>JAMPIV010019658.1:0-600000 GCA_024509875.1 Oreohelix idahoensis
ATAATGGGTATTGCTAATCATCAAATGGTAATAATAGAAAACCCATACTTAAAAACAAAAGGTCAAGTTACCTAGCGTTCAATCATTCCAGTGATGAACATATACATCTGGCTGATAGATTTGAACGCTCTTGTTCGAAGCACTAAAGTGGATACATCGCACAATATGCTAACCATTTATCAGAAAATTAGAAAGGTGATTCTCTGCTATTTTAAGTTTGGTTGAAGAGACTGACAAGGATAATTATGATGTTATTCGGGCAGCTTTATTTAAAAAAATATCAATTACCAGAGGAAGGTTACCGTATTATGTTTAAAGAAATGGAACCAGACATCATGGGTCGCAATTCTCCGATATTTCCATTGCAAGTACACGTCCATTACATTTCATCGTTGGATTGAGTAGTGTCCAATAACAGAAAAGATCTATATGAAGCCCTTATGTGACTTGATGCTCACAGACAGAGATTATGTATAGATATGTTAATACACAAACTCATGAATTGCATACATGTGCGTAAACCCACGTACACATAAAGAAATGGGAAGAATATATTTAAACAATCCGTACACGGCACATGGACGTAGTTTTAGCAATGCTTTCTGGTTAAAAGAAAAGTATGCCAGTAGCATTCACAGCACGTACAATCCACTCCTAATTACTCACAAACAAAATTTAGGGGGACAAAACAAAGTTTTGATCAGATAAGGGTAAACAATAATGAGTTCTCAAAAACAAGGTAACCAATCATATTAGGGGTTCTTCTGCTGGAGAACTAGGAGTCGAGACCCGACAGCCTCGTTTCAGGGTGGTAAATCATTATAGTCATTTCCGCTCAGCGGAAAGTTCTTATAAGGAACGCTTAATCCAAGTCTATCCATCATTGGATGACAAACAAGATCATAGTAATCCTGAGATATCTCTTATAAATCGAATTATGATTAATGGTAAACAACTGAGAAACTAATGACTCAAAACCTCAATAGGGGTTACAATAGCGGAAATAAATAATGATTTACAGAGGGCAATAATAATCGAGGTAAAGATAACAATACAAAAACACATAAATCATATTATCATGAAGAGGCAAAAGCCGTCTGTGCACAGCAAAAGAGTCCCCCACATGAGCCAAAAAGACTAAAAAGATAAAAATGAACGTAATAATAAGCTTGTTGCTAGATATATGGAGAGCATATGGCAGTGCGCCCAATGCAAAACATTTATTTGAACCAACTACGGTATCCACTTTAAAGTTGTGGACAAATCTTCCTTCCAGCTGCGTTTCTGTGTCAGTCGCGCATGATGGAAGAGTTTTATGTTACGAATAAAGTTTAGTAAATGAAAATTGTCCAGTCTTTTTTTTATATTTGGAATACACAATTAAGGTGTTAGGCTCGTACCGGTTGAAGATACCTTACTCGTTGCGTCCATGGGAAAAGTCGTCAAATGTGTAACATATGGCTTCACCTATAGAAGAGAATATAGCTCTACTGCTAACCCATTAGGAATGCTACACCTTTCTTTACAGGAAGATTTACACGCTGTCTTCTGCCGAATCCGATCGCTGATCTTATCATCGGTCGTATTCACGAGTCAAGAATGCACTCCACAAACAAATTTCCGTTTGGGAACAACAAATATGCGACCTGCTAATGCTGTAGTCACTAGAGCACCAGCTCTTAAAACCTCCAACTTCATCTACTGAAGATAATGAAGTGCATAACCAAGGATGATCCCTTGTATTCTCAGTGACTCGTTTATACAACAGCAAGAAGATATCCGACTCTTAAGAAAATATTCTTCACTCTTGCAACAAAAGAGTGATCCGAAGAAAGATAAACAAAGCGTAAATCTTCTTGGATTACACATTGAAGAATGCGTACTGTACTTGTACGTATGGTGCAAGACACCACTAAGTCAAGTACATTCTCATATCTGATGCCAAGAAATTTAGAGTTAAAATTGTGCGCACGCATCACCCGACTCTCCAGTGTGCTGGACAATAAGGTTTCTTCTACCGTACGAAGTCAAGAGTTTCTGGCGGCTTTCTGTTGGCCATCTAGTTAAACAAGGACATATCGGATTTATTGTCAGATCTTGTAAAGTATGTCAATGAGGGCTACAACATTCCGAAAGGTTCCGCAACGACACAATGCTGCCACCGTATTAGGCGCTGCAGACATTCCTATTCGGAGAAGGCCAACCTTGCGAGCCGTTTCAGAAAATGGCGATAGATCACATTATTGGTCGCGTTATAAGAACAAATCTGCCAAGAGGGCAATCCAGTTTATCTTAAAAACTGTGTGTGATATGTGGCACGACGTTGGCCAAGCAGGCCTATACCTCTGAAGCAGCATTTCCAACTGCTGACGATGTGGCAGGACGCACTTTTGGCTTATTATATTTCTCGTCCTGGGATCCCCGAGAGATATAATAACAAGGATCATGGAACACCAACAAAATTTCTGGATTACCCATGACTCAAGTGATGTCTAACTCTGCAGATAGAGAAGATCTTTGAGTATAAACTATCTATCATCTAATGGCCCAATGGGATGGGTCGAAAGCAACGGCTAAATAGAACTCTCGAAGAACTTACTAGGGAAAAAGATAAACTGAGGACTCATCCTCAAGATTGGGACAGGGTTGTTAACTCGCAGGTCCCCTCTTCGCATAACAGAGCAGGTCTCCCCAATGAACATACAGGATTATTCTCCCTTTGGAATCTTGTCCTATAGGGCGCGGCCCGACGCAGCGCAGCCCTATGACTTTGCTTCAATGGATTCTTCATAACCGCGTGATAAATAGATACCTCGATGACACAAAATCCTTCTTCACTAAAATATGTGCAATCGAGCGCTTGAGGACCAGTAAAGAATATCGAAGCATTCAATTGGCAACTTTCATTCTTCTGAATTTGCGAATCAGGTAAAAAGGCGACAGACAATTATGCCAATCAAGAAAACAAGAACCGATTACTGCACAAATAACTTGTCCTGGTGACAAAGCATTTGGTTATTTTGCTTACCTTGTTTAGGAAGAACAGACTTCTTAATTTCCTTTGGAAAGGTCCGTACTATATAATGACTCGAAAATTTCTCGATGTTGACCTACGGTTTTCGATATTGATGGAAAAGCATAAAATCTTCCATCATCAATAAGCTTACTGAATTCGCATGAGCGTCCGGATTAATTTACAGCCTATTTTCCAGGGCAACGGACGATTCACCAGTCCAACATGGTCATTACTCATCAATGTCCGTAATACAGGATAGGTAACAAGTTTCTTTCGGATGATTAACTTCCGCTTCCGATGATTTCCACTACATTCTAGTGAATCATGAAAAATGTTACAGTCTCTCCTGATTTATCTCTAGGAGAACAGCGACAAGTTTACGTTATGTGTACAAACATTTCCAGAGTCCTTACTGACATTCCGACAAAACTCCTTGTCATTGAACATGTCATAATTCTAACTGACCATAATCTATTCCGTTCTATGTTGCTATGGCTATTCCCCGGATAGCAGATATATTTATGCACCTTTCGTACGGACTTGGTGTTCCCCGCTATCCATTGACACATTAAAAATAATTGAAATCCGAACTTCCCCAAAGTCATGTACGCCGATGTTAAAATTGTCCCCCTGAAGGATGAATAGGACAATCCATTACGTATTTGAGTTAACAGTATCCCTTGCCAGATCCCGGTCAAGACTCAAGTTCTCAATGTTTGAATGCCCACCCCCGCCGCGTAATTGAAGGCTAGAAAGCATACGAGAGCTATAGGCATTCTAAATCTGAATCATTTGGATGCATAGATACATTCTACCCCCCCCACATCCCCGGTCCTACAACCGCCAAGATACGATGTGCTGGCCTCCCCTGTACCCATAAATCCCCATGAGGATACCCCACCGTGCCCCGTGATCAACCAAGAAATCGTACTGTGACGGGGTATTAAATAATTTAACTCGCCCCCCGATCCCCCCCCCCCCCCCACCCTCCTCCTCCCACCCACCCCAACCCACCCCACCTTTCCCCCCCTCCCTCCCCCCCAACCCTCCCCAAAACCATTTCCCCCACCCACCTCCCCCCCTCCCCCACACCTCTTCCCCCCCCACCCCTCCCCCCCCAACTCCGCCAACCTCCACCCCCACGCCTCCCCCCGACCCCCCCCCCCCCAAACCCTACCCCCCGCCACTTCCCCCCCCCCCACTCCCCCCCACCCCCCACCCCCCCACGCCTCCCCTTTCCCCCTCCCCAACTCCACCCGCCCCCTACCCCCCCCCCCCCCACAACGCACCCCCCCCCCACCCCCCCCCCCCCCACTACCAACCTCCCCCCTCCCCGACCTACCCACAACCCCCCCACCACCCCCCAACGCTCCCCCCTTCCTACCCGACCCTCTCCGCCGCCCCCCTTCCCTCCCGCCGAGCCCCTCACCCCACCCCCACCCCATTCCCCTCCCCCCCCTCCCCCCCACCCCCCCCCGCCCCCCCCCGCCCCAGCCCCCACCACCCACTCCCCCCCCCCTTTCCCGCCCCCCCACTATAAAACCTCCCCACCGACGCCGCCAACCCGCCCCTCCCCACCCCTTCCCCGCCACCCCCCATCCCTCACTTTCCCGCCCCCCCCACCCCCCCCCCCCAGCCCGTTCGCCCCCCCACCCCGACACAAGTCTCTCACCCCCCCAACCCCACCACCCTAGCTCCCTCCCCACACACTTCCTACCCCCTCCTCCTCCCCCCCCTTTCCTTCGACTCCCTCGCCCCCACCCCCCCCCCCCCCCCCCGCCCCCCTCCCCCCCCCTCCGCCCCCCCCCCCCCCATCCGCCGCCCCCGCACCCAAACACGCACCCCCCCCCATCCCCCCACCCCCTCCTCCCCCCCCCCCCCCACGGGGGGGGGGGGGGATAAGGGAAAAACCAATTTTTTGCCGGATCCCCCCCCATTCTCACCTTCCCCCACCTGCCTCCCCCCCCCCTCCCCCCTTACCCTATTCTCTCCTTCCCCCCCCCCACCCCTCCCCCCCAACCTCCCCCCACCCCCCCCCTTTTTCGTTGTCCCCCCTGTCTCTCCATATCCACCCGTGATTTCATCACCCCATGTGTGAACCCTATCGAACCCACCACCCTCAGCCGCACCCTTCGCCGCCACCTCTCCTCCCACCCTCCCCCGCACTCCCCAGCCATCCCCTTTCCCACCCTCCCCCCGAATCCCCTTCCAAGTCAACCTCCCCCTTCCCCACCCCCCCAGCAACCGCCTCGCCTTTACTCCCCTCCCCCCCCCCTGCCCCCATCTCACACCCCTCCCTAATCGCCCTTACCATCCACTTTTCCCACCCATAAGCCACTGACATTCCATCCCTCGAGTATTTCACCTCCCAGTTCCCCACCCCCCAGAGATGTTTGTCACCTAAAAAGAATTACCCACCCAGCCATGCCCACGTTCCATCATATTCTATATTCGCGGATTGTTTATTGTTCGACAGAAAAATCGCTCAAATTTCTAAGACTCAAAACCTCTTGGCTGCTAATTCCCCCGTGTATTTGACCTATCGCAAATTTGATATGCTCAAGTTTACGTGCAACACGTTAGATCCTAGTAATTGCCGAGGGTATACCCTCTTGCCAAAAGTCCCCAGTCTATACGCCCCCGCCTACTACCCCCCCCCACCCCCGCCCCACCCACCCCCCACCCAGACTACTTCATTCCACTAGTGGGTGGAACGCAGTCCGGGTGGGGTCGTCATCCCCGCAAAGACCCCTCAATGAGCGGTAATATAGTCCGAATAATGGCACAATTCCCCTGTTCAGTCCATAAAACACATCCCGCGCCACATCGAGCACGTAATACTGGTAACCTGCACAACAGGGTTAGAATTACGGTATTACGTGGTACGTCCTAATCCTTTTACTGCTTTTTCTACACCTAGAGGCCTTTTTCAATGGAATTTCATGCCTTTCGGCCTTATGAACGCAACAGATACATTCGTACGCATGATGCGTCGAATCCTATCTTATCGGTCAGATGTCATTGCGTACCTAAACGATATGTCTTTTCAGCGATACTTGGGAAGATCACTATTCGGGTTTAGTTGAATTACTATCTACTCTACGCGAGTATAACCTGACAGCGAAACCCTCTAAAGCCTGCATTGGTTTTAGCGAAATTTCTTTCCTAGGCCATCGAGTTGGTCATGGTTTCCTAAAGACAGAGGACCATAACATAACTAAAATACTTAACATCTCTATTCCTAAGACTAAAAAGCAAGTGCGAAGTCTCTTAGGTCTTATTCAATTTTATGGAAGATTCATTCCGAATCTATCCTCTATCATGGCACCTCTTTCTACACTACTAAAGAAATGGTCGCCTAATATGGTCCACTGGTCACAGGAATGCCAATCCTCTTTGGATAAGATTAAAAATTTGTTTTCAACACCACCTATTTTAGTGTTACCTACTACAGATAAGACATTTGTTCTTTGTAGTGACGCTTCATCCACTGGAATTGGAGCGGCAGTAAAGCAAGAGTACTCTGGAACTCTGCATCCTGTAATGTATATCTCCAGAAAACTTAATGCTGCAGAAAGGAATTATTCGGTTTTAGACCGTGAACTATTGGCTATGGTATGGTCAATTCTCAAACTACAAAGATTCCTTCTAGGCGCACATTTCATAGTAGAAACCGACCAGAAAGCTCTTACAGCTATACAGAGTAAGAATTTGAAGAGCTCGAGGTCTACTCGATATGCAATTGCTCTTCAACCTTTTCATTTCTCAGTACGAGCTATCCGTGGATCAGATAATGTGATGGCAGACATTTTGTCTAGATGCCCACATGATTCCACCTAACTGTTAGGTCTTGGATTTCTTAACACATCTAAGTCTATAACAGTTCTTTCTCTATATCAAGATAGATACACATTGCAATTTGTAATATAGTGATTGTATCACTACTATCACTACGTTCATTGATATATATTCACCGCTGTTCTTTGATGATTTTTCTTCCTTATCAATCATGTACTTATAGTGCTTAAATATGAAATTGTTATATGCATTGTGACATTGCCAGCATTGTAGTATACGTTGGTGGCACCTCCCTGGAAATATTTATACTTAAGAGAAATGCTTTCTCTGAGATGTTGAGATATATTGTCACGAGTCGATCTATGACTCTACCTTAATTTGACATTATAAATTGCTCTTATTAGTCATCTGCGCATTATTCGTGCGTTGTGAGCCTATTGTATGTTGCTCTCAGATGAAAAAAAAAATTTCATTTTTTTTTCACGGGGGTTGCGGTAGTCTGTTACCAACAGATTACTGGTGGCAATGAATATATATATATATATATATATATATATATATATATATATATATATATATATATATATATATATATATATATATATATATATATATATATATATATATATATATATATATATATATATATATATATATATATTTATATATAGGAAGATATTTATTTGTTTGTATACTTGTTATGTTTGGAAATATTTGGCAATAATATTTTGAGTCTGAGATTAGAACCCTAGTCAAAGGGCGAATACTCATGTTTTGCTTCGAGTGAAAGTAAATATATAGTCGCCCCACTTGAATATAGTTGAAAGGTTAACATTAGCGCATGCCCAATGAGACGATGAGTCGTCGTTGGCGCTTCCGTGATGACGGACGGATCTTGAAGGCTGTCGGACTAATGAGAGTCCGAAGTTTTTCGTCATTGTGATTGATTCTGGGGAAGAGAGGAGTTTTCTCTCAGTATACTATGATGGTCGATACTTCTCCCAGAATATATATGTTAGTGTGCTAGTTACTAGTATTTCATGAACTTAAGGTAAAGAAGGAACATTTTTCTAAAACTTTACCTAGGCCTAACGACGCCATAGATGTCATATCATATATATATATATATATATATATATATATATATATATATATATATATATATATATATATATATATATATATATATATATATATATATATATATATATATATATATATATATATATATATATATATATATATATATATATATATATATATATATATATATATATATATATATATTTGATGGATCGTATGTAGACGATTCCTGTACTAGCAGCACTGTGAGTGGACATATGTAACATTCCTTATGGGTAAGGAAAACCCAAAGACATTAGATGAGCAAATGAACGGAACTTTCATTTGTAGTGAGGATATCTTTTGGATGAACGTCGCTCACTTGGACCGGCGCCATTTTGAATCCCACTGTTGGTCTATTTGAATTGTCAATCGGAGAACGGAGATATCTTATTACCTGATGGCGATACCAAGACCTACATTGCATTGAAGTCTACTCTTTGTTATTTGAGATTGTCAACCTTAAAAGAAAGACCCTGTTGAAGCTAAAGCCTAAAAGACTTAGCCTGAAAGACGTAGTCAGCAGAGGGTCTGTAAGGGAGCATTGTGATGACCATTATTATTGTTAACTCAAACTGATGCTACTAGTCAGTGGAGGTATGAGACGATAGACTATCATAACTATATATTTGCTCCTATCGTCCGATTATATTTTCATGCTATGAGATTGCCAAATTGAGGTTGCCACCCATTTGTCAAGTATCCTATGATGTATTGTGTCAACCTGTTCCAATGACTGTCAACCGTGCTGTCAGAGTGTGTATCATTAAACTGTCTAAAACGTCTACCATAGTTCCAGTTATCATTGACTTCCAGCCGTGAGGGTATGAGTGCATTATTACCAACGTGTCAACTCTGCAGAACCATTTATGCATTCGCGTGTTGACACTCATACTAACACTCATTGTCAACAATACATTCTTGTCGGGGCCTCATTACGTTCCTTGACAAGGTGACCTATATGACCAACACTGTGCCGGGTAATCGTTGACACACCAGCAGTGAGAGTCTACACTTTATCAACGTGGTAGGCCAGCTTTCTGGATCAACCTGCACAGGTGACATTTCTGGCGGTTACAGTCATCAGCACACTCCTATATGGCAGCGAGACCTGGACGACCTATGCTAAGCAAGAAAGAAGGCTCAATACCTTCCATTTACGGTGTCTACGCCACATCCTCGGCATCTCGTGGAAAGATAAAATGACAAATGTCGAGGTGTTGTCACGTGCTGGCCTTCAAAGTATGTATACACTGCTTAGACAACGCAGACTTCGCTGGCTTGGCCATGTTCGCCGCATGGAAGATGGTCGCATCCCAAAAGATATCTTCTACGGACAATTAGCAGATGGCAAGAGAACAGTTGGGCGACCACAGCTGAGGTTCAAAGATGTGTGCAAGAGAGATATGAGGGCACTGGATATGGATCCAGCAACATGGGAGGATTAAGCTGCCGATCGCACCAAGTGGCGAAGCTATTTACGGCGCCACCTCAGATTGGGCGAAGAGAGGCTCACACAACAAGCGGAGGAGGGGAGAAAACGTCGAAAAGAGCACCAGGAAAATAAGCAGCTGAGGGCTGTCACCTCAGGGGCGCATTCCCATAGTCAGTTATGACTGAAGGGGCTATTATTATTATTATAACAGCTGGGTATACTTGATCGTAACGGTACCGCATTTCGAACCTGTCATGTTTGCCGCTAGAGGCCATCGCTCTAATCACTCTGCTAGTCGGACGATCTTACCGAAGGATACGTTTTATAAATGGGTACTTGGGTAGAAAAGAATGATTGAAATAGAGCGGGAATGTCAACTGTGTGGAACTGATGACAAGAACCAGACAAGTGCCTGTGGAACTGATGACAAGAACCAGACAAGTGCCAGTGGAACTGATGACAAGAACCAGACAAGTGCCTATGGAGCTGATGACAAGAACCAGACAAGTGCCTGTGGAATTGATGACAAGAACCAGACAAGTGCCTGTGGAACTGATGACAAGAAAGAAACAAGTGCCAGTGGAACTGATGACAAGAACCAGACAAGTGCATGTGGAACTGATGACAAGAACCAGGCAAGTGCCTGTGGAACTGATGACAAGAACCAGACAAGTGCCTGTGGAACTGATGACAAGAACCAGACAAGTGCCTGTGGAACTGATGACAAGAACCAGACAAGTGCCTGTGGAACTGATGACGAGAACCAGACAAGTGCCTGTGGAACTGATGACAAGAACCAGACAAGTGCCTATGGAACAAGAGATGAGAAGAAGACATTGGGAATGGATAGGACACACACTGAGGAAACCTGTTGATAGCATTACAAGTCAGTCCTTGTTCTGGAATCCCCATGGCATGTGCTCCTTTTGGAGCTGAAGGTTAAGGGTGATAATATGTTATTATTATTTCCCTACGGCGGTTTTTCTATTGACATTTTTGTGTTGTTTCTTAGATGTTCCTTTTGTTATCGGGGGGCGAACAAGAAAATGAATAAATTAATGAAAAGCATTACTACGGTAAACACATGGAGAAGAGAACTGGAGATAGGACACGTGGAGAAGAGAACTGGAGATAGGACACGTGGAGAAGAGAACTGGAGATAGGACACGTGGATAAGAGAACTGGAGACAGGACACGTGGAGAAGAGAACTGGAGATAGGACACATGGAGAAGAGAACTGGAGATAGGACACGTGGAGAAGAGAACTGGAGATGGGACACGCGGAGAAGAGAACTGGAGACGGGACATATGGAGAAGAGAATTGGAGATAGGACACGTGGAGAAGAGAACGGGAGATAGGACACGTGGAGAAGAGAACTGGAGACAGGACACGTGGAGAAGAGAACTGCAGACAGGACACGTGGAGAAGAGAACTGGAGATAGGACACATGGAGAAGAGAACTGGAGACAGGGCACGTGGAGAAGAGAACTGGAGACAGGACACGTGGAGAAGAGAACTGGAGAAATGACACGTGGAGAAGAGAACTGGAGATAGGACACGTGGAGAAGAGAACTGGAGACAGGACACGTAGAGAAGAGAACTGGAGACAGGACACGTGGAGAAGAGAACTGGAGACAGGACACGTGGAGAAGAGACTGGAGATAGGACACGTGGAGAAGAGAACTGGAGATAGGACACGTGGAGAAGAGAACTGGAGATAGGACACGTGGAGAAGAGAACTAGAGACAGGACACGTGGAGAAGAGAACTGGAGACAGGACACGTGGAGAAGAGAACTGGAGACAGGACACATGGAGAAGAGAACTGGAGACAGGACACATGGAGAAGAGAACTGGAGACAGGACACATGGAGAAGAGAACTGGAGACAGGACACATGGAGAAGAGAACTGGAGACAGGACACGTGGAGAAGAGAACTGGAGACAGGACACGCGGAGAAGAGAACTGGAGATAGGACACGTGGAGAAGAGAACTGGAGACAGGAGTGAAAATAATGAGGAAGACGTGAAAACAACTTGAGCTGATGGCACGTGACAGGAGAACTTGGCATGTGTTTGTTCAAGGCCTATGCTCCTTCTGAAGCTAAAGAGTATTGATTGAATGACTGATTGATTACTGCAGTTACCGAGCATCCGATTGGCAGAGTTATTAGAGCGCTGGTCTCTCATGGCAAAATGTGCTCGGTTCGAAATACTGTAGAGTCATGTCTCAGTCTACCCGACTTTAAACGGCTTGTTTATCCGCGGTGTAGGTGAAAGAGAAGATACATCAGTTATGGAAAGGAACGGAAAAGTAGGAGGAAGTAAAACTTATCGTTATCGTTGTCACGGATTGCATCCCCTACTTTGCAGTAGTAGTCCACCAGGGGCCAAAACTCAAGAGTATCTAAAGTGGGTCGTCAAAGGTGTCTACCTTCGCACAAGATTACTCTTGGCAGAGCTGTAGGGTAATGACGCTTCTATCCCAAGGTAGTTTCACAAGATATTTCCGAAGTCAAGAACAATGCTGCTTTGGCAGGGCAATTGTTAACTTACATCGGTGCGTCACCTTTTGTGAAGAATTAAGCAATGGTTAGCCCGGTCAAGCCCCCAGCTGGTGTAAATCCGGCGAAATTCCTTGTATAGGTATTTGCTCTCTCTCTCTGTCTCTCTCTCTCTCTGACTCTCTCTCTGACTCTCTCTCTCTCTCTCTCTCTCTCTCTCTCTCTCTCTCTATATATATATATATATATATATATATATATATATATATATATATATATATATATATATATATATATATATATATATATATATATATATATATATATATATATATATATATAATAGTCTTGCTCATACGTTTGCTTTAACACTTATAATAACTGAATCAACTATGATTGTTATGTTTTAAAATAACATGTAACACATTTAATAATGAATTAGTTTTAACATGTTAAAATAGAGATGAAATGATGGTGAATTGTAGATGAAAATTAAAGTCGTCTTCATTGAGACTTAGTTTGAGGATTTAAAGAAAAATTAAAATGTAATGTCCGTTTGCTGGTGCCTTTTACAAGCACTTAGCTTGTATGAGAGAGTCCTCATAGGCTGATAGCGTTGTTCTACGAACTGTCTGATAGCTTCGTTCCACGAACTGTCTGATAGCTTCGTTCCACGAACTTTTGGACAAAATACAAAGAACAAATGCCTCTGCTAAGTACATTTGTGGGTTCAAATTAACATGTGCATTGTCTCGCTGTCCACCCACCAATGTTAGTCTCTCTGAATAATTAAATTCTTTTTTTTTAGTATACACAGCGTAACTCAGGGAAGATGATTAAAAATCACCAATATTCTTCTTGGTATTAAACTGGGACAATATGTGCTTGGACAGCGCGAAATCAATGATTTGCCTGAATTACAATTAACAAGGTACATATATCTCACAAAATGAAATGATGCACTTGAGGCACATGTGATGTAATCATCACTCAGCACTGCTCCAGTCGGAGTCTGGGGTCACCTCTTCTGTCGGTTGTCTGTACGACTAGCAAGAAGAAATCACCAGCGCTTGCTGTAGTGGTTTATGAATAGACTATTTTCATATGTTGAGGTTTCCAGCCTCATATTTAACCACTTAGCAAGAAAAACATGTCAAATGCACATTTGTAAAATAAATATTTACACTTTCCCCAAAGTAACATTTTTTGGGAACACAATCTCCTCGCACCGTTTAGAATTGACGTAGCACTTTATTAGATGCTTTCGAATCACTTGGTCTGGAAATTTAATATTCCTCTTATGACGGGTGATTGATTCCTTAGCATTCCAGTCTTCATATTTAAAAAATGCGGGTTTCCTTTTTTTTTTAAGTTTAAAGCTGCCCAAAAACTTTGATCTTGGTCCTTTAAGTGTCCAGTCTTTGTATTTATAAAAACGGGTTTACTTTCAAGTTTTAAAGTTGCCCAAACACTCTGATCTGTCCCTTATAATATAGGAATTCTTAGTCCGATCCATCTCTCTCTGGCTTCGGTGAATTGCGGGCTTGACCTGGCGATACAATCTAATTTGTGACTCCGATTTCGCTAGATTATATTTCCAATTCTCAGTTCAAATCCCAGATTGTACTTCCGACGAATTTGCCAATGAGAACCATTGTGTATTCCGTCTCTCGAATCAAACCAATCGAAAGCTCTTTAGCACTATCTGGGTTGGGGTGTTTAAATGATAATACCCCCGCGTATTTTAAAATATTACATTTAAAAATTCCATCGCGTGACCTCTTTCTAATAATGCTGTAATACTTCCGCCCAGATTGTCTCATCTGCTAGGTCATCTGTAATAATTACACAGGGATGGTCCCGTACAAGCGATTATCTACTTATCACCTGTGTCTTTGCCCATCCCTCATGCGGCTTTCTCTGGCAGACAATATTGCATTCTATTCACCGATCGTTCGAGACCATATTGTGTCCATAGGGAGCGCCTCTAAAAAGGTGGCTAGGCGACTCAATTGATAAACGTATTACCGCTGACCTGTGTAATTAACCTGGTATTGTTACAGTTCACCTGGTGAAATGTAAATAATTCTGGGTGCGGTCACAGTGAAAAGAATGTAAGGGCAATAAATATGCCAAATAATAGGACGATGAGTGAGAAAATGAAGAAATGAAGTGATACTGCCGGAGGGGACGAGAGTTATAAAACGTGCACGAATGATTTCGTCACAATCGTGTGCATACTTTCGTTCCCCAAGCAATGTTACCGGCCGCGGAACTGGTAGCATCAGGTTGTAGTATATCCTGCTGTAAAACCTGACTGCGTTTGAGTTAGGGAATGCAAAGGCAGAAAAGAAAATAATCGATTTCCTCACCTCATTATACCGAGATCTTATATAATGAAGTCTCTAACAATTCACTCACATGAGTTAATATCTGCTATAGGACTATCTTTGCCTTACTTTCAAGAGAGATGTTTACACGGACGTAAAGTTAGCCTTATTACAAGGCAGTCCTTGTTCTTGAACTCCCAGGGCAAGAGAGGCAGAGGTAGACCAAGAAGCACATGGAGAAGAGAGCTGGAAACAGATGTGAAAATGATGAGGAGAACGTGGAAAGAACTTGAGATGATGGCACGTGACAGGAGGACTTGGCAGGTGTTTGTTGAAGGCCTATGCTCCTTTGGGAGTGGAGGGTTATGAATGAATGAAAGTTAGCCTTCTAGGAAACATTCAGCCCATTATCAGACAAAAATGACTGCTATTTTTTTAACGAACATCCAAATTGTGATATTGCGCTAAAGAAAGTCTCCAAAACGTAGCCTGTATCTTTGTGTGTCCCCCATTATTTCCAGTATTACCAGATCTGTTCTTCCTTCCAAAGCCTCATACTAAAAGACAGTTAGAAAATGGCTGTTCTTCATTGGTCTAATGACGTCATTGAAGGGTAGAAACCATACCATTGGTCATTAGCTGCGTCACTTGAGACATGACTCGAGACCTTTTTGTGGTCTCACTTGGTATTCTTCAACCGGAAGTCGTGTTGAGATCAGACACTGGCATTGTCACAGAAGGATGTCAGAAAGTCGGAATTAATCATGCTCTTCACTGTCAAAGAAACAACATCGGTAATTATTCTAACATGGTGACCAAAATATCGGCCAACGGTATTTTGTTTCGTGTGTCTTTACATTTGTTTGTAGTCTTCTTGTTTTTTGTTTGACTCTATTTATCCTACTCTGGGGGTTTCAATATAGCGACTGCTGGGTAATGTTATCAACCTAATATTATCTTTATGTATTCTATGCAAAGACCAAGGTCCTCTAAAGCAGCAGAAAAAAGGTAAAGAAAGTCCAATAACTGATACTGTCATAGGGGTGTGAGGTGTTAGAGAGTTCAGTATATTAGGCCCAGCATTTTTTTAAAGAGTTCCAGTTCCCTTCCTCTCTGCCTTAGCTTTCCGTAAGTCAAGATCAGAGTCAGGTACCTATTTACAACTGTGTAGACTGGAGCATGACGCTAGGAGGTGCCGATCCCGGACCTCAGTAACCTTACAGCAAGAGAAGGGCGCTCAAACGTGTAGCCAACCGGACTCTCATTACACCATAATGCTAACGGAAATTAGACGCAGACCTGAATTTATTCACAATTATTCATACAGATCCGATCTTAGCAAAGCGAAACATTTTAATGGTGTATTTTCTCTGGAGACATCGGCCTATTCCACTTGATTATTGAAACTTCCTGAATAGAATTTCTCTTGACATATACAAACATGTAGAATTTTCTTACGGGAATTAAGTATCCAATTTAACTAATAAGATTATTTGGTTAATGGGTGTTCTTCCAAGTGTTAATAATTCTGCTCTCTAATAGCCATCATTACCTTTCAGTTCCCCGTGGAGCGCAGGTTTTCAATAAATACATGCCAAGCTTCCCTGCCATGTGCTACAAGTCGTGGAAGATTGGCAAGGGGTGACGAAGACATGTAGAAATATTTGACCGGATGGCACAGGACAGAAGGACTTCATTTGAATTTCTTGTCGGCGTAAGCTGTAAAGCCGCTTTTCTCAACCTTTTAATCTTGGAGGAACCTTTCAAATAATTTTCATATTCCGGGGAACCCTTGCATAAAATTATTATATCTACAGCTCATGGTACCTTAGCATGATCAATAATTCAATAAAAATTGTAAATGCTCTTTTGAGTAGAGAATGATCTTTTCTGGGAATTTGTTTATTTTGGCCAAGTTATTAGTCAACTCGTTTTACGTGGTTCCACCTCACCGGGAAGGATGCCAACTATAATGCACGTCAACAGTGTAGGTAGAAGAAATATCAGTTTTTCCTATTTTTAATTTCTTACTTAATTTTTTATTTTATTTTAATATTTACTTTATCCGCGTAGGCCTAAAAGTCTTTTCACGAATTCTACTCTACAAGATGCTAATGAAATATGACATGTCAAAGAATGAATACGGACCTATTTGCGCACTGTCATACGGGGATGCTCGGTCACTGCCCATCACTGCGAACGGTAAAATTGATCGGCTCGCAAAGTTTTAAAAACTGCTTTTTTTGTTTTCAATCACGATCTCCCGCGGAACCCCTATCAACCTTTCGCGGAAATCTAGGGTTCCGTGGAACCCCCGGCTGAGAAGCCATGCTCTACAGAGAGCTGTAGATTGAAAATTGAATTACAATTTGTATTAGCTGTTGTGTATTAGCTGTTGTGTATTAGCTGTTGTGTATTAGCTGTTGTGTATTAGCTGTTGTGTATTAGCTGTTTTGTATTAGCTGTTGTGTATTAGCTGTTGTGTATTAGCTGTTGTGTATTATTAGCTGTTGTGTATTATTGTTTTTTTAATTTTAGTTAAATAGATCCTACTTCATAATTATATTGGTAGTATCTGAGGTAGTGTTATGTTTGTTTTTTTGTGGTCTATGTTTCTGCTTAATATTTTAGTAGAGCTTGTAATCATCATTATTTCACTCTGTTCCTTAAGGAGCATCAGAGCCACAATTGTAGCTGGTCCCCTAAAGAGCCTGCACAAAAGCATTGATTTACTCTTGCAGAGGCGGCTCCTACAGCAGGTTTTTTCAGATGCCTCTCCCATGCACAATCTCTTGTTAGTCGATTTACGATTTGGTTGAAGAAGTAGCAGTCAGTTTTCTTTCATTGCCTTTTGAGCCCTCGGAAGTAGTCGGGATAGGAAGCGCAGCCATTAAAAAAAAAAGAATGGAAGAAATAATAACGAAAGAAAAAAAGACATGAAGAAAAAATTACGAAAGAAAGACAGAAAGAAAGAAGTAAGAAAGCGAGAAAAAATCTTTCTATGTACACATTGTCCAGTTTTACAAAAACAATCGAGATGCATATCGAAACTACTGTAGTCCTGATTGTGTGTGCGAGTGCAGGTAACAAAAGAAGTACAACAAAATAAGAAAGAGTTTAAGAGCGATTGAAACACTGAATAATAAAATGAATGTACCAAAAACAAACAAACAAAAAACAAACGAGTGATGTATCCAGTCAGATAATTACAGAATATAACAGGTATAATTACACTGACAAACAACATTTTTCTTTCTTATATAAGAATAAGTGTTCTTAGGTCAGTTTCTTATCCTGATTTCAAATTTGAAATCCGTTTATCTCTATCACATCGGGTTCTTAAGATATTTGTGAATAAATATATTTTTGGGAAACCGTTATTTGCTCCGTTTCATTTTTACTATATGACTTATTAAAATTAATAAAATGCAAAATAATTCTACTTTTTATACTGCTAAAAGATGCATGACATATGTTACGCTATTTTTCAAATAGTTACTGTATTTTGAAAATAATTCTGAGCGAAATATGGCTTCTAGAAGTTGTAGAAATTCGGCTGATCTGTTCCGTTACGTGTGCGGATATTTTACCGATCGTGTTCACCAGAAAAACTTTACACCATTACTAAAGAAAGCATATGAACTTTATTTCGATTCGAAAGTTGATGATGCAAATAAATCTTGGAAGCCAAATGCAGTTTGTTCGACTTGTGCAAATACTTTGGCAGGTTGGTTACGAAAATCACCGAATGGCCGGATTATATACCGGTGAATGATGGTGTTCACTTAATTAACCATTCAGAACTTTCAGATCTAATACGTGATCTCGCTCTTACCAAAGGACAAGCGGAATTACTCGGTTCGCGACTCAAAGAATGGAATCTTTTGGCGCCCAATACTCCGATATCTAAATTTCGTCATAGACACAGAGAACTTGTTCAATACTTTGAGATGGATGATGACATTTGCTATTGCAAAGATGTAAACGGTCTAATGGTGCAACTCGGTCATGAGCACATAGTCAACGAATGGCGACTTTTCATCGACTCTTCCAAGACTAGTCTAAAAGCCGTGTTATTGCATAACGGAAATTTATTTTCATCAATTCCAGTCGTCTACTCTGTTCATATGAAAGAAACTTTTGACAATATGGCTATACTTTTGGCAAAAATAAAGTACAATGACTACCAATGGCGGATTTGTGGAGACCTAAAGGTCATTGCAATTCTCACGGGCATGCAGACTGAGTATACTAAATTTTGTTGCTTCCTATGTGAATGGGACAGCCGCAACAGACAGGAACATTATGCAAGAAAGGTGTGGCCTATCAGGGATCGCAGCTCGGGCATAAAAATGTAATACACGAGCCATTAGTTAACAAAGACAGCATCATTTTACCACCGTTACATATAAAGTTGGGGCTCATGTAGAATTTCGTAAAAGCGTTAGATAAAACGAGCAAAGCTTTCACTTTTCTTCGAGAAAAGTTTCCGCAAGTTAGCGATGCAAAGATAAAGAAAGGTATCTTTGTAGAACCTCAGATTAGGAAAGTTATTGCAGACAAACAATTCGAGAACTTGTTACATGGTAGTGAACTTCGCGCATGGATGGCATTCAAATCGATCGTCGATAACTTTCTGGGAAATCACAAATCTGTCGACTATGTGCATATTGTTAAGCAGTGCATAGATGAATACAGAATTATGGGCTGTAACACGTCCCTCAAAATCCATTTGCTCGATTCGCATCTTGACTTTTTCCCTGACAACCTTGGCGAAGTCAGCGATGAACATGGAGAACGATTCCATCAAGATATCGCCGTAAGGGAGTCACGTTATCAAGGACGGTGGAGTGTGACCATGCTTGCCGATTATTGTTGGATGCTTCATCGCGACGTACCACATGCCATTCACCGACGAAAGTCGACTGCAAAGAAATTCAAGCCTACATAACTGTTATACTTCTTGTACGAATGATGTTGTAATACTCTATGCGTTGTTAAAAAACTTCAATTGCGTATTTCTAGAGATCCCGACCTGATAGAGAAAAACGGTTTGCAGATTTAAAAACAGCGCATTAAAATTGACCAGAAAAACATAGAAATGTTAGAGAAAGAAAAAAAGTTTTTTTTTTTGTTAGCCAGTGTTATCGCCAGGTGTGAAAGGTGAAAGTGAATGTCGAACTTTTTTGTTGTGGAGTGTTTGGTGCTGTTTTGTAGCACGCCCCTTTCAATCATCTACCATATACATCGATCTGTTGATTATATCGGGACGCGTTTTATTTACTGTAATATTTTCTTGTTTGTATTTACTTTATTCTCTATGCTGTATTATTTCTCTTTTAGGTATTTTTACATTTTAGTTATTGTGCATATTGTTTTATTGTTCAGACATATGGAAGTGTCTATACTGATGTACATATAATGTTGATTGGAGGTTTATTTATAGTAAATCCATATTTATCTGGGGGGAAATCTACCACTGTAGACTAATGGCTTTCATCCTTACTTATTTATTATTTTTTATATGTTACCTTTTGTTATTGTAATATAATGTTTTACTGACTGTTGTATTTCTGATAGTGTCTTAATGCCTATAAGATTTTCTATGATAGATCCCATGTATTTGAACAACAAAATGGAATCCCACAGGGTCAATAGTATCACTATCAATATTCACGATTATGGTCAACGACCTAGGAGACGAGTTTAAGAACCTTAAAAAAACAACTTATTTCAGTTTGCAGATGAGGCTGCGATATGGATAATAGAAAGAAATCTTACATTCCTTTAAAAAATAATACAAAACCAAATAGATAAAGTATTTGACTGGATGCAAGAATTGAGATTTCATCTAAATGTTAAACAAAAAACAGTAGGAATGGTCTTTCGTAGAGGTTGTATAATAAAAAATTATATAATTTATATTAACATTAAGCAGCAAACAGCACTCACAGCAAAAACCACTAGATCTCTAGGTAGACCAGCAACTAAACTGGAACAAACACATACAACTATTAGTAGAAAACAGTAGGGGACTTATTAACATGCTAAATTATATAAAATGAAGTAGCCTGTGAGCCTGCAATAAGACAATGATAACCTTCTATAAATCATTTATTAGAGGCAAACTTGACTACGCAAGTGTTGTCTATGCATAAGCCGCTCCTAGCAATAAGAAAAAATAGACAGTCCAAAACTAAGCACTCTTAATAATAGCAGGTCCTTCACAGAGGACATCAGCAAAGGCATTAGAAGTAGCCCTAGGCATTATAACCCTGGAGCTACGGAGAAAAGAGCTGAGATTCATCTATTGTGCAAAAGTGGCAAAAGACCAAACCCACTAAGCGCACTAACCTGTTGATAAAGATAACCAACACATAGGTCCCTTTCAACTAGACAATAATAGATCATCATCTAAACCCATTTAACATAATAAACAGTAGTGCTCAGTATAAAGCAAAAATCCTACCATGTGAACTAACAGTGCCAGAAACTGACTCCCACGTAACAAAGGTCGTAATCAAATCTTCTTCTCTCTTCTTCTTCCTCGTTCGCCCTGAAAAGGACGGTGGTTGCGTTGTGTCTGTTTGCGCCTAAGCTGTGATATCTGCACCTTTCGGTCGACACATCCGACTTCTGCACGGCATTTTTTAGGGACCGGGTTTGCCTTCCCATTTCGATCCATACTCGCTCAGCCAGACTGCACTGTTGCAGACTGTTTCCAGGACCACCACGTGGAGGTGGAGTACGGTCTTGATCAGCTCTGGTTCGCTGATCCTGATGCAAGCAGTCAAGCTATGGGTCGCTGACTGCAATCACTATTGCTGCATCTTGGGGTCCCAAAGTAATCAAATCTAAAGAAATAATCTCAACAAAAAATTAAAGCACTAGAGTACAAAGAACAGCATATTCATAATAGCTTAACTGTATCCGTAGATGGGTCAAAAGACGAAGATTGACAATTAGGAGCCGGAATAACAATACCAAAATTGAAAATTTACAAATGATATAAAGTAACAGATAATACATCTATCTTTACAGCAGAATTAGTGGCAATCTTAAAAGCTTTAGAAATAGTTGCAGAAAACCCACCATATAAAGTAACCATTCTCACATATTCTCTGTCATCAATATTAGCAATCAGAAACAGGAATGAATGCAGCAGGCCAGATATTGTAGAGGAAATACTGCAGGTTGATACATTTCTACACACCGCAGGAAGCAGTGTCATACTAACATGGATACCAGCACATATTGGGATAGCAGAAAATGAGCTTGCGGACAAAGAAGCCAAATGGGGAAGAACTAGTTGTAACAAAATTGAAGCTTTTTTGTGCCATAGACTCCATTCGTTGTCCAATAAAAGCTATGGTCCCATTCTCGAAAAAAAAATGTACATAAAAGCAAAATTCAAAATGTTATATTTGAACTTGTAGGTTATGTACATGGAACCCGAAGAATCAATTAATGGATCCCAAGGGGTTCGTGAACCTCCGGTTAAAAAACTCCGAACTAAGACGATGCAAATGGCAACACACGAACAATGAAACAAACAAACAATCAAAGGAAAAGTCCTAAGCCAAAGAAAGATATCATTACCATCATTATTTCCCTTTTCGATTCCCATGGAGCATAGGCCCACCACACACCTAATCACCAGGAAGCTTGCGTAGAAGCATTTAAGTGATCTTGCAGAGCCGCTTCTGAAGTAATTTGTTGTACGTGATGAGATTGCCAGCCCTCTGCACAAGCTAGCATTAGTCGCCTCTTACTATATGCTTGAGGGTACTGTTGTTGTATTTTGTCTTTGTGTGTGTATATATATATGTGTGCATGTGTTTATGTGTGTAGCAAAATAAATGGAAATGCCAAGAAATGAGCCCAAGTTCGAAAAAAAAATCATCAACTCAAATATTAAATAGAAAACAATGTTGCCAATCACCAGCTATCTAGGCGAGACTTGGTCATTATTTTCCGCTTATGCACTGGTCACAACAGGTTGAGGTACCATTTATACCACAAGTACAGGATTAGTACAACCAATCTCTGCACCTGTGGTATCAGCCCCATGACAGCCGAACATCTGCTCCAGCCCTACCCAACATACAGCAGTGAACGGAGGAGCATATGGCAACAGTCCACGTCTCCCCATGAAAAACTGTTTTTAGATGTCGGGAACCTTGAGCTGGCTACTGCGTTGATTAGTCATTAATGTGGAAGTCTGAAGGCGAACGAGAAAGAAAGAAAGAAAGAAGAAGATATATTTAGGCAGTCACGTGGATCTGATGCATGGAGAACAACAACAAAACAACACTAAAAATAAAAACACCGACAATGGACAGGGTAGATGGTGAGGACATCAGTTGTTGGCACTACAAGACTGCCTTTGTTCTAGAGTCCCCAGAGTATGTATCTTTTTTTTTTTTTTTTTTTTTTTTTTTTTCCTCGCATGAGGTTGCATATTTTTTCCTCGCATGAGGTTGCATTTGCCCCACCCATACCCAGCCCTGGTCAAGACCACATGTCCCAACACAAGAAGATCCAATGACAACATGTGTCATTGTAGTGATCTTCTGTGTTCTCACACTAGGTACCTCATGACATGAATGTCACTACTGTTTCCCGTGTGTAGACACATGATCCCAGCCAAAAGCCAGGATACTAGGCATTGGGTTGTACAGCGTAAAATACGCTGCAGTTTAAGTCAGTCGAACAGTTATTTGGGGTTAACAAAATGAAAGAGTATATAAAAATGGGTTAGAAAATCAGAATAATCTAAGTGATAACTTATTTGTTCTTAACATGGGAGATAAAAGAATGAAAATGTAGTGTTTTTTGTAAGGGAGGGAACCTTTTTAGATCTTAAAGTAATCTAAGTAAATATCATTAGAGTTTACCAAATTTGCATATTAGACTAGTTTTAGTAAAGATATAGAAGGATTAATGAAACTAAGGTAAAAAGTGCTAAGGGGAATAACTATGAATATTAACGCCCTTTACAAGTTTAGTGAGTTAGGATAGGGAACCGCACGTGAAAAGTGGGCGAAATATAAACAGTCATGTAGCACAGTTCACGGGGTGACAGCATAGAATTAAGCGTGGCGATAGGTGAGTGAATTGAACAACGGACCAATCGTATTAACTAAAACAACTTTGGACCATCAGATAGGAAATTGAAGGACGAAAAGAGATCAGTCCCATCAGAAACTTTGCGGAAGCAAGAAGTGCCGCCCATGGCTCTCAAGAAACGAACTTGTGGTCAACAAGTGTTCGTATCCAGAAACTGATAGCTAGGTTTAGAATTTCTTAGCGATAGGAATTCAGGAGAATAGATTATCTGTGGTTAAATATTGAGATGAACATAGTAGGAATAGAATAAGGGTGAACAGTAGGGATTGTGATAGGTGTTGGACTTCGATTTATAACGGTAAGAGGAGTTTTGAACTATTTTTATGACTTTCAGCAACTTTGTCATAGGCTAATGACGCATATATTTAAGGGAGCGAGCTACAGCAGAGAATACTGAAGCAAAGGCACAATTAAAGCTTGAAAAGTAAATAACTTTTATTATCAGATAGCCAGGATGGGCTGTCATACCAAGATGAGGCATTGCCATTAAACGAGATTGTATCGAACTAAGGGTTCTCAGCACTGACACTTATGAAACATGTTAAGCGCTCTCTCATATAAGAGTAAGTATGGAGACGCCACCACAAGTGAGTCTGACATTCACGAAACATCTCATGCGCTCTCTCATACTAGAGTAAGTATGGTGAAAGCCATTTTGGTGATGGACATTGTTTGATTATTTCAGGTGTAGCTATTGAATTTTATATGCTGCATTTAAAGGAGTTAAACCTATCTAGGTTGAGATTGGGTGAGAACATGACTCCAAGGATTTAGAAGAACTGTTGTAGAAAATATGAGCAAAATAGAAAAAATGAGAAGGAACTTTATTAAGCTAGGTATACATCGAAATGCAAGAGGCTACAGGAGAAACAATATATAACTATGCTTTGAGATATGTGATTGAATCAAGCGGAAGACTTGAGGACATTGTAAAATGTGAACTGTATCTGATGAATTATGTTGGATGATCATGCGTTATCTTATGTAAATAAAAGTTGTTTTTTTTTAAATTGAATCACATCACTCCGGTTGCTTTGATGTGTGAAGAGATTAAGGAATGCAGAGATATTAGAATTGAGTAATAGGAAAGATAGGAATAATAGAACACCCTATACGCATCAGTCGCTAGACAACACCAAGGAGGGAAGAACGTGGTCTGGGTTGAACAAAAGACGAACCTATTCTCATCCAAGAACTATCATCTCTGGCGGAACAAGGGGGCCAGTAAGAGAAACAATCTCACTTGGAGGAAAGAAACAAAGTAAATAATAGATAACTAGGCCTGCCTCAGTCACCTAGTTATAGTTAGGATTTGACAGGGACCAACACCAGCACGGTCACATATGACAATTAGAAGGCTATTTAAAAACATACAGAGAATTACGGACATACATGACAAGGATTAAAGAAACAATAGCAAAGGCCTGGAACGGACTGCACGGAATAAGAAGATCTTGGCAGGAATGAACCAAAGGCCTATGCTCCACAAGTATCTGAAGGGTAAAAGGTGTGGGGTAAGAAGTGGGGTAACCAGTTCCTTTGTCCGCTGCCTTTGCTTTCCCTAACGCAAGAGCAGAGTTAGGTACTCATTTACACCTGGATAGACAGCAGCGTGACGCCACCGTGTTTCAAACCTGGCACTTTTGCCACGAGATAACAGTGCTATAACCACTCTGCTTATCGGCCGCTCATTTGAAGGGTAATGAATTAACATATACATTACATCGACGGTACGTATATATTTGGATATTTTCGTTTCTCTTTCACTTCGAGGTGAACGCAAATATATATATATATATTTTTTTTTAAAGGGTGGAGGGTAGGGGAGGGGTGATGATCAGTGTAACATAAAGGACCAACGTTGCGACCACGAAGCCTTTGTCAGGCTCTAAATGTACCAAGAGAAAGCAACACTGCAGAAAAAAAGAACGTGAGGACTAATCTAAATGTAAAGACTAGTACTAAAAACAAAAAGATAAACATAAGAAGTTACATCAATCGCTAGAGATAATCGTTGCCTTTTTTATCTATCTAAAAATACTTTCTAATTGTATTCCTATTAATGCTCTATTTTAAATCATATCTTAGAGTCCCCACCGACCTTTCATTTATATCCACATCTTACATCACAACTGATAATTTTTGACCCTCGCATCTTTCCTGCCTGTGTCTCCCCTTGTCGCGCCAAAAACCAAACTCAGTCTGGACTCGATTTACTATACATCATTACGCCATTTCGTAACTTCCGGTTTGGCAGTGAGTAAACTCACTTGAAATAGAATCGCCGCTCGGAATGGAATGATGAGAAACGATGTCTCTTGTTAACTGCTAGAAATTCTGGTCTCTAACCGCAGACAGGCTTCGACAGACCAGGGGCGTGCATACCGGCTCATGCAGTGACTATTGAAAATATCAATTTTCCTTGATCGGACACAGCCCAATTGGGGACTTTAAAATGAAAACATCACTTTTGGTCCGGTACACAACATTCTGTCGTTTATCTGGTCCGTACTGTGAAGGAAAATTCTATTTTTTTTTATCCTTCTAGGCCATCTCTTGTCTGGATCATAACAGATTACGCAGTATGATTCACTGAAAAGTACTTATCCCACGCGTCTATGCTCCAATCCCTCACTTTACCTTTCGGGTTACGTTTTTTGACAGTTGCGCGAAACTCAAAAAAAGCATAAATTACAAATATTTTTACCATAAGGATTCATGTAAATGATTCATAATAGTGGAAAAGTCATATTATTGTCTAGATCACAAAACATATAATTCAATTATGATTTCCATAATTCATTTGCTTTTCTCATTAATAAAGAGTTAAAAAGGTTGTTAAGGAAAACTAAAACAACAATTATTGTCATTCAAAAATTATTTACTTAAAATCTGGGCTTTGGAGCGGGGCTCGTAGCTGGAGCTTCGAGCAGTGGAGCAGTAGGTTTTTGCCGGGAGCTAAAGCTGTGTCGGAGCACATAAAATTTATGAGAGCTCCATTGCTCCAGTGCTTTTTTTCATTTTCAATCCAACATTCTAAATGAAGAGAAATAAAATAAAATATCTAATATGTGTACTTTATTCGAAAAATGAGTTAATTTAATTGTTTTACCCAGGGCTTAAGAGTCGGGAGGCGGAGTCGAGGAGTCAGTAGTTTTGAACAGAGTCGAGTCATGGTCAGAGTCATGGTCAGAGTCATGGTCAGAGATAATTACAAACTCCCCGACTCCGACTCCTCTCATAATTGTAAAATTGCCGAACGCTGTACGCCGATAAACTCATCTATTGGACAATGACATCCGTTTAGCTGCAATTTTTGCTGTCCCAGTGTATCTAGTTGTGACGGTATTGCCTCCCCTGCTTTGCAGTAGTGGTCCAACAGTGGCCAAAACTCAAGAGTATCTAATATGGGCTTCAAAGGTGTCTACATTCGCACAATATTACTCTTGGCAGAGATGTAGATAGAAGGGTAATGACACTTCTATCCCGAGGGAGTATTCACAAGATATTCAGATAAGCGAAAACAATGCAGCTTTGGCTGAGCACGTTAATTCTAGAATATGCCGACAACTTTTGTGAAGAATTAAGCAATTACTTATTTTAGCTCGATAAGCCCCCCACCTCTGATTTACTCAGTGGAATTCTTATTAGTCTAGTATAGCTCTGTTTAGAGTGTGTGTATTAAACTGACTGAGACAAACATGCAGTACATTTAAAAGGATTAAATCAAAGTTAAATTTGTAAAACTACAAATAACAAAATTTAATAATCACTTAAGTTTTAAAAGTTTGAAAATAATTTGAATATATTAAAATTCAAATTCACATGGTAATATATATATATATATATATATATATATATATATATATATATATATATATATATATATATATATATATATATATATATATATATATATATATATATATATATATATATATATATATATATATATATATATATATATATATATATATATATATATATAAATATTTGCTGAAATTTTGTATAGTGTTTATTCCTTTTCAATATAGCCACCGTCTGAATTGACACATTTCTGCCATCTCTGCTTGACCTTGAAAAGACCTTGGGAGTAGAACACCCTTTTTTTCAAACTAAACCAGTCATCACACGCCAGTATAACCTCTTCATCGCTGTCAAAATGATTTCCTTTTAGCTGTTTTTTAAGATTTGGGAATAGAAAAAAAGTCTGATGGAGCCAAATCTGGAGAATATGGTGGGTGTGGAAGAATTTCAATATTCACATCGTTGGCTGCTAGCTGCACAAGCCGTGCTTTGTGAGAGGGCACGTTGTCTTGAAACAAAGAAAGATTTTGAGTGCGCGTTATCCCTCGTTTCCTGGTCACAACCTTTCTTAGTTTGGTGAGAAGATCTGCATAGTACTGTCCATTAACTTTGTTGCCACGAGGCAGATAATCTTTCAAAAGGACACATTTGCCATCCCAAAAAACTGTCAGCATCACTTTTCCTGCAGATTTCTGCGCTCTTGGCTTGACAGGTGTTGGGGAGCCCGTGGTTTTCCATTGCATGCTGGCAATTTTCGATTCGGGGTCATAATGGTGTACCCAAGTCTCATCTACTGTCACCATGGTCTCCAAAAATTTTTTTGACTGACACTTTTTGAGCAACTGTTGACAGCAATTTACCCTCGTTTGCTTCTGTTCACGTGTCAACAGTCGCGGAACCCAGCGTGCACACACTTTTCTCATGTTCAGTCTGTTGTGTAAAATTCTATAAACTGTTCTTTCATTTAGTTTTACTCTACTAGCTATCTCCACAATTGTCATTTTTCGATCCTGGTCAATGATTTTCGTCATTCTTGTTGCATTTTCATCGTTGCACTCTGAGGCTGGTCTACCAGATCTTGGCAGATAATCAACATTTGAGCGGCCGCACTTAAACTGTTGACACCAGTTTTTTTTTACCGAAGTATATGAAGGACAAGAATCACGAAACACTGGTTCCATCGCTATGTGCATTTCTGTAGGTGTTTTTCCCTGAAACATCAGAAATTTTATCACAGCTCTGGCCTCCTTCTTTTCCATTGTTTTGTTAAATCTTTGGAGCAGCAGATCCGGTCAATCCTGGCTCCCATACATTTTGCTCAGATGAATAAAAGAGACTTGAATCGACCTCTTACACGCGTCTGGGGTGTCGTTTCTTTAATAAGATAATTCCCTCTATGACTCCGTGTGTTTTCAGTTTCCTCAGTCCGTGTTTCCTTATTAAAATGAGAGAGATTTCCTGGACTGTTTTTGTAAGTCCGTCAATATTCTCCAAGAAAAGTTCCGGCCTGATAAAAGGAATTCTGAATTCTAACTCTGGCAAGATCTGGTGTCGTCGTGGCAAGCGATCTTATCACGGATTGCCTCCCCTGTTTTGAAGTAGTGGTACAACAAAGTGGGTGGTGAAAGGTGTTTACCTTCGCACAAGATTTCTCTTGGCAGAGATGTAGATAGAAGTGCAATGACGCTTCTATCCGTAGGGAGCGTTCACAAGATAACTCAGAAGTCAAGAACCATGCGGCATAGCGCGTAGCAATGGTTAATTTATAGCTGTCCGTCGCCTTTTGTGAAGGATTTAAGCAATGGTTTTTAGCTCGTTCAAGCCCCCAGCTGAGTTAATTCCGCGAATTCCTCCTATAATAGCATAGCTCTGTTTAGAGGTAAATATATGTCTAGATATATATATATTAATGGTTCTGGCTCATACGTTTGCTTTCATACATATAAAAAACTGAATCGACTATGATTGTTTAGTTTTAAAACAACAGATAACAATTTTAATAATCAATTAGTATTAACAGTTTAAAATAAATAAAATGCGGGTGACTTCTATATTGGAATCAAATTTTATCTTCACAGAGATTTAGGGTGAGGATATAGTTCAGAAAAATTAGGTCCTTTTTGCTGGTGCCTTTTTATAAGCACTTAACTTTTAGGTGAGTCCTGCAGCTGTGATTTTCGTCACTGCTTGGTGGTGAGGACACTTCTTCACACAACTTGTCCGATTTAGGCGGTTGGTGTTGATTCCCTGCGTTTCACTCACAATTAGCTTCGTTTCACGAACTTTTGGACAATATAGAAAGAACAAAATGCCTCTGCTAAGTACACTGAGTTGGAAGCTTAACAGGCGCATCTTCTCGTTGTCCACCCACCAATGTTAATCTCTCAGAAGAATTAAATTCTTGAGTATACACATTGCAACTTAGGCAAGGTGAATAAAATTCACCAATATTCCTCTGGGTATTAACTGGGAACTGTGTCTGGACAGCGCGAACAATGATTTGTGCATGAACTAACATCAACAAGTTACACATATCTCACAAAATGATATGCTACACTTGAGGCACATGTGATGTAATCATCACTCATCACTGCTCCAATCAGAGTCTGGGGTCACCTCTGCTGTCGGGTTTTCCGCACGACTAGCCAGAAGCAATCACCAGCACTTGCTGTAGTGGCTCATGAATATACTCTTTTCATATGTTGAGGTTGCCAGACTCATATATATAACCACTTTGCAAGAAAAACATGTTAATTCACATTTGTAAAAGAAATGTTCACAACTTATCCCAACATTTTGGGAATACACAATTTCCTTGCACAGATTTAAACTGGACACATCTCTGTATTAAAGGCTTCAAATCACTTAGGTCTGGAAATTAGAGTTAATTCCTTTGACGACGGGTGTTCTGCGAAATCACTGGGCCTGGGAAAACGTATGTTTAATTCATATATGAATTGTGATCAAATTCTTAAGTTTCTAGTCTCGTATTAAAAATGCGGGTTTACTTATGAATTTAAAAGTTGCACAATACTCGATCTGTTACTTTGTCTGTTTTACTCAATCTCATTTTCTTTCTGGCTTTCTGGGAGTTGCTCGTATGAAGTTGCGAAGCTGTCTGTTCTGTGCCTCTGAGTTCGCTAGATTATGTCTCTCATTCTCAGTTCAAATCACAGATTGTGTTTCTGCCGAATTTTCCAATATAATTCATTGTACGAGTATATTCCGGCTCTCACTTCAAACCAATCAATTCTCTCTAGCACTAAGTGGGTTGGGGTGTTTCATTAAAAATATCCCCTCGCGTGTTTTAAAATATTAATTTTAATATTCCATGCGTGACCTCTGTCTACTCATGCGGTAATATTTCCGGTGACATCTTGTGCACAACTCATAAACACCATCTGTAAAGTCATTTGATGTCCAAATGCTACCTATCGCAATATTGTCTCTCAAGACAGTTTATCGTGATAATCACACACAGGGATGGTCCCGTGAAACGATTATCTCATATCGTCTGTGATCGTGCGTTCTCCAGACGGACAATCTTGGCTACATATTCATCCTCGTACGAGATCATATTGTGTTTAACGAGAATCATCTCCTATCAAAGGTGGCCAGCGATTGAGTCGATTGATAAACGTATCACCGCTGACTGGTGATAATGACCGGGTATTGTTAAGGTAATACCACCATTCACCTGGCGGAACGTGAATAAGTCTGAGGAGTGGTAAACAAGATAAAGACAGTCCCGTAGCAGATACTTCCGTAGGGGAATGGAATGTTAGAGACGTTTCCCTACTAGATTCAGCATAAAGAGTAAAATAATGAATGAAAGGGCATAAAAATTATGCCAAATAAAAACGATTGGAGCGAAAATGAAGAAAAGAAAGGATACTGCCGTAGTGGTTAAAAGTGTGAAAGAGCCGCCAAAAGAACACGTACAGACGTTTTTCACAGATCTTTACAGTGTCTTAACATTAAAACGTGTCAGGTTATATTCACGGTCCTACCCTGCTCTGTTTATTATGAAGCTAAGTAAAAAGCAAATCGTTTTCAGACATGCAAGTCCCGTGGGGAAATTCAAAATTTTTCCGACATGGGAAAATTTTGAACGAAATGCACAGGTCACGTTTCCCATATATGGCCATCGTGACATTCAAATATTCTCGTCAATGATTACATATAACTTCATACATCTACCCGGAAATATTACACAATTTCCGCTCAGGTGTGTCTGTCATCCCACCAGGTCGATTCTTGAACGGCGTTCCTTATGCAAACACGAACTCCTGTTTGACCATCAGTGCTGTGTCAAGACAATAATTAGTCGGTCACACGAGCCATGTCAGCGCTAAGTAAACTCGCTTTGCCATTTACGGGCGAAAACAGTCGCACCCTTGTGGTACAATAGGATTTATGTCGGTCATCCTTGCATCACCGTCTAATCTATCCGCAGGGATAGACAGGTAAACACACTTACATGACGACTATCGCTGAGATGAGTGTAAGAATGAAATACCAAATATCTGCTACACATAGCAGAGACAGAAAGAAAGAAAGTGCTACAATTGAAAGCACGCAATAAAAATCAGTACAAAAATGTAACTGATACAGCCATAGTGAAACAGAGATCAAGAGGGGTGGCCCCATTCTGTCACACTAGTGTCCCGTGAAGTTACCAGGGTATTTGAAGAGACAAATAAAGAAACGCCTACTGCACACTCATGCTTGACGTACAAGGCAACTAACATGAATGTCTGCTTACAATTGACAACTCCCTCCATTATGTAAATCTAATTGCTCCAGAAACCACGACCGCAAGAGAATGTGAATGTTTGGGGAATGTTTGGTGAATGTTTGGTGAATGTTTCCTGTAAAGAGACCAGCTGTTGTGGTGACTTCATACATTGTAAGGAGAGCAAACAGACCAAATAGAGCAAATAGACATAATAGATCAAATAGAGCAAATATGCTAAATACAGGAAATCGACCAAATAGAGCAATTATACCACATAAAGCAAATAGACCAAATAGACCACATAGGCCACATAGACTACTATAGGCCTACCAAATAGACTAATAGACCAAATAAACCAAATAGGCTATTATATACCAAATAGACCACATAGACTAATAGATCAAATAGACCAAATAGAGCAAATAGAGTAAATGGAGCAAATAGACCAGATAGAGCAAATAGACCACATAGATTAAATAGACCAAATAGATCCAATAGAGCAAATATATAAAAAAGATCAAATAGACCAAATAGAGCAAATAGACCAAATACATCAAATGGACCAAATAGAACAAACCGACAAAATAGAGCAAATATACCAAATAGAGCAAATAGAAGACATATAGAAAATAGACCTAATAGACATAATAGATCAAACAGAGCAAATATGCTAAGTAGAGGAAGGAAATCGACCGAATAGAGCAACTACACCACATAAAGCAAAAAGACCAAATAGACCAAATAAAAAAAATAGAGCAAATAGAGCAAAGAGAGCAAATAATAGACCAAATAGAGCAAATAGAGCAAATAGACCTAATAGACCAAATAGACCAAATAGAGCAAATAGACCAGATAGAGCAAATGGACCACATAGAGCAAATAGATCAAAAAGATCCAATAGATCAAATATACTAAATAGAGCAAATATACCAAATAGAGCAAAGAGACCAAATATAGCACACAGAGCAAAGAAAGCAAATAGACCAGATAGACCAAATATAGCACATAGAGCAAAAGAAAATGAATGGATGTACCGAATAAGCTAACAAATTAAAAACATAACACAGCTAAACGCAATATGTGAGGTTGTCATTCCAATGAAAGGTTTAGTGACGAGAGAGACTTTACATCAATCACCGGAAAACATCTATCTATCTATCTATCTATCTATCTATCTATCTATCTATCTATCTATCTATCTATCTATCTATCTATCTATCTATCTGTCTGTCTGTCTGTCTGTCTGTCTGTCTGTCTGTCTGTCTGTCTGTCTGTCTGTCTGTCTGTCTGTCTGTCTGTCTGCCTGCCTGCCTGCCTGCCTGCCTGCCTGCCTGCCTGCCTGCCTGCCTGCCTGCCTGCCTGCCTGCCTGCCTGCCTGCCTGCCTATCTATCTATCTATCTATCTATCTATCTATCTATCTATCTATCTATCTATCTATCTATCTATCTATCTATCTATCTATCTATCTATCTATCTATCTATCTATCTATCTATCTATCTATCTTTCTTTCTATCTATCTATCTATCTATCTATCTATCTATCTATCTATCTATCTATCTATCTATCTATCTATCTATCTATCTATCTATCTATCTATCTATCTATCTATCTATCTATCTATCTATCTATCTATCTATCTATCTATCTATCTATCTATCTATCTCTACTAAGCAGACGTGTGTCGGTCGTGTCTCACATTTATAATTTTTGACATAGGCATTTCAAATTATATTTCAAGGATTTTTGAATCGGTGTATTCCTTTTTGGATTATGAATTTTGTGAAAACGACATTGTGTTGATTTAACGTATGGTATTTGAGAAATACCAGGAATTTGTTACTGCAAGTGCCTTCTACAATGCTTTTAACAATGACGACGCGACTCGTTGCTGACCGCTGTAAAGAAGGGAAGGTCGGCCGGTGTATTTTCTTGGCTACCAACCCCTCTTAAACAGATAAGGTTTCCAGCGGATCAATGTATTTCACTGGCAATTAATTCCAGTGGGCATGTAAACATGTGACACTTAGAGATCGGCCAAGGCTCGCAGGTAATAAAAGCCGCTATGGACTGTAGATTGCGCCCGACCACGATCAAAAATTACTCCCTAGACCAAAACAGAGCTCTTCGCGTTAAACTGCAGGGATTTAACAAAGAGTCGGATTTAACCTTCAAAATAGCAAATGAAGGTAAATGTGCTACTGTACTCTTCCACAATACAAATTATTACGAGGCATTTCGCCCAACGTGTACCAAACACTACCAGACTGACCATGTCGAGACGAGAGCACATAAACAAGGTACCTTTGTAGAAGATTTAATCACAACATCACTACTATCTGTGCACCTTTACCATACTAAAAAAAAAAGGTTATGGCTCAAGGAACTGCCACTGTTATTGAGTCATGGCTGGAAACGGACTTTGTCAGTTTAAATGAGTCTGCACAAAACATAATTTGTACCACAAAATTGGACTCGACAATATGTTTACCCCAGCTCGCAATAGACATCACATCATCAGCTGCCAACGTCTCATCTGCTGATAGCGAAATCCTCAACATTAACTCTTGCATACACTCTCCCACAAATACATCCACTTTGCCTCCCGCAGCACGCGACTTTCCAATGAGTGACAAAGTAGCAAATACTCCATTTTCTCAACCTTTGCTGGCCATAGAATATCCAATGGGCCCTAAAGACACTAGCACACACACAGATGAAACATTATCACGGGAAAATCACCCAGAAGTCACTCACATGATAAATGCGCAGTGCTGCCAGGAGCTGATGCTCAAAAGGGAGGACAACCTTCGAACACTAATTGGCGATCTGACGACTAATGTCTATAAATCGATCAGCGCAGAAAACTAACTGCTCAAAAAGGAAATACTGCATCTGAGAGAAGATAATTCCAAGATGAAACACATCGTTGAGCAACTACGAAGCGATTTTTCTATTTATAAAACAAAGCACTCGGAACATCCTCTTATAGTACCTGAAGCTTTTGGAGATCCCTCCAAAGAACATATATCAAACGAACGCCGCAAGCAGCACCAATGTAACATCAAAAAAGTTGAGGATACACGTGCGCGCGAAGCTTACCCTATTAGTGTAAAAGTAAGCAATAGGTTTAACCCCCTTAACCAGAGTTCAGTACAAAATGAACAGGCATTAACGCCACTACCAGATCAGATACTGACACCACAACCACCCGATGAAAACACCCAGACTATTCAGGACGATTCACACCAGGAAAAACAATGGCGGCAGCAAGAATCAAAACGAAATCCGAGTCAACAACCAAGTAGTAAAGCAACACATATTATAATTGGCGACTTACTCCTAAAAGGCATATACAATGATCGGATGTCTACTACAAAAGAGGAAATTGTCTCAGTTTTAGCGATACCTGGAGCTGGAACTGAAAGATTAATTGATAGAATTAATAGGTGTCCTTTTGAGCATCAGCTCCTGGCAGCACTGCGCATTTATCATTTGAGTGACTTCTGTTTGATTTTCCCGTGATAATGTTTCATCTGTGTGTGTGCTAGTGTCTTTAGGGCCCATTGGATATTCTATGGCCAGCAAAGGTTGAGAAAATGGAGTATTTGCTACTTTATATATCATAACATTATAAGAACAACAGTACATGTAGGGATCAACGACATAATGAATGGACACAGCGTTAGCCCTTCGGCGATTTCCAAACTGACCACAACCAAAAAAAAAAAAATAATAATAAATTTCCTAACACCTCCATTTTTATGTCATCCATTATTCCGCCTTGCTATGACTTCCAACGTCGCGTAGCCGACACCAACAACAAGACACGCCAGAGCTATTGTGAACACAACAACATTGGCTTTATCAACAACACTCCTTTCTTCACAAGCAACTCTGGAGCACCAAAGAAACGCCTTTACATAGATCAAATACATACGGCAAAACTAGGTCGCAGTATCCTAGCAAAAAAACATCAAGTACCCGCAGCGAACGCAACACGACAACCCACCAGACACAAAGAACACAACACGACAACCCACCAGACACAAAGAACACAACACGACAACCCACCAGACACATAGAACACAACACGACAACCCACCAGACACAAAGAACACAACACGACAACCCACCAGACACAAAGAACACAACACGACAACCCACCAGACACAAAGAACACAACACGACAACCCACCAGACACAAAGAACACAACACGACAACCCACCAGACACATAGAACACAACACGACAACCCACCAGACACAAAGAACACAACACAACACGACAACCCACCAGACACAAAGAACACAACACGACAACCCACCAGACACAAAGAACACAACACGACAACCCACCAGACACAAAGAACACAACACGACAACCCACCAGACACAAAGAACACAACACGACAACCCACCAGACACAAAGAACGCAACACGACAACCAACCAGACACAAAGAACGCAACACGACAACCCACCAGAAACAAAGAACACAAACCGATCTACCATGAGATCAGCCCTTCATGAAAATGCACAACACACCTTACCCGCCCCTCAAAGAAGCGCTCCTGTAACTAACAAATTACCTAACAACAAACAGAACGCCACCTACAGTCAGGAAGCATAACGTTACGATGTTATGTTTCCTCCATTACCCGTAAGACAGCCCCTCACAAACACATTATATGACAGTCCAACAAGCAGTGCCACAATGTCCCAGACCCAAAAATCTCCTACAAGTGTTGGAACCACTGTAGACGAAATCTACAGTCGTCATGCTTCCTCCCGTAGCCTTCCTGGTCGTGCTCAGTGGAACATAGAACTTGGCTACCTGATGCAATTCAGCCTGCGTCACTCAGCCAAGCACTAATGATGTCTGTGCAACGCGGGCCCTACTGTATACCTGACAGAGACATCCATTATCGATTTTGAATACACTCATTGTTTTCATTGACTTAATCCCTGCGACCAAAGCCGTCTCTCCCCTGGAAAATTAGTTGATTACTGTAACGCATAAAGCAATAAGTACTTTGTTACTTTCTCAAAACACTCTAATTTCATTGGCTACAGGCCTTCAACAGTTTTTTTCCCTTACTTGTAAGTTTTTTTAAATTTAAATTTTATTTATTTATTTTTTAAATTCGTATTCTCTCAGTGTTGCTTAAATTACTTTGTTAGAATTTTAGTGTTGTGGTGTGAAAACGTGCATGCCTAATTTTGTGTGACTATTTTAATATACTACTGACAATTTCAGTTAATTGTAATTTTTAGCAATACTTGTACCAAGTATTCGTACGTTAAGTTATAGCATTTGTGTTTTCACTTATTTGGTGACGTTAATTAGTTTAAATTTTCGTGGGTTTCGTATTTAAAACTGCTTTTGTTATTTTCATTTTTAAACCACTCGCCAAAATAAAATGCATACCTATCAGACACAATGGCTAATTAAGGATGGTCTACGGCTGGACCATCTGAACATTTACCATTTATTAGGCAAACTTCCTGAGCTTACACGAATTATGAATAAAAATTTTCATGTTTTTGGACTTTCCGAAAGTCGTTTAAACGACAAAATATCAGATGATGAAATTACCCTAATAGTCAAGTAAAAAGCTAGAAACAGGTATAGTAGTTTATATTTCCACTAATATTAGTTATCGCCGCAGAAGCGATTTAGAGACAGCAGAGACCGAGTGCATATGGTTAAAAATAAAACTACCGACTCAGGGACAATTTCTAGACCAGTATTGTCACGAGAGGGTTGATTATTGTTGAAATTATAAGATATCCTGGACAAAAAGTTGTATCAGGTGATACCAGGATAGTGCCAGATAAGAGACTGGTCTTATAAGAAATACCCCCTTTTCTGAAAAGAATAAGGGTGTATCGACATCAAAGGTAGGATCAAGCTGTATAAGTTTCTAGGTATGATGATATTATATGTTCCTAGATTCCTATGGGCTCCCTCTCAAGATCCTCCTATGATTATGTTATTATTATTATTCTTATTGTTGACTCTGCTAGGGGTATTAACTAAATTATCTACCAACAAGAACTTGAACTCAACTTAAATAATTAAGTAAGTCTGCTGGTAAATATTTACAATTTATTTTTACAGTTCTTATTTTCTTCTTAAAAATCTTTAACGAAAATCAAACTTCAATTACAACATTAAATAAATAGGCACTTGAAAATTGTATGTGTAGTTCGGTTTACAGGATATAACCTGAAACATAATAAATGTAACCCCTATATGGTCCATCACTATCCCACTATCACAAAGGTTGGGGATGATAGACAGTTTCAGACAGTGTGCTAGCAGATGCACAGGACATGGTATAGAACAGCAACCAAATCCAGGTCATCGTAACTACAATTTCCCTCTAAATCCTTAGTTAGAGCCATTTGTCCATGATCCGCCTCCATACAATGATTAAGTCTTGTATACAATACTAAGTAGTAGCTTAAACAATCCAGTAAAACAATCGCTTTCATCCTTCCTTACGTTCCTGGTGTGTGTGCCATTCCATCAAGAAATAATTTAAATGCTTTTATAAACCTACAGGCATACTTTTGCCACCATTCTCAATTATTTGAATATATATCTTGGCAGTGTTTTGCCTCCAGAAATTTCACAATGGTTCTAACACATCTACACACTTCCTAACGCACAAGCGAATTAATCAATAGAAATATATACACACACACACACCCATATATATATATATATATATATATATATATATATATATATATATATATATATATATATATATATATATATATATATATATATATATATATATATATATGTGTATATATAATTCTTTCTTACCCTCAGGCACATACAGTCGAGCTGTTAATGGTTGTAATGGTCTGCTCTCAGTTACAAAAGGCAAAGACAGTATTCACTAACACTTTTTGCGCTCGCTGTAATTTTCAAAATATGACTGGCCTATTTCCGTTTAGAACACACGCTATATATAGTCCAAGGTCGGACGCCCAAGGGGGTTTTCTACTCAACTAGTATTTGCGTTCCGAAATGTGTGTTAAATCTGCCTATGTGTACAAATCGGGAAAACTAAGATTTTATTTATCTACGTTATTTGTAGAGCGATTTTCGTCATCTAAAGCTTAAAACACGCCCTGAATTATTCTACATCTTTCTAGCTAATAGGTTTTTACTTTCCTAAGTGCATTTTATTCTATGCGTACTCTAGACAGCAAAACTATGGACTAACCTGAGGCTTCGATGCATTCAACCAGAGATTTCTCTCTTAATATACTGGTCGTAAAAGTCTCTGCACAGACGTGTAGAGCAACATCTCCAATATCGTATTGGTGGCCTCTTCCAGGTGGTACTTCTTTCCTAAGTCTGTAATTACTTGTCATCCTCCACTTGTTTGCACAGATTAGTCCTGGCCATTTTGACTGTACAATGCTTTTGTAAACATGTCATAAAGGTACCTTCTGATTGGTCCGTGTATCAAGCAGTTCTTACAAAGTATGGCGCGCGGTTTGATTAGAATTACTCAGAAGGACGTGTTGTGAAACAGACCACTTCACGACAGGTATCTTTATAGAAATCCTAGTGCAGGAGCCATCTGGTATGAAGATTTCACCACTATGATGGATAAAGTATTTACCACTGCCAAATAAATTATTCTTCAAGGCGATTTCAACATCGACATGCACAACACAAACCAAACGTGGGAAAACATCATACTATCATACAACCTAAAACAAATAGTCAACCAGCCTACCAGGATAACAAAAACATCATCCACAACAATTTACCACATCTACGTCACCTGTGCAGAAAACATTATAGAATGTTCTGTTCCTGCTGTCGCGATGAGTGACCACTATCCTATATGTTGCACGTGGTCAAAGAATAAATATATAGCTCCAAGAAATAAACGTATCAGTATTGAATTTAGAAGTTTTAAAAATTTCAACCGTGAACTATTTTTACATGATTTGCGAACTGCACCTCTTTCCAGTGTTTACCAGCTTTCTGATCCCGATGACGCCATTGCCCATTGGACACGTATCTTTCTTTGTGTGTTTGATAACCACGCACCAACTAAAGAATAAATTAATATGAAACAAATATAAAGGTATGTTATCAGGCACTCGCAGGAAATAAAGAAGTAGAACACCAGACAACAGAAAAACAACAGACATGAGTGGCTTACCCAGGATTTGAACACTGGACCTTCCGTGCGACAACCCCGCCTAGCCATGCAAGCGAATCACACTATCCGCCCTGCCATCTACACATCATCAAAAAATGATGTTTCAATGGCAGGTCAACAGTGCGAACCACAATACATGACACCAGAAGTCCACCATGGGATTAGGTAAATAAATATGTCAAAGCCATAACAAATAAAATTAATAAAGAGAAGAGCAATGGTAAAATGACAGTGCTGTCACAAGGAATGTACTCGAAATCCCCCTTGTTTTCTGCTTCGTCTGCAAATTGTAACGCTTTCACGTTGATATAAAAGCTTACTGTATTATTACCCGCCTTCTTCAATGAAACGTGTGCTGCATTTCTAAGAAAAACATTGAGACGTACTGCGTAATGACCTAAATTAATCCTAACATTAATTATATTACGTTACCAAAACGAACGAACAGATGGACAAAAGGATAGAGAGAGGGGAGGGCTGAAAATCAGGAACGCATGCAACACGCGACGCGCGATATACAAATGCTGCCATCACGCGTGTAAGTCTACAAGCACTAACTTTTTCAGACGGACAGTGATAAAATACACTACCCTTTCCCAGAGTTAGGTTTTAAAATCATAAAAAACGCTTATTGGGGAAACCTGACATTCTACTGTTTTATGTCCGAAATCCTGACATTAGTCTGACAGTACAGCAGGACAGGTGGCGGTTCTCACATAAAAAATAAAACAACTATACGACTATCCTAGAAATTGCATATTTTGAACGCAGCCACGTAGCTCCTTTAAATTAGTATTTTTGGGTTCCTTAGGGCTTGCTGACAAATAATATGTAAAACGTTACGCAAATAGTCCAGGAATTAATAAATTATACCCAAAATAAAATATTGGGGGTGCCTGACAGCATAAAATCATTTCTGCTCATAAGATTTTTTTTTTTAACGTGTTTGAAAAAAATTTACGTTACAGAAATAGCCTACCATGTAAACTCCAAATTGATTGGAGCGCAACAAATGAAAGCCTAACCACGATTGGTCGGGCTATAAATACTATTTTGGTTGTTAGGGGAGACGGGAAAAGATAACATTTTTTCAAACACTTGTCGAAACGTGGCTCATTGGCCAGTCTCGCTGATATACACACTTGGGAGCGTTAGTTCGAGACCACTTGTTTAAAATAGCTTGATAAAGCATCAGTGCGTTGAAGCCAGCATATATTTGGCTCAATAAAAGCCTGGAACATAGGCAGATGGAAATTTGTGCCAGTTTGTGCCAGAATTCATTGCTAATCAACGTATCTGTGTTATTCGTATGAATTGTGGTAAGCTTGAACCATTTAATATCTTTTAATGAAAATTGAATGTGAATTGTTGATTTATGCCTGTATATATATGTGTGTAGTTCAGTGGCAAACGTGAGGTAAAGCCTAAAATGCTCCAGCCTGAACAGAGGGTGTCGGAGAGAAGTAAAACGGCATGGAATGGCCAAACAGTACACTGACACCTGGATGATTGACTAGAAAGAAATAATGCTGGAAGTGCAGAGGCGTAGTAACCATTAAGAAGGGTAATGCTGGTATAAAGTATTTCAGATGAAGCTGACTGTTGGCCTAACGCTCTGAACGCAATGTTTGTGCTGTATTGTGATCAGTGTAAAAGAGAATATATAAATTAGTTATGAAGTAGAAGGTACATCCTTCTTGATTTCAGGGACAGTGGTCTTGATGGTACTGAGCAGCATCTGGTCAGAGATTTGCTGAATCCAGTGTCGGACAGCATACTCCTTGGTCCTTTTAGCTATCAGTGAGGTGTCTCCAGAGCCCAGAAGAGAATTCGAGCAGAGGAGTCCTCTCCTGCCGCCATCACTCAAGATAAGCAGAGTTGGCCAGCTGAGCTCAACATTATGTCCCCTCATCTTGAAATAACTTTATAAAAATACTATTCAGAGGGGAATTTACTTGTCTTAAAATCAGGAACTGTGAACATCTCCAATACTGGTCCCTAAAGACAAACTATTGAAGTCATGATGACAAATACCAACAGAGCTTGAACAAAACAAAACCAGTATTACCTCATTTTACTACTACACAACTGACACACATAGAACATTTGTAATAATATATGTCACTACAATATTCATATTAAATACATTCTGTACATAACTTGTAATTTAAATTGATTGTGATTCCTGGTTCCCTTGTAGTTGAATCAGGACACATATTCATTCATGCTAGTAATGAATACATATTGTTATTTGAAAGTTTACCAGTGACTCTTTTAAGATATTCTCATAGAGTGTTATATGTATGTGAGTGTCACAGTGTTGTTAAGAGTAGTGGATTAAATTAAATTGTTTATCTGTCTGTTGTTGTGACTTACACTTCACCATACACATACCCTAGACACATAACGTAGCATCACACTATTCCAGAATAATTCTGACTGAGATATATAGATATGTGGTAGCAAGTAAGGTTATCTATAATACACTACTCTTAATAGATATATATACCTTCACAGCTGATCTCAGTCAGTACACTAAGTCCCCTATAAATATTTATAACATCCCACTTCACCACATATATTGGGGTCTCGCTCTTGGGATTTTGAATCTTTAACTATTAAAAATATTGGGGTAATTCACTTCAGGGAATATAAGAATTAAAAGGTATCCTTGGGTGGAATTAAATAAGGTTGAGCTCACGGTGCCTGTGTTGTCCATTAGAGATTGAATTGTTGGTTAGACATTGTATAAATTTACATAATAGACAATGGCGGACCTGGCCAAATTTCGATCTGCTGCGGTTCAGACTGCAAAAGAGTTAGGATTAGATGGGCAAGTTATGGTTGCCTATGTCACGACGGAATGTGACAAATTTATTGAACGCGAAGAAAGAAGATTAGAAAAAGAGGCCGAAAGAAAGTTAGAGGCTGACAGGGAAATTAAGAAGTTACAATTTGAAGCTGAGGCTGAGACTAAGAGGTTGCAAGCTGAGGCTGAGACTAAGAGGTTGCAGATTGAGGCTGACAAGAGGCTAAGAAATTGGAAGCAGAAAGAGAAGACAAAAGATTAGCTGCAGAAAGGGAAGAGAGGAAATTAGCTGCAGAAAGGGAAGCAGAAGATAAAAGATTACAAAGGGAACATGAATTACGACTAAGGGAGTTTGAGTTTCAAGGCCATGCTCCTGAAAATGGTGCCAGTCCCTTTGCCTCTGATGCTACGGTTACTCAAGGAGCCTCAATCTCAGCTATGAATTTTCATTTAGATCATTTTGTTGAGAAAGACGATGATATTGAGAGCTATATAAATAGGTATGAACTATTAGCTACCACGTATGGGTTAGAGAGAGAAAGGTGGAGCTTAAAGTTATCTCAGGGACTTCGTGGGGCAGCTTATGAAGTTTTTTGCAAAAATGAGCAGAGGTGATCAGGAAAATTATGACATGCTAAAGCAGGCTCTTTTGTTAAGGTATGAAAAGAATGCAGAGTTTTACAGGAAAAAATTTAGGAATGCTAAACTACTGTCAGGTGAAACCTATCACCAGTTCTCTGCACGAATAGAGACATACTTGGAGAAATGGACTTCTCTGGGGAAAACCCAAGATCTTAAGGAAATGGTCCTTATAGAGCAACTAAGAGAGTCCATGGCTCCAGACCTGAGAAAGTTTCTCATGGAACAAGGTGCAGAGAGGCTGGGTGAGTTGCTAAATGTTGCTGAAAGGTATCAAGCAGCTCAAGCAGAGGTAACAGGTAATAAAAAGAAACAGGTGGACAACTTTAGGGCACCACAGAACTTTAATAAATTTGATCCTAGGGATCAAAATAAAGGTAAGCACCAATTTGATAGGCCACGGTATGAAAATAAAAATAAATTCCCACAATTCGATGAAAGGAAATATGATGAAAGAAAATCTTTCAACCAAGGAAAAAGGTGGTGTAAAAATTGTCAGATGGACAATCATGACACTGACCGTTGCAGAAGGAAACCTGTGTATATGGCAACCCTTCAGGTCAGGTCGACCTCAAGACAGGAGGAGGATATTATGTTAGATACCACTCCAGAAGAGATGAGGAAGGCACAGGCTGGGGATAAAACACTCAAGCCTTGTTTCAGAAAATTGTCAACTTGTCATACAACTCCAGGCAAGGGAGATTTTTACATGAAAAAACAAGTTGATGTATAGGAAGACTGGAGCTAGATCCAAAGGTCACGGACAGCTGGTTCTTCCTAAAAGATACAGGACAGAATTAATAAGGAGCCTACATGTGAAACCAGATGGGGACCATGAGAAGATAGGTACTATCATTCAAAAGGTGGCTCACAATTATTATTGGCCCAAAGCAAGATGGGACATTGAGAATTTTGTAGAAAGGTGTAGCATAGCACATGAGGGAACACCCACAAGTGGGAACATGGATCAGGACCTGGACACGCCATGGGGCAAAATCAGGCCTGACAATAAAAGGAAAAATAGATTTGATAAAGTGGACCAAATGGAATGGGAAGCCCCTTTTCACGGACAAGCTTCACTTAACTGTTTTACAATGGCCACTATGCGGAGAGTGCAAAAAAGATGTCTTACCCCAGGATAAGCCGAAAATCCCTCAATCGGACTTAAACAAACTGGAGGAAGAAGATGTAGAGAGGAAATCTCTCATCAAGATTTTAAGAGGGAGACAGCCCCAAAAGAAAAATTGGTAGCGGTCGTTTTGTGAATGATAATTCTGGGAGGAAAAATCATCACTATACAGCTTCGAGTGGAAGAGACCATACCGGTGCATGGACAAATAGGTCCACACAATTAAAGGTCCATATGTAGCTTTGTTAAGAACGTGGACTGATGAAAAGGCAGAGGAAAACATTACATCTTCATACCAATATGTGAATGAGCTGACCACTCGGTTGAAAACTGGCTGGAAACTTGCCAATGAAAATTTGAAACAAGCCAGGAAGAAACATGCTGCCTATTATAACAGGAAGGCGAAAGACAGAAATTTGGCTGTGGGAGAGAAGGTACTGCTTCTTTTGCCCGGGAGTCAGAATAAGTTACAAATTGGATGGCAGGGTCCATATACAGTTCTAGAGAAGGTGTCTAGAACAAATTATAAGATAGATAAGAAGGGGAAAGAAAAAATCTATCATGTGAATCTCCTGAAGAAATATTTGGAAAGAGAACATCAGGAAGAGACACACTTGTTGACCTTGTCCATCGCCATGGAGATGAAAAAGGAACCACTTTCATCATTTGAATATCCATTACACCCCTGTGAGACAGCAGCACAGGTGAAAATCAGTACACATTTAACGAAAACTCAGAAAGAGAGAGTGCAACAGGTTCTAAATAATCATGCAGAGGTGTTAACAGACCGACCAGGGCATACAAACCTATTGGAATATGATATGAAACTCATAGACTCCACACCTGTCTGTATGAAACCATATTCGATTCCGTTTGCTAAGGAAAAAGCTTTGAAGGAAGAGATAGACTATCTATTGAAGGAAGGAATTATTTCGCACAGTGAGTCTTCGTATAGTTCCGGTGTTGTACTCTTAAGGAAGCCCTCTGGAGAACATAGACTCTGTATAGATTACAGGAGACTGAATGCTATTACAGAAGGACAGGTGGATCCATTGCCGGATACAAATCAGCTGTTTGCCAGACTAAATAAAGCTAAATATTTCTCAAAAGTGGATCTGAGTAAAGGATACTATCAGATTCCAGTAAAGCCTGAGGTTAGACCATACCTAGCTTTTAGTACCTCAGAAGGACACTATGAGTTTAATAGATTGCCATTTGGATTGAAGAATGCGCCTAGTGTCCTTCTCTAGAATGATGAGAAAATTATTGGATCCTCTGAATAATCCCTGTATAACAAATTTTATGGATGATATCCTTATAGCAACAGAAACATTTGAGGAACACATTGACTCTCTGAACATGCTGTTTGATCGACTTAGGGAGGCAAATTTAACAGCCCGACCAACCAAATGTTGCGTTGGATGTAAAGAATTGGAATTTTTGGGACACACAGTTTATCAGGGAAACATGACCCCTGACCCAAAGAATTTAGAGAAACTACAGAAAGCCCCGAGACCACAAACCAAGAAGGACGTGAGATCCTTTGTCTCATTATGTGGTTTCTACCAGAAGTATATCAAAAACTTTAATTCCATATGTGCACCTTTAACTGAATTGACACGTAAAGGACTTCCAGATCGCATTACATGGACTCCACAATGTGAAATGACTTACCAAGAATTGAAGGAAAAGCTCACAAGTAAACCCATTTTGAAATTACCTGACTTAAGTCAAGAATTCATAGTAAGGACGGATGCAAGTAATATTGGGTTAGGTGCAACTTTACTACAGAAATCAGATGCATTGGATGGGGAATTAAGCCCAGTGGCATATGCTAGCAGAAAGTTGAATAAAGCTGAAATCAACTACTCAACTAGCGAAAAAGAATGTCTTGCAGTAATATGGGCAATAAAGAAATTCAATATTTATCTATATGGGAAGGCATTTAAGTTGCAAACTGACCACAAACCTTTATCGTTTTTAGCACAGGCTAAGCATGAGAACTCTAGGTTACTCCGATGGTCTTTGCTTCTGGCTCCATATAATTTTAGCATTGAATATATATCTGGAAAAACCAATCTGGGAGCGGATTTTTTTTAAGCCGCCATCCGTGTGATGAGAATCACCGTAAACCCCAGAAATAATAATAAATTTCTCTATGTGTATATAGAATAAAGGACTGACATATAATGTCTGTTTTAAGAGGGGAGGTGTCATGAAATATTCTAATCCACATATATAAATTATTAGGTAAATATGAAGCCTAACAAATAAAATTAATAAAGAGAAGAGCAATGGTAAAATGACAGTGCTGTCACAAGGAATGTACTCGAAATCCCCCTTGTTTTCTGCTTCGTCTGCAAATTGTAACGCTTTCACGTTGATATAAAAGCTTACTGTATTATTACCCGCCTTCTTCAATGAAACGTGTGCTGCATTTCTAAGAAAAACATTGAGACAGACTGCGTAATGACCTAAATTAATCCTAACATTAATTATATTACGTTACCAAAACGAACGAACAGATGGACAAAAGGATAGCGAGAGGGGAGGGCTGAAAATCAGGAACGCATGCAACACGCGACGCGCGATATACAAATGCTGCCATCACGCGTGTAAGTCTACATGCACTAATTTTTTTTCAGACGGACAGTGATAAAATACACTACCCTTTCCCAGAGTTAGGTTATAAATCATAAAAAAAAACTCTTATTAGAAAAGATAACATTAGATGGGTTTACGTTTGAACACATAACAGTACCCAGACAGCACATCTTCCAAACAGGAGGTAGAAGAAATTGCATATTTTGAACGCAGCCACGTAGCTCCTTTAAATTAGTATTTTTGGGTTCCTTAGGGCTTGCTGACAAATAATATGTAAAACGTTACGCAAATAGTCCAGGAATTAATAAATTATACCCAAAATAAAATATTGGGGGTGCCTGACAGCATAAAATCATTTCTGCTCATAAGATTTTTTTTTTTAACGTGTTTGAAAAAAAATTTACGTTACAGAAATAGCCTACCATGTAAACTCCAAATTGATTGGAGCGCAACAAATGAAAGCCTAACCACGATTGGTCGGGCTATAAATACTATCTTGGTTGTTAGGGGAGACGGGAAAAGATAACATTTTTTCAAAACACTTGTCGAAACGTGGCTCATTGGCCAGTCTCGCTGATATACACACTTGGGAGCGTTAGTTCGAAACCACTTGTTTAAAATAGCTTGATAAAGCATCAGTGCGTTGAAGCCAGCATATATTTGGCTCAATAAAAGCCTGGAACATAGGCAGATGGAAGTTTGTGCCAGTTTGTGCCAGAATTCATTGCTAATCAACGTATCTGTGTTATTCGTATGAATTGTGGTAAGCTTGAACCATTTAATATCTTTTAATGAAAATTGAATGTGAATTGTTGATTTATGCCTGTATATATATGTGTAGTTCAGTGGCAAACGTGAGGTAAAGCCTAAAATGCTCCAGCCTGAACAGAGGGTGTCGGAGAGAAGTAAAACGGCATGGAATGGCCAAACAGTACACTGACACCTGGATGATTGACTAGAAAGAAATAATGCTGGAAGTGCAGAGGCGTAGTAACCATTAAGAAGGGTAATACTGGAATAAAGTATTTCAAATGAAGCTGACTGTTGGCCTAACGCTCTGAACGCAATGTTTGTGCTGTATTGTGATCAGTGTAAAAGAGAATATAAATTAGTGATGAAGTAGAAGGTACATCCTTCTTGATTTCAGGGACAGTGGTCTTGATGGTACTGAGCAGCATCTGGTCAGAGATTTGCTGAATCCAGTGTCGGACAGCATACTCCTTGGTCCTTTTAGCTATCAGTGAGGTGTCTCCTGAGCCCAGAGGAGAATTCGAGCAGAGGAGTCCTTTCCTGCCGCCATCACTCAAGATAAGCAGAGTTGGCCAGCTGAGCTCAACATTATGTCCCCTCATCTTGAAATAACTTTATAAAAATACTATTCAGAGGGGAATTTACTTGTCTTAAAATCAGGAACTGTGAACATCTCCAATACTAGTCCCTAAAGACAAACTATTGAAGTCATGATGACAAATACCAACAGAGCTTGAACAAAACAAAAACCAGTATTACCTCATTTTACTACTACACAACTGACACACATAGAACATTTGTAATAATATATGTCACTACAATATTCATATTAAATACATTCTGTACATAACTTGTAATTTAAATTGATTGTGATTCCTGGTTCCCTTGTAGTTGAATCAGGACACATATTCATTCATGCTAGTAATGAATACATATTGTTATTTGAACCGTTACGAGTGACTTCTTTTAAGATATCTCATAGAGTGTTATATGTATGTGAGTGTCACAGTGTTGTTAAGAGTAGTGGATTAAATTAAATTGTTTATCTGTCTGTTGTTGTGACTTACACTTCACCATACATGATAGAAGACTAGAACAGTGAGAACAGGATAGTGGGTAGATTTGGGTATTGTATAAACATTTATTACACATAAGGGAGGGAAACCCGAGGCCTGTAAACAGTAAATTAATATGAAACAAATATAAAGGTATGTTATCAGGCACTCGCAGGAAATAAAGAAGTAGAACACCAGACAACAGAAAAACAACAGACATGAGTGGCTTGCCCAGGATTTGAACACTGGACCTTCCGTGCGACAACCCCGCCTAGCCATGCAAGCGAATCACACTATCCGCCCTGCCATCTACGCATCATCAAAAAATAATGTTTCAATGGCAGGTCAACAGTGCGAACCACAATACATGACACCAGAAGTCCACCATGGGCAGTTCAGCCTATTAATGACGCAATCACTTCTGTTGTATTTCTATTCCCTCCCTTATGTGTAATAAATGTTTATACAATACCAACTAAAGAAGTTCGTTTGAAACGACAGATCAAATCTCCTTGGATCACACAAGCCGTGCTAGACGCCACGAGGCAGAGAGATCAAGCTCACAAAAACAAGGACTTTAAAATATACAGATCGCAGAGGAAATGCGTGCAATATTTAATTCGTAGAGAAAAAAATTACTTTAAAAATTTGATTCAGAAATAAACAAACAGTAAAGATATATGGAAAGCATTCAACACTTTAGCGAACAAGCGAAATCTGTCAGTCTCGTCAACCCCTAATACTTCATTTACTCTAGCACAGAACTTCGTCAAATTTAAATCCTTCATTATTAGCCAGAAATCTTCTTCTTCCATATTTGATTCTTTGCCACACTAACTTTCCACCCTCCCTAATTTGATTATTTTTCCGAACAAATGATATAATATCGAATGTAGGTTTAATGATGATGTTTGTACTTTTCAGCATATTTCATTTCATGGTGATACTTAGTTTGTACTTTTCAACATATTTTATTTCATATTTATGATTAGATACTGTGAATGTGAGTATGCTATTATTATAACTTTCATACGGTGAATTCTTTTACTTGATGGGTTGATTTGCTATGTATATATTTATGAATATACAGTTATTAAAAGACGAGATTATATAGAAGGGCAGAATGTACTTAGACGGGCCTGCGTATATTAATTTCTCAACCCTATTTGAAATAACGTTCATATCTTATCTATTATCTATCTATTATCATCTATCTATCTATCTGATCATCTATCAATCTATCTATCTATTATCTATCTATCTATCTATCTATCTATCTATCTATCTATCTATCTGTCTGTCTGTCTGTCTGTCTGTCTGTCTGTCTGTCTGTCTGTCTGTCTGTCTGTCTGTCTGTCTGTCTGTGTATGTCTGTGTCTGTCTGTCTATTATTTTATTATCTTAATTATCTATAACTATAATTATTATTTTTATTTTTATTATCTTTATCTAATATAATTCTTATCTTGTTTTAACTTAATATTTAAGCAGTTTATTTAATTAAAAAGATTATGATTATTTTAATTTTATTTTATTTTTATTTAAATTTTTTTATTTTAACATTTTTAATTCTTTTTTATATATCCAAATATTCTTAACAAAAAATTTATTTTTATATCAAAATTATAATTTTAATATTAAATTTTCATTATATTCTTTACCCATCAAAAATATAAAGCAAAATTATATTAAATACACAATAAACTAAATTATACATATCCTTATTAACTTTTTAACTATATTACCAAAATTCTAATTATCATTTTCCCCACCCTTCCTCAATCATTATCATAAACCTAAATCTCCAGGATAACATTCTTCTTTTTAAACAGCCTCACTTCTTCTATCATCTTAAAATCATTCACATTACTGTATCCTCTCAACTACTTCATTCACCCTCTCTCTTTACTACCTACAACAAAACATACCACTTCTTTTCTTTCTTCTTCCAAAACTTCCTCCCAGACTTCTTCATCCTCCATTTTTTTTTAACACGATCAATAATTTGCTTCTATACGCTTCAAACCATTTTACACACACAACCCACATTTTTTTAAACTTCTAATAATGACAATCTATATCTACTATCATCTTTCTCAAAACTCAAATCTACAAAACAAACTACACACATAAACAATAAATTATATTCCATACAACAAACAACAATACAAACCATATCTAAACCACAAAAAACAAATACACATAATACAAATAATACACACACATCATACTACTTTCTACCCCATCTATCGTCACTTAGCCAAATAATACCCAACTTTCACCTGACAAAGCAATAACAAAATCTTATTTTCAACCATTCAACCAAAACCCCATTACTTCAACATTTTCAAATATCAAATTTCCCACACACGCCACCATACAACCCCGCAAAAAACTACCCACAAACTTTTTTCACTCTAAACCACTCAATTTACTTCTTCTTCTGTAACACAATACACAACCCTTCTAATAACACAAACAAATAACATTTCTTCAAATTCTAAACCTCATTAATTTACACCAACACACTCAAACAAGAACACAAAAAACATCTTTTCTTTTACATTCTTCTCTTTCTTTACACCATCTTTACCAACTTCTTCACAAAAACTACAACAAACTTACTTTTCCCATTTCTTTTCTTTTCAAACTAACGAACCTTGTATTTCTTTTCATCTTCATAATTCTTCACCTTTTCCAACCATACTTTTCTTCAATCTTTCTTTTTTTCTCCACCATCATCAAAAACCCAAACATTTCACCCAAATATAATAAATTAACTTCTTTCTATTACAATTTCCACAAACCAACCACTTCAAAACACCAATCAACATTTTACCATCAACATTCAGACAAAACACCAAAAACTTCTAAACACACAATAACACCTCAAATCTAATAAACAAAAAACACCAAAAGAAAATTCACAGAATCAAACCGACACTAACCCAAACAAACAACAACAAAAAAACCCCAATAAACCAAAAACCAAAAATCACCGTCAAGTAACATACAAAAATACAAAAAATAACCTCCCCCTACTATACCCAACTCATAAACAACATATAATGTGAAACCCAATAAAACCACACATAAACATAGCCAAAAAAACTCAATACAACCTCAACCAACATTACTCTTAACAAAACCCACCATTCCTTCCATCTCTCCTCTTCAACAAACTCAAAAACAACAAAAAATACCAACAACCAACCCTCCTCTTCCCCTTCAAAAATTCCAAAAAATCAAAAAACTCCTAAGTTCCAATCAACTAAAAACTACAACCAAAAACCAAAAAAGAAAACACACAAAATTACTACTACTCAGAAACATAATAAAACAACCGAACTCAATCACTAACATAAAAAAAAACCTTCATCAAACATCATTACTATCATAAAAAACAACAACTACACCTCACTAAACCTCTCAACCAAAAAAACTTCTCATTAATCAAACCACTACAATAACAACAAAACAAACCCAATCTAAAACACCACTCACAAAAATCTAATTACCCAATAATTACAAAACTATTCAATAACAAAACAACCAAATTTCATCTAACTAAAAAAAATTACTCAAATAAGCCAACTAAAATCAAAAAAACAACAACTCAACATCCATGCTTACATCAAACTACTACAAAACCCATATATTAAAAATATAACAAATCCAACAAACTAAAAAAATAAATCATAACCTATAACTTATTACAACAATAACCTATAAACAACCTAAAAAATAAACTTTCCTAAAATCACAAAAACATTTCAACATTCAACACAACAAACACATACTACAATACAAAATAAATCTTCTAATATACACCAAATATTATATTATACCTCTCTAGAATCAAAAACTAAAAACCTACAATTTATAAATTCCTCTTAAACTCAATACTATAAACAAAAACACTAAACCAATAACATCCAATTAATCCAATCACATCAAAACTTATCATCAACTTCACTAAAACTAAACAAAAACCAAACAATATATTTTACAATTTCTTTTCAACACACTTCACTCTTAATCATCACTTATATCCATTTATATATAACATTCAACCTTTCATTAACTCCTTTATAAACAACTCACAACCACTATTTCATCTATTATCAAAACTTACCCCAAACTTATTTTCAAGAACATCACATCACCAACCACCAACTAAACATTCCTCAACCCCATCTACAACATTAAATCTCTAAAATAACCAATTTCCCATATTCAACATACACAAAACAACACTCAACTTAAACAAACACCACTCACTCACCATTACTACATTTTTTTACTCTTATTAATACTATTTCGCTATACTTCTTTTCTTTTAATCTTCACTCCTACTCTAATTAACTCTCATACCACACACATCTTTCTCATCTTCTTCCATCAATTTAAATTTCTCATCATTCTTATCTCAAATCCTCTAATTTTCCCTATCAAAACACATTGTTCTTCTATTCAAAAAATAATAATTCCTTCTTCACTTCTTCTCTCTTTTCATCAAAATATCTTCTTCTACTTTCACTTGCTACTTCTTTACCATATCTTTTCATTCTTATTTCTTCTTCAAATTGTGTTCATACTTAATATAAAACACCCGTTCTGATCTTCAAATATTTTTCTTCTTCCATCTAAAATATTCCTTCATTAATCCACCCAACTTTTTAATTCATCATTAAAACCAGCAACATTAACAAAACCCTACATTTTTCTCATTAAATCAGTCCAAACATATTCTTCAACAAATCATGTCTTTTACAATAACCAAACCAACCACAAAATACTCTGAATTCTTTCTCAATTTCTTCGCTAACTCCAACACACATACAAACTTAGACCAAACTTCTTTAAAAATACAATAAATATAAAACAGACATTACTATCATACATTAATTTCATCTCTCTTCACCACTTCATCAACCAAATACCAACACCTTTTCAATACCCCCAAACAAATGTCCATACAACTCACAAAAATTAACAATTAAAATCTAACAAAAACAACAAAAATATTACACTTATCTATACATCAAACAACAATAAATCATAACTTCTTCTTTTCAAAACCCCTTCAACAAAACACAAAATCCCCTTCTACAAAAATACATCAAATATACAATCACTTTTCAAAATCCATATCTTCAAAACTCAATCACTAATACAACAAAAACATTACTACTTACACACAACTTTCTTCTAGAACTTATACCCAAATAACAAAGAATTATCATTCCTAATTCTTTTTACTAAAAAAATAATATCAAGACAAATTCTTACAACAACCCAACAACACCAACTGAAACATCACCATTCGAGTTCTTAATTAATTACAATCTAAATCTTCAATTCTTCAATTTCTTCACATATCTTCCACAACTTTTCTTTTAACTTTCAAAAAAACAAAACTAACTACAACCTTCTTTGTCAACACACATTCAATAACTTCTTCTTATTTACTTCCAATTTCATCTTATCCCACAACTTTTACTTCAATTTCACAATTACTTTTCTTCAAACTTCTACAAAACCACATTCACATCAACACTAACAACGTTACTACTAACATCTTCAAACTACATACCAAAACAAACTAAAATCCATCAATTCCAAACATAAATACCATCTACAACCTTCTAACACAACATTTCTTCTTTACACCAAAACATACAAACATACAAACACAAACACAAAAAAACTTAACTTCTACACTCCAAGTTAAAACTATACAACAAATACACACCATCCTATAATCATAACAAAAATCTCACACATTCTTAAAACCTACAACAAAACAACACAAAACTAACTTCACAAACACAACCAAACAAAACAACTATTAAATTCTTCACATGTTTCCAACACTTCAGAACATTCTAAACTTTAAATACACATTTACACAAATAACTTAATACAACCTGCCAATAAAACACCAAAACCCAAACCACAAAAACCAACACAACAAATATGACACCATAACAACACCAACATCAAATGTCCAACAACTTACATACCACAAATCTCCTTAACATCACAACAAATCACAAAGAAAATTCACAAACTTCTTTTTCAACTTATTCTAACATACCATACTATCATGTACGATCCAATTCCACAATACACTAAACAACTACCAAAATACAAAAAAAGAAACCACAAAACAACACTAAACAATCCAAAAAAAAAACTAAAAAAATACCAAAAAAAAACCAAAACAACAAAAAAAACCAAAACAAAACTATAAAAACAAACTAACCCACAACAATCCCACACAATCCTACAAACTACTGCCAAAAAACAAAATCTCCACCTAAAACACCCAAAACAAACAAACCCAAAAAAAACACCCCCCCCAACATAAACCCCACACACAACCAAACAAAACACAACAACCCCCAAACACCCAACAAAAACAATCCATTCCATAACAAATGCCAATCTAAACCAAACCCTTTATCCCCCCTTAATAGAAAACACCCACAACAACTTGTCCCAAACAACAATCAACGCAAATCCATTTGAGAGCGCACGTGACTAATGTGGTACAAAACTATGATTCAAACGTGGACTTAGTAGTTCAGTGTATGTGGGATAGGGTTCAATGGGGTATGTTCCCCCTAACTATCGCAACTTTTTATTAAAAAACAAACCCAAGAACGACCAGAAAACAACATAAATGACCCAAACCTTCGCCAGTTGATTACCAAATGGGTCAACCAAAACCTCCAGTAACAAATACAATGCAACGGTAATTCAACTACCCCCCTTCCAATCAAAAACCTCAAAGGATGGGAATCAAACTAATCAACTGATCTAAAAATTCTAAACACACAAACACTATAACAAAATACTACTTCTCTAACTGTCTGTCCTACCCTTCCCATTCCACCTCGTTTCTGCCACAACAAACTGTCTAAGTCTGTAGTGCATTATAATTATCCAGCTCCATAAAACTTGCGTGTTCTGTCTTTTCCCTAAAAAATCTAATCCATGATTCAACAATCCACCTAACATCATTAAACTAAAATACTAAACTAAACTTCTATATCAAAGATCTAGTCAATCTAACTATGATATCTAACGGCTTTATCAATACTGCTTCAAAAAAAATCATCTAACAACTATCAGTAGGGACCAAACCACTTACAGCGCCGGCACATACTCAAACCCTCCACAACCCGCGGTAATACAACTTCAAAACCACAACATAAAACCAACATCTACCCCACACGTTGATGCGTCTTTGTAACCGAACCTACTATCGCCCACCCCACAGAACCCACAATCATAGATCGAGTTAAACGACAAATTCTACCAATGTTAGGGGGAACAGGGTAATTCTAAATCGGCCTAAAACTGAGTAATACAACCCATCAAAGTAACAACGGAGATCTACAATATATCTGCTCAACGACTATCATTCCACAACAGCACTGCAAGTATCAATCGACTCACTTTCAACCTTCACACCCACCCGCAGTTTCAAGGAACTAACCTCAGTATCTTTGATTAGCAGGCTCAATTCTTAATTTGCAACGATGGTCAAATCTACAAACTCACTGTTCCACTGACAATCCTTTTATGACAATTACCCATGGAAGTGTACAACTATCTTCTGGCCTTAAAGATGAAATATCCTCAACAGGGCTATGACGGAATTAGTAATCGAATAACTGCGTTTATACTCCGCAAGATAAAATCTATAGTGATTCACTAACTTATATATACCTTGTTATAATCAATGTATCGCCAAAAAGTTATTTTCACTTCGCGGCCTTTAAGATCGCCAAAGTATATCCTCTCTTCAAAAATGGTTCGTCAGATAACAGTAACCTTGGTAACTATAGACCAATTACCTCTCTGTTACCATCGCTATCTAAACCATACTAGAAAAACACATCATACAATAAAACAAACTTACTACAGTACCTAGTTAGCAATGACTTGCTAATTGACAGTCAGTCAGGTTTTAGATAAAAGCATTCATGCCACACAGCTCTAACTAATGATGATAGACAACTTGCACACCTAAACATCAATAACGATAACATATGTGGAGCAATCTTTGTAGACTTTAGGAAAAGCATTTGAAATATGTTAGATCACACTATTTTAATAAGAAAATTAGAGAAAACAATGAAAGTTAACTTTAAACTAGTGACATTACTTAAATCATTCCTGTCCGACAGACAGCAAGTAGTGTGGTACAATAACTCATTGTCAAGACCCAACTATTATTGACAAACCGGTGTTCCTCAGGGTTCTATTCTCGGCCCTCTACTTTTTTCCATTTACATAAATGACCTCAAACCATACACATCAAGCGAACTCCAACCTGCGACCTATTTGCCGATGACTGTACCATTTATACAAGTGATAAAAGTTGCAACACGCTAGAAATATTATTACAAAGCGACACAGACAATCTTATTAAGTAGAGCAATGAAAACTGCATGCAAATAAATATCATTTAAAAACAAAATGTATGATAATATCAACTAGACAAAAAATTACAAAAAACACACTGAAAACAACACTCCAGCTCTACATTGGAACCTCTTTAATTGAAAATGTAAATGAAAATAAAACACTAAGACTCATAATTGACCAACATTTAAGTTGGAATTCGCATGTACAAGCACTAACCAAACAAACGGCACAAAAAGTTTACCAGTTAGCTAAAATCAAACATTTCCTAGATGAGGAGACTCGAAAAATGTTCTATACATCCCAAATACAAACACATCTAGACTATTGTTCCACAATTTGGGATGGCTGCTCCATGTCCAGCACTAAAAGTGGACTCTATTCATTACAAAAACGTGCGGTGCCACTAGTTTTCAGACAAAAACCTCACACAGTGTGTAGGACCCCACATACATATCTTAACATATTACCACTAAGAAAGCGCTTTTTCTCTTCACAACAAAGCCCAAAATTTATTCTCAAAATCTTATCACAGAATGCTCCAATGTATTAATTTGTGGTCTATTTTAGAAAACAGCGGATAACGCAGTCAACGCTTAAATACATTACACATGCTCAAGCCTTAGGCTCGACTTAATTCAAGAAAAAAAGTTTAGCTTTTTCTGATGTTCATCTGTGGAATAATCTTCCACACGAACCTAAAAAAAAACACGCTTAGTCCATAATTCATTCAATCACAGACTTTTCAAATACATCGTTTTTATGCAGATTATAATGCCACACCCTAATTTTAGTTATGTTCTTAAATAATTACATAACATTTTCATACGTAGGTATTAAAGATAATTTTGTCCTGTTTTTAGTATTAAATATGATAAGGCACTGAAAATCTGTGTTACTATTATTGTACTGTTAAAAACAATGTTTGGATTTTATTTTTATTTTTTATTGAATGTTATTTTTTCAACTTCTTAATTTTAAGTAATATTTAAGATACAAGTGAGAATTAATGGATTCAGTATGGAATGACGAGAGAAAGGAAGGGCAGAATGTCAGACGGGCCTGCGTGCCCAATTCTCAACCCTTTGAAAATAAAGTTCTATATCTATCTATCTATCTATCTATCTATCTATCTATCTATCTATCTATCTATCTATCTATCTATCTATCTATCTATCTATCTATCTATCTATCTATCTATCTATCTGTCCCTGTCTGTCTGCCTGTCCCTGCATGCCTGTCTACCTGTCCTGCCTGCCTGTCTTTCATGTGTACCTGTGTGTCTGTCTGCATGTTTGTCTGTCCCTGCCCCTGGCTGACTGTCTACTTGTCAGGCCTGCCTTCCTTGTTGTGTATTTTTTTTACAACATGGGGATATAAGTAGGATTTTAATTGACATCATTATTAATAAAAGACATTTTTAATGGCAAAAACAGAACCATAAACTTCCAACTGTTTGTCCTGTTCGTAGGATGGGCGTGTACGTAGTATTCAAAAGAATCGTCCTCAGCGATACCAAATTTCACCTAGCCAACGACCTCAGTAATAAACTAGTCAATGGGACAACCGCGACCTACACTATTAGGCAATCGATTGCGGGTAATCGTTTGCGATCGGATTATATAATTACGCCCTCTTTAACAAGCTTGGACACGAGTAGATACAATATGGCGTTCTTTCTACCCTTCGGCCATTTTCATTCAACCTTTTTCTTACTCACGGCACACTGAACAAGATGCTACAATTGTCAAGGCACACTATCTGTGTGTGTGTTTTTTTTTAACGGATAGATTTTATCAATGAAAAATGATTACCAAGATTGTGTTTAAAAGTTCAACAGCTATGATTACAGGGTGTCCGAAAAGTTACTGTGCACTTGAATATACAGCAGACTAGAGTAGCGGTTCTGATTTGAGAGTTGTCCGTTCTACCCTGCAGAAAGTCTTCGACAACATGAAGATGAGTTTTCAGACATGTCTTGAGGCCCATGGTGGACATTTCCAACTTCTGCTGAGAAACTGCTGCGTGGTACTGCAACGTTGTACGAGGTACTTTACTGCACAGTAACTTTTAGGACACCCTGTATAATGATTGTGTTATTTTAAAAAATAATATTGATCTTGATTTCAAAAGTTTTATTTTCAAAATTGATGTTAATATTTGTTATTATTCCAATTATTGAAATGAGATAAAATTGAAAAGCGATGTCATTAATAAAAATAAAAAAATCATATGATGTATCCCATTAACCTCAAAAAAGTATCCCCTCCCTCTTCTCTCTATCTCTGCCATACCCCCTCTCTTTTTCTCAATGAAACAATGAATGAGGAATCAGGTTTTGAATATAATAGTCTGCTCTATGATGAGCAATTTTAATCCTACATTAATGTTTTCTATATACAATAAGTAGAATGATGGTAAAAATCTAACTCTTAGCTACAGGGCACACAGAATGATGCGTGTTATTATTAATTATTTATCACACTAGGGTAAAAAAGCCTGTAATAAATTAAAAAATCGCCAATAACTAACGGCAATTTTACTTATTCAAAAGTATTTTTTTAAACCACTGTGCGTCACCACAGTACACGAACTACATAGCAGCAGCGGGATCACCCATTCTATAAATATATTTTTGTGCACACCGTCATTTGCGCATTCTTCTTTGGTAAGTGTTACTATTTTCTGGAGAGTACATATAAGGGGAAACTATACAATTAATGTCTAACTTTCAAAAAACCCAAAGTTGCATCCCTTAAGCGTTATGTACTGACAGAAAAAGCTGGGGATTTTATAAATAGGAAAATATTCATCAATATTTTCCTTTTCGCTGTTTCTGGAACAACTACTGTAGCTGGCCACCTTTGAAGGACGCCAGCACAAAAGCATTCATATACTCCTTGCAGCAGTGGTTGCTGTAGTAATTTGTTTTATATGATGAGGTTGCAAAGCCCTATTCACAAGCTAAACATTAGTCGTCCTTATGACATGAGTGAAAGCGCGGCAACCATATTTTGTCCTTTGTCCTCCTTAGAGACATTCAGGAACCACACAGAGCAAAGGTTCACTTCCCGTCTCATTAATATATGTTCTTTCCATGCCAAACTAATATGCGTAGTGTTTGTCTTTTGATGAAAACTGAATTCGTTTATATTATGTGTTTGTATGCGGTTTTTATAGAGAAAATAAGGAAGGAATGGATCCACTGATTCTCGCAGACCTGCCACAACGTTCTCTTCACTAATGTGGTACTGTGTATGTGACTGGTAAGCTCATTCTGTAAAAAACTAATTGCTACACGAACCACTACTGCAAGAGTACTGTAGTGCTTATTTGGCAAAAAAACTCCTTGGATGATCGCCAACTGCATTGATAGGTATTTAAGGAGCATTCACGACAGAAGAGACCCCGATGCCATCACAAGAACAGCTATGCTATGGACCCCTGAAGAAAAAAACGAAAGAGAGGCCGACCAAAAACAACTTGGCGGAGGACTGTGGAGGCTGAGATGCAAAGAATGAACCAGAGTTGGGGGCACTGTACGAAGGATGGCCGCCGACCGAGCAAAGTGGAATCAATTTGTTGTTGCCCTACAAGACGCCACTAGGCGTGATGGCCACTGACTGCTTTGACGGTCGGCGGCTAAGGATCAAAGAAAAGAAAAGAAACGACGAATATTCAGTCAATAATATATTTTGCCACTTTTATTATTGCCTTCAATTATACTGAAGCTAGGGCAAATTGGGTTGTCAATGGCGGAGCTAAAGTCTGAGACCGTTTCAAAATAAACACCTGTAGTAATAGTCGCAATTCAGTACACCACATGGAACAGGCATAGAGGACAGACACAAAATTACTGCTATTAGCTTGTTGTTATGAGTTAATGATGGCTTTTTTTTTTTTTTCTTTCTTAACCAGCACATGGCACTTTCAGTGTGATATAGAACTAAATCCTGTCATATTGTAAGTGAGTCATGGGACAATCGGTAAATAAGCACACAAAAAATAATGTGAAGGCCCTAGAGAGTGAGGTTTTATTCAAGAATGTTAAATAATACCATGGACCGCTAAAACTAGTAATAGGAATATCTGAAAAGAAGCCATTAAAATCAAAGAAGCTTATTTTTACACACTAGTAAAGAAGAAGCAACCCACTTCCTTTGGATATGCTGTGAAAAGCAGAAAGCTGGAACATATTCTTGACAACAGAAAACAAAGAAAAATGAAAAAAACGGGATGAAAAAGGGAGAAGATACAGAACAAGTTTAACATCGTGGTATGGGTCCCCAAAACCATTATTACCTTTACCCAAATCCTTTAGACAAGAAACTGTTACAGACAAAAAGGGCAGAATAACTAGAAGAAATGATGAAACACTACAACAGACAGGACGTTGTGATCACCTAAATCCCGGCTGGCAAGAAGTTAGAAAAAACCATGAGATCAGCAACTGTAGTTTGCTCCAACTCAGCAATCCTGCAAGAACTGTACTTTCATATGCTCCTATAACCCTTACCATCTGTAAATCCTGATTTAATGTTCTCAGTTTGTGTTGATTTAGCCCAAATCACTTTCTTTTTTTTAAATAGTTTTTTGCTTAAAAATTACGGTTTTGTCCTGGACGTTTTCCGCTCCGTTTTCTATTTATCAGTGCAATCTACTCATTGTTAAATGGGGTAGCTGACACTCTGCTTTGAGTTAGGGGGAAGAAGGCAGACAGGGAGGGGAAGACAGACAGACAGGAAGGGAGGCGGACGAATTAGACAGACAGGGAAGGAAATGACAGGACAGAACAGGAAGGACGGAAATTTTATCAATCCGAAGCTCATACATAAAAGCTGATCCCCTACTACAGGATATGAAGTCTCTAACAACTTCACCTCTCCCCAAACTGGTTAGGAAATCCTGAAGAATTGAGACCTTATAGCATGATATTTACACTAACATAAAGGATACAGATTAGTACTCATAGGGCAGATAATTTGCGTAGGCGATGTAAAAAAAGTGTTTAGAGGTTTCACAACTATAACGTAGGTTCAGTTTTCGAGGTGGTGTAATCGGGTTTCGTTTCAACGTTTTGTCTTTCCCAGATATCCAAATTTGCGAAGTGTCAGTGTCAGGTCATCCATTTACATGCTGGGTAGATTGAAGGTCGCAAGTCAGAACCGGTGAAGCTACTAGGTGTTTGTGCTCGAATAAACACAGCGAAACTTTGCAGCTAGATGCAGCGTTTGCATACTTAACTACACTACACGAACTCGGTCACTTGCAATAACACACAGTGAAAAGTTTAACTTTTTTAACGGTATTAACTTTTTTTAAAGTAAAAATTCTTCTTGCAATCGCCATACCGAGGCTAATCAGAAACCTTTCTTCTGATTATGAAAGAGTATTCTGGGAAAAAAAGTAACGCTTTTCCCAAAACTCTCCAGTCCAGTGTATTTCATGTCACTGACAACCTTGTGTGACAAAACAACAAATCTCGTGTAATCTGAAACTCCGTATTCCAAGACCCCTGAAAAATTTTCATTTCCCTTAATCAGCTCCTCATTAAGTGAGATAAACCTAGTTTTAATCAACCAATAAATGGGTATTGCTTCTATTGGTTAGTTTACTCAAATGGTAGAAATGTGCGATGCCCTATTGCTGGGCCTACCTTACGGAAGGCTGGACGACAGCATGTACTTTTACCCCCCATTTCCCCCCCACCTGTAGGTAAAAATTGGGGTCTTCTTTCCACGGGTCGATTTTATAAAAATACATGAGTTTCCATTCTTTTCTGAGGTTGTTTAATTCATGTATAAATTGAAGTTTCATAAAAAATTGTGGGAAAGAGAACTAGCACTGAACATATTACCTCTATTTGCTAAAGGCCTCGGAAATATAATTTTAGGTGTATTATTCTTCCTCTTGATTTTTTCCCCATTTTTCCTTTTATAGGGCCATTGTTTAGACACTGTCCTCTTGGACTGGAATGTAATAAAAGCGTGGACGCCGCTACTAAAAACGTGAAAGTATGGAAAGGCTCAAGTTAAACATTCTCAAAAAATGCAGGTATCAAAAATCAGTTGACAAAGAGCTTTAAAAGGAACAAGTCTTGCAACGTAGTCCATTTCAATGCGCGGGAGTCACGAAACGGAGGTTCACACAATTGAAAAGTTCTGACAATGTGTTTTGCGGTGATCCTGAATTGTGATGGGTTTGGAAACCATGTCAAATGTACTTGTTTCTTCCACAATATTCCTTTTCTTTTTTTTCCTTTTTTTTTAAAAGTTCTTTTCGTGGGAGGAGACGAACATTCGTGCCCGGAATCTCTGGGGGGGAGTGGCGAACTAGGAAGTTTTAGTTTTCTGTGAGCCAAGTGTGTCCCGCATTGGGCTGAATGTGAATCTCTGTTGTTAGTCTGGTTGTTTGTCAGATTTCTGTGTTTGTTGTTGTAAGTTAGTCAGATTTCTGTGATGTTTTTCTATCCAGCTGTCTCTCTGCGTCTTCTACGTTTCCATCCCGAAACCAAATTTCAGAGCTGCTATAGACATCTATCTGAAGTAAAAATGTGCTGATAGTACACAAAGTAAAAAATGTTGTCTATAGACACATTTAAGTGGTAAATTATCGATCAAAAATAGTAAACTGACGAATTCTCATCATAAGGATCGGGCCAAAAAACCACATTCATTAGTTTATGTCTCTCCTAATAATCTTCCATGCCAATGGTTAATGTACAGCCCAACAATTTTCGATAAGCGGTAATGTCTCGAATCATTCTTCATTCTGTCTTTCCTAGTAACATTAATGGCCTTTCTTAAGCATTTTCAATCTCTCATAGGATAAAGATTTTTTCTTCTCCTGTGTTTTCATTAGGGACGACCATGTTTGACCACTCAAAAGAACATAAGAGTTGGAAAAAAAAGGTAATATACTATTTATCATCAATATCGTTTACTGAATATTCGGATGTTTACTGGACTTTTTTAAAATTGATTAAAAATATAGTCTACACAAATTTATGAGGCGAAACACAATTTTACTATTAGCTATTTCGAATAATTACCACTCCATGTAAACATTTCCCAAAACAGACCCAAAAAAAAAATATATAGCAGACATAGACAATAAGAATACATTGGGATCAGTTGAAAAAGAATGACAATAAAAACTCTTGTGAAACTCGGGTTAGCATACAATAGCCTTATTATTACAAAAGGGATCAGTAAATGTTCAAGACCATCAATTTTATTTTCTGCTCCAGATATGAATGAATACACAGAGTTCCTCCTTTCGTGGCCAGATGGAAAACTAGTTACATAAACCGTCCCACCAGTTTTCTACATGGTAGCAGATTAAAAGAAAGATGTGAAGTTAGACCCCCACGTAAATGAATCTTCTTGCTAGACCTATCCTGTACTCCCAGTGGTGTCGATCTAGAATCAATAGTTGCTGGTGAAATTCATGCCTCGTTAATTAATCTTCTACCAAATGTTAAACATATTACGGAAAAACAAACGGGCCATGATCACCCGTTTGATTCGCCAGTCACATTCCAAGGAGAATTTACGCGAAACAACATGCTAAAATGGAGTCATGATTTGCCGTTTGCCCCTAAGACTGCCAATAGGCCGTGATGGGAAACATTGGCAAAGAAAACCCATCTGCTGTAGTGCCCTAATAGACGCTCCCATGAAGGCGTAATGCGACTGATCATTTCTGCTTTGACGGTCGGTATTGGACCCTAACGCCAAAGTGGAGTCCGAATCATGGACATCGTCGGAAAATAAGAAGAATGATCATATTTAATTCATATTCATCTCTTCATTTCCACACAAGAACACAATGCGTTCAAACATTAAACGTAAAGGAATTAAAAAATCAAAACAACTTAATAATATATATATAATATATTATAATAGTATATATATATATTATATATATATACTTATAATATTATATATTAATATATATTATATGTATATTATATATTTATATATAATACATATATATATTTATATATATATATATATTTTATTATAAATAATATATATATAGTAATAGTTATATTAAATATATATATTTTAGTTGTTTGAATTTTTTTATTATATATATAATATATGTTCTCTACATTTTATTAATTAAATAGAAGTTTGGTAAAGATTGCAGAAATGTATTTACGGGCGCAAATCACAAGTTAGTGAAGATTATTAAGGTGTAAATGTTTTTGTTCATCGCATTTCGGGCAATTTAGGGTGACTTCTGGATATTATTTTCTTCGAAGTAATGAGTGCTTTTATCTAATGCAGGTTCGCTCACTGCAGACACTTCTCGTCATACATCAGGTGTTTGATGTCCACGATACTTAAAACCACCTTGATTGGTAGCCACACTGCTACTACCCGGCGAATTGCGGGAACTTGGTCTTTAATCCCGCACTGCACGTTTTTCATGCTTCTTATCAGAAGCTTTAGTTGGGACTCTATTCGGATAAGAACTCTTCAGACACAGTATTAAGAATCTGAGCTTAATCACTTATGGAATTAATGCTCACGGAGCAGGTCAGCTTTGCTTTTCTCAGCTATGGGCTGTGGACTATGTGGCTTTCGACAAGCTTGTGTCAGTCCCCTGGACGTCCCTTTTCAGGTATGAAAATTTTGAGAGTCCAGAATTAAAATCTGAGCAGGGCTTAAATACCCCACCCCAATCTAGATCTAACCTTTCCTTCTTGGTGGTCCGCACCTGAGTTTACTTTTCTACTTGGTAACTTTCGTGTGATTTCAATGTTGTTGCGCGATTTTCCCGACAAATTTGTATAGTTGCATTTTCAAATCCCAAAAATATTTTTTCCATTCGGGACACTAATTATAATTGTTATAGCAGAATTAAAGGTGTGCCATTCATATTTTTATCATAAAGACACTAGTTTACGTGGTTTACGTGGTAATTCCAAAGTGTCTTGCCCGTTTCGATACACACCTACACAACAATGCCAAACGCTTCTGGCCCGTGCAATTCGTTCATGATCTTTCCGTATCTTCTTTATCCCTTTCACGTGTGCCTCCCTGTGACAAGTCAATATTCGATCGTTACATTTTCTGTGCGATCCTTTTAACTTTTTTTCTGTGTCCTATCATTTCTCCTTTTTCTCACCTGCACCCTGACGTTGTTTTCGCCTTGCATCGTTCAATTGTTTTTCTTATCATATTTTGTTTTTTTCACTCCCCTTCATTTTACCTGGTCGCGTGACCTATTTTTGAAACAACATTGGGCTTCTGCTTGTGCAGAGCAAATTTGCCACATTGTTGACCTTTTCGCTTTATCGCTAGCTCCAGGACGGATTAAGAGTCTACACTGAGCGACATTTCTATTGTTAACCTAGACATTTTGTCTGGGAAGATATACAATCCATGTGGCTCACAGATTCTAAAATGAATGGACAGATGGTACTGGGAGATAAGTTGTCAGTTCGCACATGACGTGTCTGAAAGGATGTCAATCTGATTAAAAGATTAAGACACGGTCAGATAAGATAACAAATGTTATTTTGGAGCCCACGAAAAGATACGTAATTCGCTTCTGCCGTTAGTGGGACATTGTGTAATAAAACAATAACATAAACATCCCTGGGAGGAGATTATAAATTTTTAGATCTATGAAGTAATGAGTTTGTAAACATGACAGGCGAAACGGAAGAAGCGAAACCTTATATTGTCATGGAAGACAGATAGATGAGTTTGATAACTAAGAAGTAAAAAAATATCTTTGTATGTCATGTAGATTGTATTCTACAGATGAGAGTAGTAAGGGGGGAAAAAAGACCCATCATAAATTTGTGGTTCGCATTAATTGGCAAAAAAAAACTGTCAAAAAATAACCTTCGTCTGGACTGGAGTTTTTTTTTCTCCAACGAAACCACATGCGCGCGTGTAGTTAACAAAAATGGTCGCTTACAATCTGCAACAGTTTGGGGACTACTTCACTACATTTCCAAACTCGTTAAGGAGAGACATTCCAGAACGCCTGGACAACGAAATACGAAACAAGGATTCCAACATAAGGAAAGGACCACGTATTAGAGGCCTTCTTCTTCTTCGTTCGCCCTGAAAAGGACGGTGGTTGCGTTGTGTCTGTTTACGCCTAAGCTGTGATATCTGCACCTTTCGGTCGACACATCCGACTTCAGCACGGCCTTTTTTAGGACCGGGTTTGCCTTCCCATTGTGATCCCGCACTCGCTCAGCCCAGACTGCCACTGCTGCAGACTGTTTACAGGACCCACCACGTGCAGGTGGAGTGCGGTTCTTGACACAGACCTCTTGGTTCGCTGGTCCTGATGCAAGCAGTACAGCTATGGGTCAGACTGACTGCATTTCAACTATTGCTGCATCTTGGGGGCCGTCTGATATCCTACATAAAGAAAACTATACTATAGTACTGGAAACCACGAGTCCTAGGCGCCTCGACCTACATACAAGAGTAACAGTGGGATTATAAATTGAAAAGTAAATACCCCCGACCACCAGTAAGACGACCTCTCTCTAAAACAAGTTGCCCGGGTGCACCGACACTATTCAGAAATGTTTGTTTCTGTGCAAGAAGTCTGTAAATTCGCACCCGATACGGGGTAAGTTGTAACATACACATTTTATCCTTTTATATTTTTTATATAAATAGATAGAGAGATAGAGAGATAGAGAGATAGATAGATAGAACGAACGAACGAACGAACGAACTTTATTTTCAAAGGGTTAAGAATTGGGCACGCAGGCCCGTCTGACATTCTGCCCTTCCTCTCTCTCTCATCATGTATACTGTATCCTTTCATCCTCACGTTTACTTTAAGCATTATTAAGGCATTTATCATTATAAAAGTAATATTACATTTGCAATAATCATCATAATTAAAGTATGTTTTTAAAATAAAGAAAAAAAAAAGAATTACAATAACAATAACAAATTAACGAAAATGAAAATAATAATAATATTAACTTATAACTAAAAAAAAAAAAAAAAAAAAAAAAAAAACAAACAAACAAGACTGATAAAAATCAAATTCCTCATACAGTAAATTAGTGATTTTGAAGACATATTCAGAGGGTGTGTTATAAGAACTCTCGTGAAATTATTCAAACGGTCTGCTACTGAATGACTCAGGGACTCCGGTGGTTTTTTCCAGTGCGCGCGCGAACAACTACTTACGAGACGGGTGAGCAGCTTTGAGTCTCATAGCAGATACTGCTGCAATGAATGCAATGAGCTTTGAGTCTCATCAGCATAGCGCAGCAATACTGCTGCAATAATGAATGCAATGATAGGTTCATCATGATGAGGGTGGGGGTAAACAGTTACTTTTCCTCGCTGTCTTTGCGACCCAAACTCAAGACCAGAATCAGACTACGGTAGATAGTTAGATGGACATCATATACGAAAGCAATTAATTTTTGCCAAGGGTTGAAAATCGGGCACAGTCCCTCTTTTTATATTCTTCCTTCCCCTCTTGCTCATCTTTTGTTACTGTTACTCAAACATTCTCCAGCTCCCAGTACTTTAAGTATTAAATTTTAAGGGCAATACAACATTAACAAGGTAGTATATCCACAGCATACACTTAAACAGTACCTGAGATCACAAAATTAAGAATAAGAATATTGTTAATGAAAAACTAGATCATCAGAGCCTCCATACAGTTTTATATCAGATAAAAGTACAACACAATCAGTTAGGGTGGCATAATAATACAGACACTAATAATAAAGTATTTGAACAGTATACGATTGTAATGAGTAAGGACGTGCGTGTTTTTCAGGGTCATTGGGAAGATTTGTTCCAAAGATGAGCAGCAGTATGGGTAAGCCAAACTAAGTCTTCTTAAAATATGCGGTCTAGCATGGGCTTTGGGTACCTGTAATTTTTTTAAGCGCTGACTACGTCTTTTCATTATATTTTTAAAAGCGGGCCAAAGATACTTTGGAGCATTACTGTGACAGGATTTTGTGAATAGATTTCCCTTTGTTAAAATAGGATTGCGCTTCCTGAGGGGTAATATTTGAAGATAATTATATGTGAATGCGTGTGTTTATCAGTAACAAGGCGCATGCGCGTTTTTGAAGCGAGTGGAGGCCTTAGTTTGTGTTGGAGACAGAAACAACCATCCCAGAGAATTGTGGAACAATAGTACCTATTATGCGTTTATAAATGAGACATGTTAGAACATTTTCCTTGCCCTCCTCATCCAGGAAATGTTTAATTTTGGGCTAATTAGTATAAACTTTTTGGTTGTTTTGATTTCTGCTTGTGAGTGCAAGTAACATGTGGAGTTCTCAAACTTAGGTGTTGGTCAACAGAGTGAGACCTAGGGAGTTCTGTGTTTCATTTACGTTTTTCAATTAGGGGGTGATTTCAATTAGTGATGTTCCATGGTAAGAGTTGAAGTGTTGTTTTCTCTGCAAGTTTGTAGTTTTTTGTCTGCTTTGATATTAAACAAAAATTTTTATTTTAACCAATATTTATTTGCATGCGATTCTCGATATGTTGCTCCCACTTAATAAGATTATGTGTATCGTTTTGTAAAGATTGTTCTAGTGTGGTGTGCAACTTTTATTCACTTTGTATAGACAGTACAGTCGATCGGCAAACAGGTCACAATGATGAGTGTTTGAAGTATAGAGGTAAGATCATTAATGTATATACGGTAAAGAGAAGAGGGGCCGAGAATAGAGCCCTGAGGAAAAACACCCTGTCTTGACAACGGATTTAGGTTTGACAAGGAATTATTGTAAGAGACTATTTGTTTGTCTGTCTGACAGGAACGATTTTTAATTAAACTTTAACCAGCTTAATAATTTACGTTTCGTTGTTTCTAATATTTTTCTGTGAATTAAAATAAAGTGATCTATCATATCAAATGCTTTTATGAAGTCTACTAAAATTGCTCCACATTAAAATTAATCGTTATTGAATGTTTAGGTGCCAATTGTCTATCATCTATCTTTGTTAACGGCAGTGTGGCATGAAAGCTTTTGTTTCTAAACGTCAAACCCCGATATCCTGACTGCCGATTTAGCAGGTCATTATTGACTAGGTGTTGTAGTGTTGTTTTGTGGATGGTGTTTTTCCAGTAGGTTTTTGGACAGCGACGATTATAAAAGAAATGGCGCCTATATTACTAAGATATACTACTTATACAGATGAACACCTGGTTTGAGAGAATTGTGGGTATGAACTTTAAGCGCTTTTAAAAGCAGATGGAAAAGTTAAACTCCTTTGCGATAACATTGATTATAAATATTTTAAGTCAGTGAATCACTAATGGCTAGGTGCGGCAAAGCGCAGTAATTCGATTACTGATTTCCATCAAGTCCCGATGAGTTTATTATCTTTTAGAGCCAGTAATATAGTTATAAAAATTCGTTTAAACTGTCATATATAAAAAGGGATGTCGGGTGGAATTGTGTTAGTACATTTGTTCTCGCAGAACGTTGATAATTTGCTTAAGTCACAAGGGGGAGACGGAATGGTGGATTTTATATTGTGGATGTCTGTAGATAGATAGATAGATAGATAGATAGATAGATAGATAGATAGATAAATAGATAGATAGATAGATAGATAGATAGATAGATAGATAGATAGATAGATAGATAGATAGATAGATAGATAGATAGATAGATAGATAGATAGATAGATAGATAAATAGGTAGGTAGGTAGGTAGGTAGATAGATAGATAGATAGTCCAGCTGCAAATTACAATAACGTAAATAAAGACACACCATAGAAACAATATTATTAACAGAACGTAGCTACACCTCGGCTGTGTCAAGGAAGGAGGTAGACAGAACGAGAGACTAATAAGAAGAATGGGATTAATAACATTCATATGCAGTGGAATAAAGACATAAATGACACATGGACATTTAGTGGCCTTTTCATGTCCAAGCCATAACCTGATTTCGAAGATGTAGCGTCCCCTGGTGTGTCGCTGGAAGCTGGCGATTGAGGGATTTAAGAACTATTTGTAATTTCATAACACAAATACATTCAGTAAGAGTATTCGCTAATGAAGAAATGTGACCGGAATACCCTGTGGGTTAGGAGAGAAAAGCAGCTATACATTATTTAAGGCGCTTGATCAGACAAAATAGACAGGACAAATCGTTGCTGGAAAATACGTTTTGGACGCAAAGAGTAAACGAAGATAGTACACAGCAAAGTTTAGCAACATTAGAAGATAGAACAAAAAACTAGGACAATGTAATTGTTCTAGGCTAATCCATGGCGGGAAGGAATAGGACCACTACACCCCTAGACATGTCGTACAAGATAAACTAACATGAGGTTGTGTATGTCCTTAGACATGTCGTACAAGATAAACTAACATGAGGTTGTGCATGTCCTTAGACATGTCGTACAAGATAAACTAACATGAGGTTGTGTATGTCCTTAGACATGTCGTACAAGATAAACTAACATGAGGATGTGTATGTCCTTAGACATGTCGTACAAGATAAACTAACATGAGGTTGTACATGTAGATGGCTACCTCATCATGCCAAAGAAAGGGCAACATAAACCACCACTGTAAGACCATGTGACTACATGGTGTAGGTTTCCTGTCGGACCACCTACAACTGTAGCTCCATGCTTTGTAAAAACCTCAAAGGAAACTAATGATAATGAATTCAAAGCAGACATTTAGGTTGTTCGTAATTGTTACTGCAAATGATTACGGGATTTGTTACGTACTGTTCCCCAGTATAATAAGCTCCAAAATAGATGTCACGAGATAGATTTCGTAAGCATCTTACTATATAATATTTGGTATATAAATTGAACTGAAACTTAAGACAGTACGTACGCAAATGAATAACTTGACAGAAGTCTGGGTCACAGTTCCATACATATAATCACAACAGCATAGTCCTGGACATCAGTAACAATAGTACAAAATACTTGCATCATTGGAATATGTAATACAGTCATCCTAACGTACTGGTAGCAACTGCATTCAATGGAAGTGCGGCATTCACCCTTCGCACATATATCTCTATGGTCTGTATTCAATGTAAGTGCGGCATTCACTCCTCGCACATAGATCTCTATCTCTGGTCTAATCACCAGGCATCCAAGTTCCTCCAGACCTTCACAACGCGGGAAAACCACAACGCGCTTATAGTGTCGATACACACGAGCTTTCTATCAAAGCTCCTATTAGGCTTCCAGACACTGGAACAGCCAGGGTCTTATAACGCAGACCTCCTATTGACGCTGGAAAGCAAACAACGCGCCTTCAAACAATAATATATAATGGTCTTACCAGAGACCTCCTTCTGACACGGGTAAACGACGTGCCTTTTAATCCATCCACTTCCAAGCGCGGGACAGAACACAACGCGCTGGTAAATAACAATATATAAAGGCCTTGTAAATACACCTTAAGCGGAACATCATCGCGTCACATCCAATATATCATAATCAAAATCACAGACACTATTCACATACTCTAGAAAACACCAACCGTCTCGTCTCCCACGACGGATGGCCACAGACTCTCCTAACATCTCAGTATACTTCTCTGACAAGTATGCTAACTACATTCACTTCGCATGCTTTTCTCATGTGCCCATAAACCTCGATTCACACATGAACTCCCTTGAGTTCCATGCTACATGCTTCTAAACAGTGAACTTTTAAATGTAACATTCCAAGCTTGCATACTTCAATAATAATACACTCTAACAGGTTACACCATTCTCTACCCACACACATGTATACACGTCATGTATCTCATGACATTAAACTACTTACTAACAAACATCAGCCCCGTACATAAAAATCCCCAACACCTAACTGTAACTCAAAATATGACTTAACAGTAATCTTCTCCTATTTAGAAGTAAAGAGTAGAAGTAATATAATGAGGATCCCTTAGCACATATTTGAAACAGTAGAGCCTGGAGTGGGGAACATGGAGCAGGTAGTACTACTAGAATAAGCAAGACTAGAGAGCAACAGTAACAGATGGTGAGTGGAGAGGTCATTACCGTAAACAGTTGATGAACCGAGGTATGAACATTTCAATGATAGTCTCGAGGAAAGAAGTAGAGGTCGGAATAGTTAGTTATAAGCAGTTATTACAGATACAGCCACTGTTCAGTCATACATATAATTTTATTAATATGTTCTGCAAATACGAAACGATCATATTGGGGAGGCAATAATTAAAAACCAAATCCAAAAGAGGGCAAAATAATTAGACCCAATTAGACACCCTTTGAAATCCAACACTTTACTCACTCATTTAAATCCACGCTTTTCCCAAGTACAGGACAACGATCTACATTTCGTTCGGAGGGTATACATGACAGTAAATGATAGGTGCTTTGTAGTCAAACGTATCTGGACACTGGTCCGTGCGATGGACTATACAGTTTGATCGCGTCTTAAGCAGTGGTTAGATTCTGGGGACACCACGTAAAGTAAAAAATAAAAAACATGTATTGTCAAAATAGGGTGGTAACACTAGCAAGCCCCCATAAATTGCTCAATTTTCGAATAAACGCTATTTCATATTAGTATTTCGCTAGATATACCTGTCACAAAAAGTAGGGGATATTTTAAGATGGTATGTATTATTTTACAAAAGAGTGGATTTCGTATTTTAATGGTTCTATGGACATATCGAGCACACTCTTCTCCACTTTCACATGCAATATCATGTTGACCTGGTGACTCGTGATGAGTAAGCCAATCCCAAGAACACAAGTGGGGCCCATTCGTAAAGTTCACACATTATTCTTTTTCACAAAAATGCGTGTATCTCGGGTTTGATGAACACTACTCACCATGGACAGGTATAAAAAGACTCTACAACAGATAAAATTTCTTTTCTTCATCATGGAACGTTTGACAGAACAGCAGAGATGGATAGGCATTGGCATGTTGCAAACCGGAAGTCGGCAAGTGGATGTTGCTCGGAACCTCAATGTTTCACAGTCAGTTGTCAGCAGACTGTGGAACAGGTATCAAAATTTCCGCACAGTGGCTGATCTGCCTCGGACTGGCCGCTCAAGAGTCACTACATGGCCGCCAAGATCAACTTCCTGTGATTACTCAGGCCCTCATAGAAACTCGGACTCTAAAATGATACTCAACTTCAGCAAACACCTTCAACAGACCACTGGGATCCGGGTTCAAACTCAGACAGTACGGGATAAACCGGTAATTTGCACCAATTGCAACTGGCCTCACGCGGGACCGTTTGTAGCTACATTGCCATGTCACCACAACACAGGCGAGCAAGAAATGGTTTGGTGTGCCAACGTCATTCATCGTTTGGGGGGCCAATCAACAGTGGGCATCAGTGATGTTTTCTGATGAGATTCCCGTTTCGTTTTTATGGATTTTTCATGATCGTCGAATACTGTGTCTGGCGACGGAGATGTCAACGTTACTATCGTCCTGCAACTGTTTGCAACACAACCGTTATGGAGAGCGTGGTTGGCTGTGTCAATGGTGTTGGCAGGCATCTGTATGAAAATGACAGGTGAGCGACCGACCTTCACATATGCCCACAGGGTCAATATCACAGGGGCTCTAACTTCCGTGACAACATCATTCGAGCCTATCGTTTGTGTCGCACCATTTGCCCCCACTTAACGGCACGGACCAGATTTCATCTTCCAGGATGACAATGCACGCCCTCACCGTGCTCGCGTCGTCCAAGATCACCTTCAGATGCAGCATATCCGAACGTTACCATGGCCGCCGATGTCCCCCGACCTGTCTCCTATTGAGCATTTATGGGACCTCCTGAATAGACGCGTCCAGCAACGTCCAGCTGCTCCACAGACTCTTCAGCAGTTAGCCCAGGCCCTTCAGCAGGAGTGGCAGAGAATTCCTCAAAGACACAACATCAGTAAGTCTTTATTTGCAAAATTATGAGACGTCATTGCAATGCATGTTTAGCTGCAAACGGGGGCCCTACAAGTTTTTAGAAATATTGGAATATTTGTGTGAAAATTAAGTACCTACCCCACCTTGGTTGCCAGTGCGATTAAAATCATGTGAGTAAAGCCATAACACTTCTTATACCGCAAATGTCTTGTTATGATGCTCAAGTTTACTTGTACGAAGGAATAAATGAACTAATTTGAAATATATTGTCTTTGGATAACTTTTAAATTCAATATCCCCTACTTTTTGTGACAGGTATATATTGTAAACTATATTATAAATACCAAAAAAAAAAAACCAGTTTAAATAAAAAGAAAAAACGGTAAAAAAAATTAAATAACAAAAATACTAATTTTCAGATATTTAAAAAGCATAAAATACTGTGAATGGACACATTTACTACCATCCTGAAATAAACGACACATGCCGGTTAGTAGTACATCTGCATGAGTAGGTGTCGTAAATTTCCGATAGGTGATTAAGAACAATGTTAGGTCCCGTCTGAATAGAACTGACAAAGGTGATGACTCAGTGCGAGATAAGATAAACAGATATATTTTCACTAGTGAGTTGGTGAGAAAAATGCTTAGAGTATAGTCCTGGATTTGAGAAGCTACATCTAGTCCAGGGCCTATCGGTGTTACGACTAAAATTTGTTTGGGTTCAGACAGTTCTCCTTTCGTTATATTAATTAAATGTTTTCTAATTTGATGTGTTATTTTAATTTCCTTTAATATATATATACTTTTTTTATACAAAAATCAGACAGTTTCCCTATATATTTTAATATGTTATATATATATAATATATATATATATAATATATATATTTATACCTATATATAATAGTATACTTCATATTTGAAAATTTGTTATATATATATAATTTATATATATGTGACGTACGTCTAGTTTTGACTAGTGAATTTTCCCTGATAATGATGGATGATTTAAAGGGACCTTTAGCATTTTTCAATAACTATTAGAACCCCTGAACATTTTGTTGCTAACTTTTCGTTTGAGCCAGAACGCATTCCACCGGGACTCATGTAGGATACAGCGACGAGATCAAAGAGACAGACCGAGGGATCTTAGGGGAGAGGACTATCGGCGCTATCAAAGACAGTAGTTTTCCCCCTGATACGAGAGACGCAGTTGCTTTGCCGCTAATTTCGCGTCTCGGTGTCAATCGAGGGAACCGAGCGAACGGCGGGGGGGAAAGCGAAACCGGGCAGCAGCGCGAACGGAGGGATACGAAGACCAGGGGGCGGCTTTTTTTTCTCTTGATTTTGGCGGTCAGATCCCCAAAAAGTTTCGTGAGATCAAATAAGTTGTCAAGTTTATATCATGTCCACCCACTCAACTTACATTCCATTCAATTTTAGCTAAATAGGGTGGGACCATGTAAGAACTAGACACGTTTTATCACTCGCTGGCCAGAGTGACTTCTTTACAGAAGCACTAGCTTTATTGAAATCTTGTTATAGATTTTCCCCTGGATTTTATATATATTTGCAGTGATTTCTAATTCTGTGCAAAGCGGTAATATATATTGTGTAAAGTGATCAGTGGTCTAGCTCAGTTCTATTTCTAGGGATTTTGTGTTAATTTAAATCTATTTAATTACACCATCTCAAGAGTTCCAGTTTTAAATATAATGATCTATCTATTATATTATTTCAAAAGATAATAGATGCTTAAATTAACTTTTAAAGTCGCGAAGGAATTTACTTCACAAAAATTAATAAAATTCAGTTAAAGTCTTAGTTTTATAGATGTGTGTTTTTATAAACCACTAAAAAAATTCTCCGCGCAGTGTTTATTTAAATAACATAATCAATTAAATTACGCGAGCATATATATATTAATAGGCTTAACGGGAAAATAAATTCAATCGCGCTTCAGACAACAAAAGGTTATTTGTTTTTCGGTATATTAACATGTATTTTTTTTTCTTTCATACAGAGTGATCGTAACCTGTGCGATCCCCAGCATTAAGAAAGCAAATATAAAAAAATCAATCTAAGCAAAGCAAAGCATAAACAGTGTGTAGAGTTCCCCTGACGCAGAACTTGTTGAGACTGTGTAAATTTTTAATCTTTGAGGCGATTCTATGTTTGGAATTCCGCTATCTAACTTATAGCAAAGAAAGCACTAACCCCAAAAGACAAATTTAACGCACCATCAAACAACTTAAAGTCGTAACGGGAAGAAGAACACTGGCCCGAGCTTTTTTGTTAGTTTACTGACACAGACAGATAATTCATAAATTTCCTGAACAGTGATGTGACTTAGTTTTCTCACTGGACTTAAACCATACCTCACGGATAAAGTGTACCAGCACGCGTAAGAATTTTAATTATCAAGCGGGCCATAGTCAAATAAAAATAGACCACACCATCCTCACCCCGGTATCAGAGACCGTGCCCTCCCATAGAAAACTGTCTATATATTAAAAAACAAAGAGACACAAAAACTACATTAATTCATTTTCCAGCGATTACGGGATCCTTTTTATGTGCTGACCGCCTACCCGATAATCTGGGGCTAGAACTTGAAAAAAAACTTGAACATAACACTCATTACTATTTAGTGCATTTAGTTGCAAAGGTGTAAATAAATGCTTTTGTGTTATTCTATGGAGTGCAAGAGTTTTTTTCTTATGAAAAATCGGTAAAACCCTGATCTCCCCAGTGCAAGAAAAGAGTGAAGGCCTTTTTGCTAGCGCGTGTATGAATGACAGGAAAAATTTAATTCTTTTGTGTGACCATTTTGTTTAAACTTCTTCTTTACAACCTGGTAAATATATATTCTTTTCTGTATACACCCTACATTGTTCCTTTATAAGTGGGGATAGTTGATACATAATTTGTTAACTCTGTAGATTAAAAACCACCTCCTTTCCATTTAATGCTTAGTAAAAGGAAGAACAGCTGGGAAAGAACAGGTTATTTTTTTTTTATCACAACTTATACCTAAAAAACTTCTGTAATAACCTCTTTCAAGTGCAGTTGTCTATAATTAAACTTTACAATGTTAGGTTAACGCTACCACGTTCCTTTTTGAAATAGGGTGTAATACTATCTATATCTATTTGTACATAAGGGTTGCTCTATCTCAAAGAGAGAACTTTGAGACACAATGTAGAGAAACGTGATACCTGTAAAAACTGAAGCGGGGAAGGGCTTAGTCTTGAATACCAAATCATACTTTAGAAAAACAGGGGACCCCTCTCCGTCAAATTTTGTTATTTTGAATTTGAGGGTACTTTATTGATAATTAATGTAACAAATATCACAATTAATAAGAAAAGGATAACACAGAATGATTTTTAAAGTGCAATACAAATCCACCTAAATCTAAACATCCACACTTTCCCGTTCAAAGTTCTAGTGTGTTGCGATTATACCCAAAAGCCCAAACCACTTTCCCCTATTACGTTTCAAATATATAGTTATGCAAATACTAAACAGTCAAAACTGTGAAAACACAAGTGTTTGAAAAAACAAAAAAACACCGAATCGGTGTGCGCGCAGATATGCGAAGTTCTATGAGAAAACTAGGCAATAAATTGTTTGACCAGGAGAGTGATCAAAAAGAAGAAAATTGAGGGAATGAGACACGATTTGTCGTTAAAATAAGGCAACTGTCTTTTTACTTTCCTCCAGCAACGCTTGTGTGAAGTAGGGAGGAAACTGATTAAAATCCTCTACAAATTTTCTATCACTAAGCTTATTTCCATCATATCATTTATATCGAACCTCTAAACCGGACCACTATTTCTACTGACTCTTTTCTCTCAAATAAAATATACGACAATAATTTGCCGGGACATCTCGTCTGCTGGGATAATTTTGGAGAGGAACACATTTTGATTTGGCACCACATGAATTTGTGGGCTTGGATTAGTCTTGGGATACTTGAGAGCTGACATTTGAGGGCAGAATCGCATAGCCGGGTTTATTTTTAAGAATTAATTTTGAGTCCTGATTTAGAGTTTGGGGTCCTAACTAGGTAGAGTGTGGAATGATTTGTCTTTTGTGAATTGGGTGGGAAAACTAAAGGTATAATAAATTTCACCCCTAGACAAAAAGTTCTTTTTAGTATTTGGGTTGATTCTCACACAGCATTTATTTAAAGAGTTGTTTTTCTTCATCAACTGCAGTAGGGAAAGGTATTACAGGACAAAAAAAATTATATTTCCCCTAGTTTTTATTATCCTCTGGCGGACCACAGGATAATTATCAATTTCTTTTCTTTTATAAAAGTTTGACTGGGATTGCGATGCATTGTTTTTACAGTCTCACCTAAGGAGTTTTTGGAAGTCAAAAGAGTTGAAGCATTAAGCCTAATGACTGCGTTGTTCTAATTTTTAACAAAATTAAGTGCTTAACAAACGTTCTCATTCAATTAATTGACTTTAGGGACGGAGGTTTGTTGTTTCAGAGTGCATTCGGGGGGGGCAATTTAGGGTCAAAAATTTTTTCGCTTTGAGTAAATTGTTTTGTTTATTACAATTTTTTTCGTCGGTGTGGAGATGTTAGTAATAAAGTAGAATTCATTTGTCCAAGTGTAAGATTACATTATGACATTTTAGTGGATATGGTTGTGCTTGCGTTTAGCAGCCTGTTAATTGCAAGATAATAGCAGACGATTAAGTCTTTGAACAGTGGAGCAGAGGTGAGGATGGGGTAGAATTTCAACAGGTAAATTTTAGGGACTACCTTGTGTTTTTTTTTTACAACATTTACGTAAGCGGTTCAGAGCATTCTGTAAGTATCGCCCTTTCAGGAAGCAGTTTTTTCTACTAGTTTTCTCTAAAGTTATATAATTCATTTACTTAGATTCTTTTAACAAGTGAGCAGAGATTTGGGATAAAGATTGAGACGGTCAATCTTGAGGCTGGAAGCGACAATAAGAGGTCTGGATTATGATGCAGAAGCTGTGACCAAACGCGTTTTATTAACCCTGGAGATATGCCGACATATATTATGGCGCAGGGAGCATACAGAAAGAGCAGACGAAAGCTGAGAGTGACGGAAGAGACAAAAGAAAGAACAGAGGTGGAGACGAAAGCCCAGGAGAGGTGGCAGCATAACGAAAAAGCGGAAGAAATGAAAGAACGTCTGTCTTTTTGGAAACAGGAAGGAAAAATTGGAAGCCAGAGATCGCGAAAGGAAAACTTGCCAGAGAAAGAGTACGAGAGAGAGAGAAAGAGGAGACAATGGAACAGACAGGAAAATAAACTGGCGCTTATTAAGCTAACTCTGTAAGAGTCGGGGGGGAGCCTAAAAATACCTTAGTAACTAACGGAGTATTTAGTTTCTTATCCGCCCCAGTCTTATATAATTTTCAAATGGACACTCTTACTAGTATACTTCAATCTAGCCCAATTAACTAGAGTATAGTCGTTTTCTTTAGACAAAGATTCTAATTAAGCATCGCTATAGCGAAAGAAAGAAAGGAAAAATGGGGTGGAGACAAGCTTACCTTAGGGAAAAGGATTCGATGGAACTCGCTTGAAAGAATACCTTTATTGGGTTAGAAAATAAAAAGAGAAAAGATGGGAAAGCTCTCAAACTTGATCAACGTCACTGAAAAGTGGGGCTAGATGAAAATGCCTTACTGACGTGTACACGGGTAAAGCTGGGACCGTATAGCAGTATAAAACATGAATTTACGCGGGGGAAAGTTGAAAAAGGCCTTAGATACAGGGCTAAGTAAAAGATGAAATGACCGAATAAGGGTTTAATGAAAAAATCGTTGTTTTCAGAAACAAAGCCGAAATAAAGCTAGAGCACAGGGATGGTAGGACATTTTTACCCAGTTTGAAAATCTTCACGTAGCTCAAACTGGTTGGTTAATGGTGTCGACAAAGAAAGGAAAAGTGATTTTTGAAAATTAAAAATATCTGGGACTCAAAAACTTTTCAGGAATATAAAGGGAGGCTCCTCGAAAACGTGTTCTTGCTTTATGGCAGCATAGATAAAATCCTCTTTGGTCGAATGAAACTCGTAATTTTTGCGTTGATTTAGAAATTAAGTGTGAACAGTGTGGTGGCAGCTTCACTTCTGGAAGGGGGAACATATCAATCAAAGTCCGAACGGCTTATAACAACAATAGGCAATGGAAAAACTTCCCTAGCCACCCTAAAAACGTAAACCCCACCGGATGAAAGCCATCTCGAAAAAACCAGAAAATCCTAAGAAAAACAGGCTCATTCCTATCCTCTCCACTTTCCTCTCAAAATATATAACAAAACGAGTCGATTAAACAATTACCAGAGGTAAAAACCTGACCAGGAAAAATTCGAAAATTTTATAGGCTCAGTGCAAAACCTTTGTGATTTACCTTGTGTAACGCTATTATTTTATTGTTAATTCTAAATTCCTTTCTGATCTTTAAACCCCCAACATCTTGCCTTTACGCTGGCCAGCGCATTGGCCATCTTCCATTTTTTATTTGAAACTTGTGGAATTGATCCTCCCTTCACAAGGTTATTAGGAACGTTTTTATTTAGGCTAGTTTTTGTTTTTAATGTGAGACAAAAACGGGTGCTTTTTTAAGTATTGATTACCGTTATTGGATGTTTGCATTTTACCAAGTGCCTCGTAAAAGGTAGAATTCAATGTCAGTTGATTTGTCAACCTAGAGTTTTTATATTTAGATTCTGATGATGGGTCTCAACTCGAGGAAACTTTTAAGTTTTGAACGTTACTTGGGTCCATTACTTGTCTTTTTTTCACTGTTGGATTAAGTTTTTTTGTTGGTTGTCGTCTCCCAAGTAGGTTATTTTTTAGCCATTTTCTTATGCTTTAAGAGAGAAGAGGAGACGGTTTAATAACATTGTGAAAGTATTTTTTTTTTTGAGTAAGTTGATGACGGTTGGACTTCCTATTATCGACAACTGAGCTTATGAGAAAGTGTTGTATTTTATTATTTGTCAGAGGATTTGATGTACTATTATCTAAGAATCGTCTTTTTATGTTAGTCATTTTTGCATTTTCGTCGTGTATTCCCAGCTGTTCCACTCGCCAATTGTATGTATGCTATGTTGAAATTAAGATTGGGTATTTTTGGCACCTAAGGTTATGCTACGACGATTTTTGATCTATATGTTTCTACATGAAATTGTAGTAATTAGATTACTTTGATGGTTATTAAGATAGGCTTGAGTTTAGTGATGTAGTGGATATTTGGATGGATGTAGTAATTTACGAGTGTCCTGCAGGTTAGTTTTTAATGTGATTGCCTTTTAGATTTATATGTTACTGAGAGGGTTTAAGGTTCTAGAGGATGCAACTTTTGACTATGGTTACTACCTGGCGCGCCTGACTTTAAAAAAATGCCCATTTTATGCACTAAGGACCCAAACCTACTAGGTATTTAGTTTCTTAATGGATGGTTGCCTATGTACAGTGATCGAAGAACGGGCAACCCAAAAACCATGGAGATAAGCGTGATACTCTCCATTATTAGAAACTATTAGTACCTGTACCATTCTAAATAACATTAATTCACACTCTAACCCATAACTCCTTACATAAATCTGACCCCTAACCTCACTCAAAAACAACCCCTTCAACAAATTATATAATATCACATATCACTACCCTCGACACGTTAACTTATACCCCCCTCATATTTACTACCCACAACATCATCCACTCCAACAACCACTACATAATTTCCCATCCCAATCAACTTATACCTCCAAATCCCTTATAATGTTTCAGATCCCTAAACCCCAAACAACAAAACCCCACAACCCACAAACCATCACAAAAACCCCCCCCCCCACAAAACCACACTCAAAAACAAAAAATAACCACAACAACAACCACAATACTTTCCCCCAAAACACCCAATAATTCCATAACCCAACCCAAAAAAAACCTTTACTTTAAATCATCACTCTATACCTCCAACATGTTTCATCCCCAAACTTTCCAAAACTCCCCCTCCATCTAAAACAATAAATACATCATAACTAATCCACTACTTCCTAACCAATTCCTCACTTCTAAAATTATACTAAACATTCTAAACTTCCCCTCACACCCATCCCAACATTAAACAAACTCAATAATATTTCTCATTCTTAATTCGTTTCTCTAACACATAATCAATCCACAATCCATTTCAATACTAATAATTTCCTACTACCTAACATTCATCCCTTTACCCAAAATTTTATAAATAATAATCTCCACCCTAAAATCATTACAAACACCCCATAACCAAAATCCAAATTACACTATCTCCCCTAAACAACCACTCCCCTGCGGCCCTTCCATCATATAATTACCCTACCCTTCCAAAACAAACCTATATCTAACTTTAATAAACTCCTAAATAACTACCAGTAATTAAAACTAAAATTACCTACCCAATTAACTATTACTATTCCAACTACTACAACTTAATTAACCCTATTTAACATCCACCCCTTTCATTCCCACTCCCTCATTGTTTACAACCTCCCCCCTTTCACCAAACCCCACTATAATTCTAAACATCCATCTACCATCCAACACTCAGTAATCTCTTATCAACCCATAATTTCCAACCAAACTACCACATCCATCCCCCACACAAAATCTACTATCTACTCACCCATAATCAACCCTCCCTGTAACCATCAACTTCTAAACTTCCCTAATACCACTCCTACACATATCAAAATTCCCCAACCCTTAAACTCACCCTCTCCACAAATACCAACCCCCCCAAAAACAACTTTCCCCTCCTTCACGGGCAGCCTCCCAGGTAAAACCAAAACCACCCCTTATAACCAACCTTCCTAACCTCATACACCACAATCTTCCCATATAAAATAATTAAAAACAAATCCCAAACTCCCATTTCCCCCCCTAAAAAAATCAACACCACCTTCCTTCTTTTTTCATACAAATTTCCCACCTAATCACCCAAACCAAAAATATCCATTAAATCTCTAAAAAAAATAACATCCCATAAAAAATTTTCCAACCATACTCAATAAACAAAAACCCCCTCATCAAACCCCCATTAATCACCATAAAACATCAATAAACCCTCAAAACAACAATCCAACAAATCCCCCCAAACTTCATCAAACTTTTTAAAATCCAACCAAAATTACTATTCACACTTAAAAATATTCTCCAAAACCAACTAACAAAATCCCAAAAAAATCAACCATCTCAAAATTAAATATTCCCCCCTAAAAATACCATCCAAACTCCAAACAACTTATCACAAATTTCCAAATAAAAAAAACCATCAACCAAATTATAACCCTAATAAACTTATACAAAACTTCAACCAATTCAAAACACCAATAACCAAATTCACCCACAACTATAATCCAACTACAAAAACCTAACCAAAAACCACACACAAAAATTTACAATTAAATAACCCATCCACAAAATTCCCATAAAATCCATAATACCCTTCCATACCCAAAATCTAAACCAAAAACAAACCACAAAAACAACCCATTACCACATCCCACACAAAAAAAATACAAATCTACCCCCTCACCCACAACCAAAAAAAAACCAACCAATTTCCAATACCTCAACATATACAAAACCAACCCATCTAAACCAACTCCACCCAAAAACTACAATACCCAATACCCTACCTAAAATATCCCCCCAAAATACACCCAAATAATATCTACCCCCCCACCCCCACTTCCACTACAAAAACTCAATACCAAATCCCCAACCCAAATACCATTACCCAACCTCAAATCCATAAACAACAAAATTATCACTACTACTAAAACCCTTCACACATCATATAAAAATTTAAACCCAAACTATACCCCAACATATCCCACTAAATATCATTTAACACACACTTATAAACTTCCTTAACAAACTTTCACCAATATAACTAACATACTCATAACCTAAAAAACAATCCCATTCACCACCATTAATCCCTCCAAATATCAAACAATAACAACCTTTTAACCAGTCAAAACCCTCACAACAAACCATACACTTTTCATCATACCTAATCACCCCAACCCACCTTTAACAAAATCACACATCAACCCCTACCCCAATAAACCATAAAATACCTTAACCATCTTCTCAACAATTCAAATTCACATAACAATACAACCCATAAATTCACAACAATCCCTAAAAATCTCAAAAACATTACAACTCTCAATTATATCAAATTAAACACCATTCACCAATTACAAACCTCACCTAAAAAAATTTTCACCCAACACCATCACAAAAAAACATATCTCCTAAATACCCCAACCATCTTACCATCCCAATTCCATCCATCCAACTTACAATCCAAAACTACCACCCTAACATCCAAAACAACCACTCAATACCCCACTCTAAATAAATCCATACTAACCCAAATAAAAACCCAACTTTATAACCCCTAAACCTTCATACCATTAAATCCCAATATATCCAATAACCAACACTTCATCCAACACCAACTACCCAATCTTCACAAAATTAAAAAACTCCATCCCACCAATCAACACTTACCCACCATATCTCAAACCTCACCTTCCACTCCCAATACAAAAAAAAACCCTCCACAAAAAAAACTTCCTCCTCATATCCAAACAAATAAAAACCCCCACCCAAACCCATTTAATCCCCATAAACCAACCCTAATCTATACAAAGCCACAAAAAAAAACCCAAAATACCAATTCATACCAATCACAAACCCAACAATCCCATAAAAACCCTACCCTACCCATAAATCACCCTACCCCCCTCATAAAATAACACAAAAAATACACAATCCTTAAAAACCAAACCCATAAACCCCAACATTATTTATTCAAATCCAAACACTCCCCTAATAAAAACCTCTAATAATACCCATCAATAACAAAAACACATTAATTACAACACTAATCCAAATCTTCAATATAATCCATACTTCAATATAACTCAATATAACCATCTACCCCCAATCTCCCTAACAAATCTATCATACCACACAATTCCAATTCCCCTCATACCTATCCCCCTAACAAGATTAACCAAAAACACCAACTAAACCCACTACTCAACACCAATAAATAACAACCAAAATACCACAAAACCACAAACCACCTAACTCCAACCTACATTAAACCAACATTCTAACCCTTTACAAAATCCACTACCCCATACCATCAACAAACACCCAATATAACCCTAAAACAATTCCAACACAAACCTAAAACCCCCACATCCACCATCCCCCAAACCCCAAAAACATTAAAACCTACCCAATAACCATTACACCAAAACACCATCACAAACAATAAATACAATACCCCAAATTCCCAAACACTATCCCTTAATAACAAAAAATAATATTCAATCTCAAAATTCCAAAAACATCTCCCTCTTACTACCCAATAACAAAAAAACACCAATACACTTCCACAACATAAAATAACCCCCACTCCCACCCATCCCCATTAAAAAAATTATAAAAATCAAAATAAAAAACCTAACCATATCATACCAACCATTCCCCCCCCAAATACAACCCAAAACCCCCAAACCAAAATCCCTCAAAAACAAACCCAAAACCCATAACCATCAATCAAATTTCCCAAAAACCCTTTTTTCAACCTTAAACCACAATCCCCAAAAATTACCAACCCTTACATATCTAAATCCCCCATAAAAAAAAATCACAACCCCTTAACACAACTGTTTCCACCACAAATAAAACATCCACTTCAAAACTAAACCCCCAATAATTTAAAACTTTCTAAAAACCTCCACATTTTACTACAACAAATAACCCAATATTAACACCCCCCCCCAAATTTCCAACAACCTTACCCAAATTCCACATCCAAAAACCAAACATATTCCACAAACTCCCCATCTTTTCCTAACAACATAAAAACCATTTCAATCACATCAAATCATTCATCCCAAAATAAAATTCACCCCTTATCTAAAAAACCAATCAAACCCCTCACCAACCCACCACCCCCCCCTCACAATTCCACCCCCCCATTCCCAACTCAAACACAAAACATCATCAAACATTCTACCTAACCCCTCACCCCATTAACCCAAATTCCAAAACCCAACCCCCCAACCCCTAACCCAAAAACCCTAACACCAAATTTACCAAAACCCCCCCCCCAACCCCCCAAAACACCCCCCAAACACCCCCCCCCCCCCCAAAAAAAAAAAAACCAACTCACCACATCCCCCCCCCATAATACAAAAATCCCTTCCCCATTATGCCCCCATTACCCCTTATTCCCCTTCACCTAACCCAATACCCCCCCCAAATAACACCATCATTACCCTCACACCCCCCCCATAAACCCCCAAAAACCCCACTACCAAAACCAACATACACCCCCCCCCAACCCCCCCCTAAACCCCCCCCCCAAACACCAAAAAACCAACACATACCCCTCCCCAAATAACATCCCCCCCCAATCACCCCCCCCCCCCCCCCCCCCCACCAAAAAACCCCCCCCTAACCCAAAACCCCCCCACCAACCCAAAACCCCCTTCACCCATCCCCCCCTTACCAAAAACATACAACAACCCCCCTACTCACCCACTTATCCAACATACTCAACAACAAAACCCCCTAAAAAAACCCAAACATAAATTCCAAAACTTAAAACCCCCCCTAACACCAACCCCATTTCCCCCCCCCCAATCCCCCCTTAAACCCAAAAAAACCCCCCCCCCCCCCAAAATAAAAACCCCACAAAACCAAACAAATACCACCCCAAACCCCCCAACTCTAATCACCAAAAACCCAATTAACCCCATCTACCCCCAACCCCCAAACCTCAACAAACTTAAAAAACAAAAAACCCCCTAACCTTCAACAAAATTCCCAACCCCTACAAACATCCCCCCCTAAACCAACCCCCAACAAAAAAAACATAAAACAAAAATATAACAACCACCCCCCCCAACAACCAAAAAAACCCCAACATCCAAACAAAATACCCCCATCCACTAAAAAAAAAAAACAAATACCAACACCACAAAACAAATAAAACCCCCCCCAATCCAATAAAATACCCCCCTATAAACCCAAAATAAAAAAACCACAAAAAAAAATCTTCAAAACCACAAAACAACCAAACCTTAACCCCCCAACCCAAACAAAAAAAAAAACCCTCAAACCCCCACCCCCAACAAAAACATCCCCCCCACAAAACCCCCCCCCCAAACCTCCCCAACAAAAAAACCATAAACCAAAATTAATACCCCCCATAAACCCAAAAAAACATAAATAACCCAATTAAAAACCATACCAAAATACACCCCCACAACATACAAAAACCCCCCAAACCACACCCCTACAAAAAACCCCATCCTTATAAATCAATAAACACCCCCCCAAACCCAACCCCCCCCCCAAAAAACCCCCCCCAAAAAAACCCCCCAAAAACACAACCCCCACAAAAAACCAACACAACATACAATAAAACCCAAAAATTTCCCTTTTACACCAAATCATAAATAAAAACCCCCCCCCACCCCTAAAAATAACTTCCTAAAAAACCCAACACCCCCATAAATAAAAATATTACCCCAAATATACCCATAAACATAAATACCCCCCAAACCTAAACCCAATTCCAAACCCCCACCAAAACCCCCCCAAATCTCAAACAACCCCCATTCAAACCCCCCCCCCCCCCCCCCCCCTACCCCAACCCCCTATCATACCAATTAAATAACCATCACAATTCCAAAACCCAATACCACCATAAAACCCATTAACCCCCTCCTACAATTAAAAACCCCATTAACCATCACCAACCCCCCATTACCCCCCAATAAAAAAACCCCCCCACCCTAACTTAACCTATTAAAACCCCCATTTACCCCCCATTACCACTTAACCCACACACCCACAATTATACCACAACTCCCCCAATAAACTCCCACCCTAAAAATCTCTTATTAATCCCCCACAACCCCATCTAACCCTTCAAACCCCCATTTAATAACCATATAATTATCCCCAATCAATACAAAATATTTAACCATATACACCAAAAAAACCAAAAAACCCCCCCCACAAAACAAATATCTCAAAACATAAAAAAACCCAATATATAACAATAAAATCCCCAACATACTCAAACCCACATCAATTACAATAACAAATCACTCAAATATATAAAATTCCCCACACCACTCAAATAAAACCCCCACCCCCACCAAACCCAAAAACTCCCCTCACCAAAATCAAATACAAACCCCCTAACATAAAACCATTCAAAATACCCAACCCCTCCCCCCCCCCCCTTAAACAATCAAACCCAAAACCAAAAACCCCAACCATAACATAAAAAAAACAAAACAACAAAAAAATAATAATCAAACCTCAATCATTTAAACCCATATTCATCCCCCCCCTCCCCTCCCCCCCCCCCACACCCCTATAAAAAAAAATCACATCAAAAAAAAAAACCAAACAAAACTAAAAAAAAACCAAACATCAAACCCCCCCAAAAAAAACAAATTAAAAATCTAAACCTAAACCAATTTTCCCCCTAAACCCCCATTAATCCCAACTAAAATCCATACTAAATCCTTTACCTTCCCTAAATTCAAATACCCCAAAAACTAATATTACATTCCATCAAAACAATCACTCAAAAAACACAAAAAAATCAAAACTAAAACCAAACCCAAAACTACCCTATTTTACAAAAAAACAACCATAAAAAAAACTTAAATAAATTTTAACCAAACCCCCCCTAACCAAAATATATAAATAAAATAAAAAACCCCCCAACCTTTACAAAATAAAAAACACCAAATCCCCAAAACCAACCCCAAAAAAAAAACCACCAAAACAACCCCCACCAAAACCCAAATCACCAAAACCTCAAATTTCCACCCATAACCATCCCCAACCACCCCCCCCCCTAAACCCACCAAAAACCAACAAATACAAAACCATTTCCCCCCCCACCAAAACCAAACCCAAATACTAAAACAAATCCTAAATCTCCAAAATCATCTATTAATCATACCCCCATCCCCCTCCAAAAACCCCCCTCAAATAAAAATCCCCACACCCCCCATCATAACCCAACAAAAAAAACAAAACACCCAAAAAAAAACTAAACCCTCCCCCCCAAATACCCCCCCCCTATATTACCCAAATACCTAAAAAAAAACTTAAAAAAACTTAATAAAAATTAAAATACACTTAAAAACCCATCCCATAAACCTACCAACCCCCCCCCCCATTCCAAAAAAAAACAAAACTTACCAACTCCAACCCCCCCCCATAACCCACCATCAACTAACACAAAATAACCAACTAATTACAACCCTTCCCCAAAACTCCAATTACCCCAAAAAATCAAAAAAAAATACCCCCAATACACCCCAAAATAAACTCCCAATAAAATAACATATCACATCACCCCCATAACTTTAAAACACCCATAAAAAAAAAAAAAAACCAAAATACAAAACAAAAAAAAACAATCCACCCAATATTAAAACTACCCCTAATATTATTCAACTACAAACCCACCCCCACCCCATAAACATAACCAACCTACAAAAAACAACCAAATCCCAACAACCTTACACAAACAAAAAAAACCCTTCTTAAATAAAAAACCCCTCATACCTTCTCCAAAAACCCACCCCCCCCCAACTAAAACTTCACCCCCCCCCACCCACCCAAAAAACCCTAACACCCTAAAACCCAATCACAATAAAAAAACCCCAAACAATATTAAAAACCCTTCAAAATCCAAATTACCCCAAAAAACCCAAACAATATCCCAAAAACCACAATCCACATAACCCAAATACCAAAACCTATAAAAAAAAATCCCCCAAACCACCCCCTAAAACCCCCCAATCACCCCAATACAAACTATACCCCATAAATACCCCAAACCTAAACCCAAAACCCTAAAAAAATCCCCCCCACCATTACCCCCCCCAACCTAACCCACATAAACCACCAATTTAAACCCAAACCCCCCCCACCCCAACCAACTTAACCAAAATACAAAAAAAAACCCCCCAAAAACTATTCCCCCCCCAACTTCCAACAAAACACTAACCACCCCAAATTTTAACCCCCCCCCCCCCCCCCAATAATTTACCCCCCCCAAAACAACCCCCCATCCCCCATAAATTTTTTCCCCCCCCCATAAATTTTACCCCAAATAAACCCCCAACCCCCCAAATACCCCTTAAAACACCCATCACCAAACCTAAACACCCCCCCCCCAAAAATCTTAAAACAACCCAAATAAATCACCACCACCCCCCCAACCCCACCCAACCCAAAATCAAAATAACCCCCCCCCAATCCTCTCCCAAACAAACCCCCCCCCAAACCCCCACACAAAACCACATTTCCCACAAAAACATCCATCCCCAACCACTAACCCCATTTACCAAAACCTAAAAAAAATACCCCCACCAACAAATCACCCAAAAACAACACACCAAACAAAACCACAAACCAACCAACCCACACCATTTCCCCCCATACCCCCACAAAAAACATCCCACAATACCCCCAACACATAACTTAAAAAACACACCCCCCCCCCCCAAACACCACCCTCCAAAACCACCCCCAAATTTAAAAACAACCACCCACAAACCAACACTCCCCACCCAAACAAAAACAAAAACACAACATTACAACACCCCCACAAAATTCTAATCTTAAAAAAACCATCCCAAAAACAATAAAAATCCACAACCCCACCACCCAAACAATAACCTACTAAACATTTAAAAAAACAAAATTAAAATCCAAAATTTTCAACCCCCAAAACACCCCCCCTACCATAACCAACCCCACAATTAATAAACTAACCCCAAAAACCCCCCAACCCAAAATAATTAACAAATCACCCCACAAATCCAACCCCACCCCCAAACCATTCCCATTTCACCAAAATCCCTTTAACTATAAAACCCCCCAACAAAAAAAAAAAAAACCACCAAACAACATATCAAAAAACCCCCAAAAACCCCCAAAAAAAACAAAAAACACCAAAAACCCAAACCCCCCAAAAAAAAAACCCAACCCCCCCCAAAAACAAACCCCCAACCAAAACAAACCCCACCCCCCACCCCCAAAAAAAAAAACAACCACACCCCCCCATCAAAACCAACTCCCAATAAAACATAAACAAAAAATTTACCCTACCATTTTACCAAAAAAAACTCACAAAAAAAACCATAAACAAAAAAATTAAACAAATACCAAAAATTCATTTCCAAAAACAAAAAACTCACATCAAAAAATACCCTAAAACATTCCAAAAATTAAAAAAAAAAAAAAACAAACCACCATAACAAAAAAAACCAAACATAAACCCCCAAAAAACAAAAAACAACCCAAAATAAAAAAACCATAAAAAAATCCAAAAACTTAACCAAAAATACATAAAAAAAAAAAAACAAATCCTACAACAAAAAAATTTTAACAAATCTAAAAAAATCAAATCCACAATTTTAAAAATTCACATCCCCAAACTACAAATATTTAAATTATTAAAAAAAACTTCATAACAATACAAAAAAACAAAACCCAAAAAAACAAAAAAAAACCAAAAAACCTCCAATTAACTAAACATAAAAAAAACATCCCCCATTACATAAAAAAAAAACACCAAAAATATAAAAAACATACCCAAAAAACCAAAACCCAAAAAAAACACCAAATCATAAAACCATAATACCCATAAAAACTAATATCCAATTTAAACAATAATCAAAACATACCCAATATTTACATAATAAATAAATTAAACCAAAAAAAAAAAATACCAAACTCTAAAAAATAAAACCAACACTCAACACCAAAAACCATAACTAAATAATTATAAATAAAAAACCAAATCCAAATCCAACCAAACTAACAAAATCTAAACTTCAAAAAAATACTTTCCCCCCAACATCATAATAACAAAATTACCTACCCAATTCAACAACCATAACCTAAATACATATCTAATTCACAAATACCTTCCAAAAAAAAAACAACATCCCCATACAACACCCAAAACCATTAAAATTAAAAAAATCTAACTACTAAACATTATCCCACACCAATAATTCAAAAAAACAAAACCTTTAAACAAAAAAATCATATTATCAACACCCTATCCCTATCCAATAGTCCCCACAACAAACAACAAACAATCCCCCTAAACAACAAATAAAACCACCAAAACATTCCTATAACATCACCACCCAACCTCTAACCACATTTAACCACTCAACTCATTAAAACTTCCCCACCCAACAAAAACACCTTTCATTGCCCCAATCAACACCAACACTACTTAACCAGCTATCGCAGCGCCCGAGGGGCCACTTAATAAAAACAATACAACATCTCCACAACTAAAAAAACCACCCAAAATACAACAAATCTAAACAAAACCTTAGAAATAGATGTCCACCAAACTATCCATATACACACCAATAAAACAAAACAAACCTATCAAAATATCAATGTTGTTATAAATACAAACGTAGTACCTGGACAAGTAGGGTGGGTTGTTCCTACCACCCAAAAACAAAAAAAATGTTCGAAAACAAATTACTGTGTTAATGATCTTCAATCCAACTTCCATACACTTAACACCCTAGGGGAAAAAATCCCCAAAAACATGACTACTGTTCATTTTGATACCCCAAGACAAAATGGGCAGTAAAGGAATTAAACCGTCACCCCCCTCCAAGCCACACCAACTCAAGCTGCGGCCAAACCCATACACTATCCACAATAAATCACTAACTCAACATTTCGAAATGCAAGACTCCCAATCCCAAAATCACTTATTCCATCGTACCACATTTCGTTATAATTAACTATCCCCTATGTTCTCTAGTTTACGAAAATTAACACAACACAATCTCCCCAAAAATAAACAAAAAAATTAAATTGCATCAGAAAGTGAAAAAACTCCATCTCCATCGCTAACTCCACACTCAGAACCCCACAAACATTGGTTTTTGCCCCTAACCATTCACCCTCCTCCCCGCATAACTCTCAGCCAGATAATAAAAAACTATATGCACTCAACAACCCACCCCCAACCTTAATCCTCAATATTAACCTCTTTTAACAGGGGCATGAGGGCCTAAATCAGTATTCTTTGAATCCTATCCCCACCCAACACCCAAGCAGACTTTCTATTCACCCACACGCATTAACTTTAACCTAAACAACCCAATTCGAACGCCTATATCCACGCCATCAAAATACTCCTCCAACAACAAAAACTTATTTTTACTGCCCGCCGCCAAACCTAAAACAAACCCTCACTAAATACTTCCCCCTATATATATTAAAATGGATAAATTCACTAGCACTTGCTATTTTTGACGCCTTCGCTCAGATTTCGAAGATTTCTCTGGTTGATCTGCGAATCAAAGCTAGAATTGCCACCTTTTACCACTTGCAGACTCTGGCAACGAGGGAACGGTCTTTTGATCTGGCGACTCTCACCGTATCTACTTACGTTAACAAACGAACGAAGGTAGGGGGAGGTAACTGTGATTATCTTCCCTTTTTCTCAGATTACTTCCCCCTGACCAATGTCTACCGAAAATACGTCTTAACTTCATTAGCTTATCTCCTCCTTTGCCAAAGGTACGACTTTTTGAATAGTCGCCCCTTGGTTCTCTACAAATCTACCACCCCGTCCCCTCTCTCTAGGTGAAACATAGTCTGTTTGTAAACATTCCTCGTAGTTTATACGACATAGAGAAAAAGAAAATGTGCGTGGCCAAATTTAGAGTTAGATAGATATAAAGTAGTGAAGGGGTCTGCGTTATCAAAACGTGCATAACTAATTGAGGAAGCCAGGTGGAAAACAATTTGAAGCAAAACGTGTAGATATCATGTAATATATTTACATACTTCTGTCACACTAGGCATATCCAGGTATTTAATTTGTTGCAATAAATATTGTTGTAAACATTAACAACAACAAAAAAAAAAAAAAACGCTACTATTTTTTTCTGTAAATAAATCTATCGGTATTCCTCGACAATTTATAAATTGTATGAAACAATGATACATTGAAACACCCACATGAGGCTTATCTCCATGGAGTATTGCGTCGCAAGGTACCATGTATCGTGGGCGGAGTGGCTAAGAGGTATGGTGTCTGCTTCTAATTCTAAAGGTACTAGGTTCGCTCCCAGTACATGGACTATAATTGATGGAAATGTTTTCAGAACTAGTGGTTCCTAATAATGGCGTATGATCTCCTGGGGGTGAGATCGGATCCTAGCCTTCTCGAATATGGACAAGTTGCCCACGTTAACATTCCCTCGGTGTCACATAATTGGTCGTTCTTTGTTATGCATTTCTCTCTCACTCTCACTCTCTCTCTCTCTCTCTCTCTCTCTCTCTCTCTGCCATTATTTAATTACTTCTCATTTTCGGAGCACAGAAATCCGTGCCCGAGTGATTGTTTACACTTTCTTCCTGTAATTCACGCTTGGTTGGTTTGCCTGCCCCTCGTCGCTGAGAGTTGATACAGGTAAGACAAGATTGGCCGCCAATCAGTTTCATGTGGTAACACCCGGTGTTTGTGTTTGCACAGGGAGTGCCGGTCAGCTATCCATCTGGTGACATATTAAAAAAGCACCTGAGAAAACAGAAATGTTGTAATAGCTTCCGGGAAGATATGATCAGTAATAAATTTAGGAAAGTTAAGAACTGTAAATGTGATAATACTAGACGGAAACCACACTACCTTATATGGAAACTGACATTTTTAAACTCACGCAGAATTTTCGTACGAGAAAATTGGTGAGGAGAACACTATCATAATACCCACTTTTGAATACTGTTGGCCGGGCATATAGGTGGGTTATATACAACCTTTCTGATTGGAGCCTTGCCAGTTAGTGTCACGGAATTGCCTCCCGTGCTGTGCAGTAGTGGTCCAACAGTGGCCAAAACTCAAGAGTATCTAATATGGGCCTTCAAAGGTGTCTACTTTCGCTCAATATTACGCATGGCAGAGTTGTAGATAGAAGGATAATGATGCTTCTATCTCAGGGGAGATATTTCCGAAGTCAAGAACAATACTGCATTGTCAGGGCAATTGTTAACTTATATCGGTCCGCCGCCTTTTATGAATTAAGCAATTATTAATGTTAGCTCGTTCAAGCCCTCACCCTGATTTACTCAGTGGAATTCCTATTATTAAGATATAGCTATGTTTAGAGTGCATTTATTAAATTGACTGAAACAAACATACAGTACATTCAAAATGATTACATCGACATTAAAGTTGTATATTTACAAGTAACAGATTTAGCAGTCATTTAGGTTTTAACAAGGTTTTAAAGAAAATAATACTATTATTTATAAAAAAAAGTTTATCATCACTGTTGTGTTAAGATAGAAATATGTAAAGGAGGTCACTTGGCAGCCTTTAAGTGTTACTTAGCTGTCAGTGACGGTCATGCTCCTTCTGATGGTTTGCTTCTTGGTAGACCGTATTGCTGATCACGCTCGTCGCTGGTCAAGGTTGTAGGGCGCAGCACGTTCCCAGAAATGTCAGGGAGTGTCTACGAAGTTGGTCCCTAGTCTTACAGCTCAGGCCAATTTTCCCTTCTTGTTCTAGCGATAGTACCATCAACTTGTACCACCAACAACTATGGTAAAAGAATAGAAACCAAACGCTCTCCTGAGAATTGCGTTTTCCGACACATAGTTATGGGTCCCTTTCTCCTATTCCACCATCCTGTCTACCTCATACTTTACCCTCGATGAGAATTAAGCTTAATCCCTCGAGAAAAAACGTTCTTTACATTTAAATAGCTTTATATTTACTTTACATTAAAATGAAAAGGTTAATAGTATAGATAAAATATGTTTACGTTAACATCTACACTGACTGAAAAGTGTTTTATACATAGATTGAATATGTTTTCATTTACATCTACACTGGTTGAAAAGCTTTGAAACTTTCGTTAATTTTAAAGTAAATATGTTTACATAGACATTTACACTGGTTTGAAAGTGTGAATATTATAATTAGAATGTACATCATTTCTTTCATCTTTCCCTCCATGCTCCATATGGAACTTGTGACTACCTATGCTTTTAGTTCTCTGTAAGAAACTATCAATAAAGCAGTCACCAGCCCTTGCAGTGGTGGTTCATGAAATCATCATTCTATACGCTGAGTTTGCCATCCTCAAATGACTTGAACATCTACTAGCACTTTAAACATATTAATATTCACATGGCAATATATACATATTAATTTACTTGTTAGTAATGACAAAAAAGTCCGGTCTGATAAAGAGAATTCTGAATTCTAACCCTGGCAGTTTGGTTTCGTCTTGGCAAGGCATTTGTTTTGTTAGAATGCTAAGAAAGCTCCAATCGTTTCAAACATGCGTGTTTAGTGGGGTAACTTCAAAATTATGTTCGCCTGAAATAATATGCGTGATGCAAAAGGTCGCGTCTCCCATATATGGAATGAAAACATCCGATCCTCAATCGGCAATGTTTACAAATAACTTATTATTACTTTAATATAAAGTAATGTCTTTGTAACAAGGTGTGCCGAAAACGGTGATGCCATGCATTTCTGTCCAAAATGTGTCGCACAGACGAATAATCTCGTTATCTGTCGCTTGAAAACTGTTAAGGAACTTTTCCTTCTGGCTCTAGTATGTGGAATGATATCTAGGGATATTGTATTAATGTTCTGAAATATAGCCACCAAAATTCTGGCCACAATCTTTCTATTCGTAATCGCACTGTTCTTTGTGGTCTAAGTCTTTTCATCTGACTAACTGTTCTCAATTATTAATTTGTTATATCTCTATAAACTCATGCTTCCAACTGGAAATCATTTCTCGAAAACCTCTGTGTTTATGACTTTCACTTTATTTAACACAGGAACTTATGTGAGCGACACATCGCTCTTAATACAATTTGACATTGTTCATTTAAATTATCGATTCTTCATTTCATAGATTACTTTTGCATAAGTATATGCTTCTTCACAATTCTCTGGGCTATCAAGACTTATCTTCTTTTGAGTGCTTCCATAGCGTAATTATTATGTCCTTCATATATTCTATTTTTAGGAATTCCACTTGATATATTTAGATATCTTTTCATCTCAATAATGTTTCAATTCGGTGCCTTCCTGCACATCTTCTTTTAGTCAGCAATTATATATTTTATTCGGGTACTCATACCCTTCCATGACGGTTGCGATAACCTTGATAAGTTTGAATATGTCTCTTTGGCTATACTCGCCTAAATCTTACCCGAAATCTCATACTACCTTGACGAGATGGGTTTATCCTCAATTGAATTAGAATTACACAAGATTTCTGCTTGAAATCTGCATCCAATATGAACACTTTTAAAGTAGAATCAAATACACTGCCATAAGTGGACCTTGCCACACCAGCCGACACTTTGGAATCCGGTAACTATCTATTCTACGTCATTTTACGCTACTTCGTAGTCATAGTTAATGATCGCATTTATTTTGTGTTTGGTGAGTGTACAACATGGTGCAAAGCGATCTCTCTCCAACTCCACTTTAACATAATCGCTATGCCCCATGATGCGCACTCAACAAAAACACACAATCCGTCTCTTTACCATCTTGACAAATAATGCACCCTGGCTTTATCAGCGATTAAACAAATACGCTAGGCGATTTTAATGCTACTCTGTAGTCTGATGTCGGCCACACCCGAGATGACCCAATATGGTTGTCGATTAGTTATTATCTCTGCAGTTCCTTGCAAAGCAGGGAGAAACGGGTAACCAAATAGACATGACGACTTATCAGTGAGAGGATTGTAATGATGTTTGAAAATACAAAATATCTGCTACATAGCAGAGAAAGACAAAGGTGTCGACCAGTGAAAAGCATGTAATAAAGTCATACAACAAATGTAACTGATTACTGCCGGAGTGAAGCAGAGATCGACCCAATAATGTCACAGTCAGTAACAATAATGTGCGTGGGCCGAAAGTTGCAGTTTAACCTGACACATTCGCTTGTCCAGGGCACTGTGAAATTCAACTCTTGAAGAAGACAGCCAGACAAAGCAGAGTAAGGAATATGATCAAGATTGTACATTAAAGGACCGGACAACGTGTTTTAGCATCTTGTGGACTTGTATCACAGGAAAACTCTAATTTAACTAATACGGAAAGCCCGGAACCCTAGAAACCTGAACAATAATTCATTGTGGGATTCTATTTGCAAAGAAATACCCCAGACCACGTGTAAGATTCATCTTAAACTGGTTGCCTAATCTATTTCTCTGAGCCAGAAGTCAGTCTATATTCCCAAAGAGATGTTGGGGTATGTTGTACATTTCATAACTCTATATTTTGCATTTATTAACATGTGAAAATTGCTAATGGATGTCCAAGTCATATGAGGCTGGCAACCTCAGCATATAGAATGGTGATTTCATGAACCACTACTGCAAGAGATGGTGACTGTTTTATGCGGGTTTCTCATAAAGAACCGAACGCAGAGGTAGTCCCAAGTTCCATATGGAGCAGAGAGTGGATGATGACATAAATGATGTACGTACTTACCATTTTAACCTTTTCAACCAAAGCAAATATAAATGTAAACATGTTTAATATAAATTTAATGGATGTTTTCCGCTCACTGTGATTAATATTAATGCTCAGAGAGGGTAAAGTTCTGAGGCAGATGGGATGGTGGTATGAATAATATTTCGTGTCAGGAGACCCAATACTCAGGAGGGTATTTGTTGTCTCATATTTGTAGCGAAAGCTGTGAAACAATCGCTAAATTCAGTAAGATTTTAATTCTATGATAATAAATAAACCCGCCCGTGTGTGTTTGCCTATCGTCGTCCTCAACGCCAGTAGAGCGCTGAATTGTATGCAGCAGTAATGTTTAGACAATGATCCCGCCGTCAAATATTATACGCTTTCCTAGTTTCGTCATTGAGACTAACAATTAACTTGTGCCAGAACTGCGATACCAAACTGCCGTTCTGAATTAACGTACGATTTTAACTTTAACGCCACAAATAGTAGTAATTCGGACATTTTCCAGAAGTGTAGAAAGAAACTGCAGTAAGAATTAACGCAAAATATTACCACCGCCTTGCAAAACCCCTCTTCGCTCGACCCGCCGTTCTCTGTATATATCCACGCTGTTAGACGCGACACAGCCCAAAACACACACACACACAGTTGTATTCGGGCTAAAAATTAACTATAAGGTAACATGCGGCCAACGCGTTGTCGAATCTTTGTGACGTACTACAAAAGTGCTGTTTCGTTCTGAATGAGAACGACAGTTAAGAAAAAAGAAAAAAAAATTACGATTTAACGTGGAGATTTTTGAAAATACAGTACGGATAGGGGCAGAACAGGAGTATAGGACTAGTGTCACGAGTTCGTGTTTACAGATTTGAATTGGCAAGATAGAAAAATATGTTATTTGAGGAAATGAAGAATAAAAACGATACTAGTGAATAAAATAAATAAAAGAATAAAAAATAGAACCACTGTGTGACAGACAGCAACAGGATCACTAATTACTTGTCAGAATTATAAACTTTTAGGATATAACTGAGATATTGACGAAGACAGATGGACGAACAGACTTGAATCTTTCTCAGTTTGCCCTGTAGTGAGGATAGAGGGGACGTTAGTCCTAGATTTAAAATTTGAGTCCAGTTTGAATAAAAAGACGCTAGAAGCCAAACAGTCCCTGATTGGCTGGAGACTAATATACTAACGGAGGGATAAAACTAATTTGTAGTTAGTGTTCGAGGCCACTTGTAAAAGAAATTTTCTACACTAAAGTTATTCTACAAGCAAGATAATAGTACTATCTTGACTTTGCTGATCTGCACCAGCAAGCGATCTGGATTTGACCATATTTATCGCAAATTAAACTTATTAGTGTTAATATTTCTCTGATGCGGTAAGAAAGAAAACATTTATATCACCATTATATTATTATTATGTATGTATTATTGAATATGTATGAAAATTATGTGGGCAGAAGTTTATCTAGAGGGAAGTCAACATCAAACTTTGTGTTGTTTCACAGAGTTATTAGGAAATATATTAACATGTTGTAGAAAAGCCAGACAGGCTTTCTGACATTTTGGGAGAAAGAAAAATTAAATATTAATGGGGAAATTGTTGTACAGTATTATGACATAAGACCAGGCAAACCACTGGCCGTCTTCTTCAGCAAGTCACTGTGATTGTACATGACTTGATATTATTAACTTAAAATGTTTCCTTTGTCAAGGAAAGTGTCAAACTGTAGTTTGAAGTTTATTTGACCATGAATGGGGTATACAACCAATTAAGAACGTTAAATAATTGTGTAGTTACTATGCTGAGTCTGAATATGATTTAAAATATTTAGAGTTAGGGAAAGAGAGAGTATATCAGAGGTTGAGTAGGACGCATTTATATCGTTCCAGTGTTTCATCTATGACTCAAAGTGAGCCCAGGTCAACCAAAAGCTGTCTATATTTCTGCATCTAAAGAATTGAGGCAGTATCGACTGTGTGCCTCCGTGTTATATTGCAAGAGCAGAATCCTTACTTGGCAGTGGAGGCTGGTGATCTAACCAAAATTCATCCTGCATACCAGGCACCACTCAGTTAAGAAATTGTCTCCGGGCACTTGATATACCAAACTCAACTACTCTCAGTTCCCAAATGTGTATTAAATCATTCAGATTGTGATGAAGACAAACGTTCTTGTAATCAATACCCATTCATAGGAGCAAGAATAAATTGACACTGTTCCAGATTGACACATTTAATTACAGTTGTGAATAATAATATTCTCAGTTATAAATTGAATTAATTTTATGCAAATACTTTGAATTATTATTTTGAGTTCAAGATTCCGGTATACACAAAATTGTGATACTGGAACCAATAAATTGTAAAAAAGATTTCACATTTTAAACTTAACTCTGGGTGTTGTTAATTACCTTTCATAGAGTTCTTAAAAGTGTATTTGTTGTCATTTTATTATACCACAATTTCATTACCCTAGACATTATACGTAGCTGTCAGACATACTAGTCAAAAATAAGTCTGAGTGAGATCTTAGGGTGGTAGCAGAAAGGTTTTCTGAGAACACACCCTTATCATCTATTAGACTCAGAGGCCTTCACAGCTTGACCTCACTCAGTTACACTATAACAATAACACCAACATTCATAACATCAAAACCCACCACAATATTTCATGATACTAGTCGGTGGTACCATTTGAGGGTGCTATCTGTGGAACAAGTGTGTGGTATAAGTAGCCCGCAAGTCAACGCTAGACACCATCATCAGACGAGTCTTGAAGACGCTGGACCAGATTTGTGATTACTCCGTGATAGTACTTGGAACGTGTCGCAGCCACTAGACTTGACCAGTGATGAGAATGAACCGGTTTACAACTTGCAAGGAACCAAACATCGGCTGAAGCACAACCAACCGTAGTAATCTTCATTTGTATTATTTGGCCTTATTTTACATTTTATTTTCTTAAATAAAGTTTTAATAAATAGTTTTTGTATGGAGTTATTTGCAAATTCCTGTAATTAATTAGAATAACTGACAATGAAAGCTTGTTGTAATTTTAAACCATTGGCCAACCAGCGCTGAATACGTGTAAGCTAAGTCCGCGTAAGATACGATCGTACTGTCCATGACACTAGATAAGAAGGATGTACAGATCAATGTGTTTTGACAATAGTTCAAACAATATTTTGTATATGGTGACTCAGTAACATTAAAAGACATTAATTGCGGTGTCAGGTTTGCATGTTCGCTTCTGTTAAGCATATGAGAACATTCGATTGACAGACTGTACAGCGATTACCTCTAGCGGTAAAATTATCGGATTCTGGTTCGAAACCTAGTGATGTCACGCCCCAGTATCCCGCTGTAAATGAGTACCTGACTCTACTCTTTACTTAGGGAAGTCAAAGGCAGGGAGCAAGAGACTTCGTCATCTTGCCTCATAAATAGGATCATCACTGTGGAAAGTTGCGCCCCATCTTCTTACAGGAAACCTACGCCTTAGCTCTTCAAGTACTCCTGCAATTATGTTTTCTGTCAAAATTAATACATTAATAAATAAGGCACTTTTTTGGGTGCTTAGTTGGCTGTGTGTTCTTTTACGACTCACTCTATTAGCAAGACGATGGCACAGTTCAAATAATACCTGACTAAATTCCTCGGTTAGAACAAATAAAGGGAATACAGAATGGTTTACAGTAGACACAGGGGTGAAACAAGGCTGTATTATGTCACCACTACTTTTTGGAATAACTATTGATTGGGTTATGAAAAACTATACCCACAACGAACAATTAGGTATAAAATGGACAGATGGAAAGTCCCTGGAAGACCTCGATTTTGCAGATGATTTAGCATTCTTAAGTCCAACACCCAGACAGGCCCAAGAAGCAGTACATAATCTGTGTCAGCTCTCGGTTAAAATAGGTCTCCAAATAAATGCCTCTAAAACTAAAGTTATGAACTTTTCTAACGAGACCTTCGATATCATCCTGAACGGGAAAAAACTACAGAAAGTTGAAAGTTTCAATTATTTAGGCAGTAAAATGACTCAGGATGGTGACACAACAAGAGAAATTCATACTAGAATTGCTTTGGCAGCTAGCGCCTTCAATAGATTATCTAACATTTGGAAATTACGATCATTGAATATACATATCAAGCTTCGTCTGTTTAATTCGAATGTTATCTCAGTGTTAACATACGGCTGTGAAAGTTGGAAAATCACAAAATCATTGGAGAACAAGTGATGCGTGATGCCATATGATGATGGATGGTATCCAAATGTCTGGTTTTGTGTAGTGTGTAGATGTGTTCAGTCAAAACAATGTTCATGCAACAATAACAGGGCAATCCACATAGGACGTCAGTAAACTCACGACGTATAAAGTCAATGAGTCTTGAAACAGCCGTTGACGTTTTTCTTCATTATTTATTGTGGACGCCACAGTGACAAAATGGTTACGCAAATGTGTAGGCACATCAAACAGTCATTATCACAGCAACATTCAATACAGCAATAAACGGTAGACAGCATTACAATGATGAGTCAGATGCATGTTATATTTCATAGTGCTGTAAATGTAGTCAGGTGGAAAACTCCATCCTTTTCTATAACAGCCAGGAGATAACCAGATGTATGAGATCAGTTCACTCTCCTTAGTTTGACTTCAGCAAGACAGACACGTCTGCCGAAGTATAAATAATGTCCTCAAAAATATCCTCTAGATAATAAAGGTTTTCCAAACCTAGTTCATTTAACAAAGTAGCAAGTAATGGTCCTTGGTACCTGCATCAACCGATGCAGTACAATGCAGCGACATGTGAGCTGGGGAAAAACATCTCGTGACGACGACTTTCGCAGACAGGCTATGAATCGAAATCGCTCACGACCCAAAATCAATAGAGTTAATGAAAAAGTCAATTTACCTTGCTTTCATGAAATACACAGAAATATCACGCCTCCCGACATGTGGGAAACACTAGAGGTATTATCTCGAATAAACGAAATATCCATTAAGAGGACTACACATCCCTGAAAGAACAAAAATAGCGGAGATCCCCTCTTCAACGAGGCATCTCTTTCGCCATTCCAAATCGCTCACTCCCACTAGTGGTGGGCGGAAACCGATCGACAAAGAAGCAAGACAAGTCATGCGCAGTCCAGCGCAAAATGACCACAGCTCAAACTTAACTGCATTCGATACCAACGCAAGAAGACAAATGCTTACCCAGAAAAGTGACTATAAATTTCAAGCAGTTGTTGCCCTTGCGTTATAAAACAGATATTGAAATAAAACGATGTTGCGAGAATTTATCACGCAACATATCACCACCTCCTCCCGATAAAAAAAAAATGTGGAACATATTTTTTTTTCCAATATCAAAGAGCAAGCGATAAGCGGCTCAAAACGCACGAATTATGCGCTGATAATTAACTAAATTGCCAAACAATAGGCTAATTATAGAGTGTCTGGTGAGGATATACCTCAACAGAAAAATAAATATGTCTCAAAAAAAATATTCACATCGGGGAGGTGTCACCAACACACATCACGTTAGCATGTAAACACAATATACGTATGCAAGTTACTATAATCATCATTAAACAGCATACTCTAATATTGTCTTTAAAAATGGATGTACAAATCTGATAGGAAAATTTAAATAGTACATTCTTTGACATGTAATGACATAAGTACATAGTAAAGTTAAACTACATGACGATCCAGGACATATGCTCTGGCATTCCGAGGGTAAGTACACAATCTAGAACTCGTAAGGTAAGTCCTCAGCTCAACAATGACATTCTGAGAAAGTACAAGCAATATAATGCTAATTAATAACTAATATGCTTCATAAGGTACAATACATTATTAATAATTGTGGCTGTTTAGTAAACTAACGGCCCTTATATTAACTACTCAGTCCTCCTCTATCATTTTTAAAAAACGAACAGAAGAAGATGACAACAAAGCACGATAGTGTGTACATATAAAGTAAGTACAGATGTGCTAATCTATTGTAGAAATATAGGTGTGTTATGACTCTGTAATATATAGGAATATAGGACAGAAGTATTAATTGGAGTCATTGGGCATCTAGACAAAATGTCAGCCATCACATTATCCGCACCACGGATAGCTCGTACCGTGAAGTGAAAAGGTTGAAGAGCTATAGCATATCGAGTGGATCTCGAACTCTTCAAATTCTTAGTCTGAATAGCTGTAAGAGCTTTCTGATCAGTCTCTAGAATGAAATGTGCGCCCAGGAGGAATCTTTGTAGTTTTAGAATTGACCAAACCATCGCTAACAACTCACGGTCTAAAACCGAGTAGTTCCTCTCTGCCGCATTTAGTTTTCTAGAAATGTACATAACAGGATGCAGAGTATTTGCATATTCTTGCATCAGTGCTGCTCCAATCCCAGTGGATGAAGCATCACTCCGAAGAACAAAAGTCCTATCAAGAGTAGGTAATCTTAAGATGGGAGGAGAAGAAAATATATTCTTGATTTGGTCTAGTGAAGATTGGCATTCTTCAGACCAACGGACCAGATTAGGCGAACCTTTCTTCAACAATGTTGATAGAGGTGCCATGATCGAAGATAAATTTGGAATAAATCTCCCATAAAATTGATTTAAACCTAAGAGACTCCTAACTTGTTTCTTCGTTTTAGGAACAGAGATGTTCAGTATTTTGGAAGTATTGTGGTCTTCTGTCTTCAAGAGACCATGACCAACACGATGACCCAGGAAAGAGATTTCACCAAAACCAACAAAAGCTTTAGAAGGTTTTGCTGTCAAATTATTCTCACGTAGAGTGGACAGTAAGTCATATAACCCTAAATAGTGATCTTCCCAGGTATCACTGAAGAGACAGATGTCATCTAAGTATGCGATGACATCCGAAAGATGTGACAGAATTCGACGCATCATGCGAACGAAAGTGGCAGGGGCGTTCATGAGACCAAAAGGCATAACATTCCATTGAAATAGACCCCTAGGTGTAGAAAAAGCAGTAAGAGGTTTGGCATGCTCTGCTAAAGGCACTTGCCAATAACCTTTAGACAAGTCAAGTTTAGTGAAGAATCTAGAATTAGAAAGTCTAATCAGTAGATCTTCTAACAAAGGCATCGGTTCAGCGTCGAACTTTGTGACCTGATTCAATTTGCGATAATCAACGCAAATTCGTATGTTCTTATCCTTCTTCCGGACAATAACCATGGAAGAAGAATATGGTGAAGTCGATGGTTCAATTATATTTAATTGAATCATTTCATCCAATTCCTTTTCCACTTGCGACTGAAAGTGTATAGGAATAGGATACGGCCTAACCCTAATTGGATTATTGTCAAGTAAGAATTATGTCATGTTTTTCTATGACATCTGTGTGTCCAGGAATGTCAGTGAGAAACATCCTGAAATGTTTGTAACATCGACGAGACTTGTCGATGTTCGTCACCAGAAAGATTAGGAGAAACAGAAACGTTTTTCCAAGATTCCGTGGAATGTAATGGAACCACTGGAAGGGGAAGGTTGACATCAGAGAAGGTAGCTTCCTCATCCTGAATGACAGACAGGGATGAATAATGACCGTGAGGTGCAGGAGCATCATCCGTTGCCTGGAAAATAGGCAGCAAATAGTCCGGACGTTCGTGAAATTCCGAAAGCATGTTTATGTGGAAAGTTTTATGCTTTCTATCAATATCGACCACATAGTCAACATCGGAAATCCGAGAGACTATTGCATACGGACCTTTCCATGCAATAAGAAGTCTATTTTCCCTACTGGGGAGTAGGACGAATGCTTTGTCACCTGGACAAAGTTGTCGTAGACATCTATTCTTGTTAGCAAACTGCCTTTCCTTCTCTTTATCAATTTCTGATGAAGCAGTTGCTAGCTTACATGCCTCAATGATCTTTTGTCTAAGAGCAATGACATACTCATATGAGGATTGAGTTTCATCGCTAATATCATTGGCAGTGATGAGATCGTGTAATAAAGACATAGGGCCGCGTGGACGCGCGCCAAAGACAAGTTCGAAGGGAGAAAATCCTGTGTGTTCATTAGGGACTTCTCTATAGGCAAAGAGAGCCGCGGGTAAAACCCTGTCCCAATCTTGAGGATGATCTTCAGTTATCTTACCAAGCAAAGTCTTGAGCGTTCTATTCAGACGCTCAACTAACCCATTAGACATAGGATGGTAGATACTACTGAGAGATCGTTCAAAATGTAAGGTAGACATTACCTGTGACATAGTGTCAGATATGAGTTGAGTGCCATGGTCTGACAATATTTCTCTGGGGAACCCCAAGCGAGAAAATATCAACCAAAGAGCATCTGCGATATCTGTAGTAGATATGCTCTTAAGAGGAATAGCCTCTGGCCAACGTGTGCACATATCGACACATGTAAGGATAAACTGATGTCCTCTGGCCGACTTGACCTTAAAAGGGCCAATAATATCTATGGCCATTTTCTGAAACGGCCGAATAGGAATGTCAGCAGCCTGGATAGGCGCAGCATGTCGTGGTCCTCTAGATTTGACCTCCTGACATACCTTGCATGATCGGCAGTAAATACGAATGTCCTTATTGACAAAAGGCCAAAAGAAAGCCGCAAGGACTCTCGACTTCGTACGGGCAAAACCCATATGTCCAGCACATTGCGAGTCATGAGCATGTTGCAATATTTGGACTCTCATGCTCTTGGGAACAAGAATTTGCGAATGTGCCGACGTAGCCGAATCTTGTACCATACGTACAAGTACGCCGTTTCTCATTGCAATCCAAGATTTTCTATTTGTATCCTGATTCGGATCACCTTTCTTCTTCGCAAGAACGAAGAATTTTTTTAAAGAAGGATCTTCTTCTTGCAATTTTATGAAAGAGTCCACGAGTGATTACTAAGTGACTATCTTGGCTATCAACTTCATTATCACTATTCAGTGAAGTTTCGGGTGTTTGTAGAGCTTGTGCTCTTGTAACTACTGCATTTGTAGCTTGCATGTTATTATCTTCCCAAGCAGCAATCTGCTGTGGGGTACACTCCCTAACTCCGTGAATACGACCAATAATAAGGTCCGCAATAGGATTAGGTAAGCGACAAGCATGCACATCTCCAGTAAAGAAAGGAGTGGCAATGCGAATTACAGCAGTAGGATATTTTTCTAGAGTGCCGCCAAATGTGACACATTTAATAACCCTTCCTGTAGCACAAGATGGATCTACAAGCGATTGTCTAACACCAATAGTGGTGCATCCGGAATCGAAAAGTAGTGAGACCGGAGTATCATTAACAAGACCCTTATGTAGAATTAAAGAACCCCTCCCGTCATGCGCAACAGCAGCAGGAAGAGCGAGAAGTGGGTGACCACAACTCAAAGTAGTTATGGTACCCGGTTCGAATAAAGTACTGCATTGGGGGCATTTGTTTGCTCTCTCAAAGTCAAAAGCAGAACTAGTGACAGCGTCAAAGTTTTTACTATCAACAACATGATTACAGGCTCCCTCAGTTTCCTGTTGTACAGCATTAGCCTGCTGATATCTCTTTTTTTTGTGTTGAGATCTACCCCGACTATTATTACCTCTGAAGTTATCAGAGTTATTATTATCTCTGCAGTTATTATTGTCTCTATTGTAATTGTTATACTGGTTCGAATTCCAGTTTCCACGATTACTATCATGTTCACATTGATGCGAACATCTATTTGTTTGGTTTTGAGGTCTTCGGCAGGAATAACCTCTATTACCATATCCTCTTTTGAAATGCTTATAATTATTAGGGTGATAGTAACGAGTACTATCAGGTTGTCTCCAATTCTTCGAAGAAGAATCACCATGAAATTGATTTCCATGATTTTGACAGAAATTACCGCTACTCTTTCTATCAAAATTTTGTTGGGATCTACGAGCAAAGTTTTGACCATACGGAGCTGCCGAAGCAACTGGTAAACCTTCTTTCACCTTAGAGTTACCCATGGTTATGTGTGGGTGCGCAGTTACGTATTGGCAACAGAAATCTTCCATTTCTTTTATTGTTTTAGGTTTACGTTCATGAAGGAAAGCAAGGAAAGACTCATTGACAGACGACATGACTTTGTCTCTAAGTATTAAGTCCATAAGTCCTTCATAAGTTTTTTCCGTCTTAGATAGTTTAACCCATCGTGAGAAAGTAATGCGTATTCTTGCAATAAACTCGGAGAATTCAACTCCATTTTCAGGTAACATGTTTTTAAATTGTAGACGATAGCCGTCTTCGTTAAGCTGATATTTCTTTAACAAAGCGGCCCTGACAACCTCATAATTGTTCTTGTCAGGTTCATCCACCATATTTAATATACTTAGAGCTTTACCTGTCAGTATCCCTGATAACTGATAAACATATTTTGCTTTGTCTATGTTATGAGCTGTACATGCTTGTTCAAATCTGTCCAGATAGAACATTATGTCATCGCTGGAAGGACTAAATGTTGGTAACTTAATCTTAAAAGTATCATTATTAGCCTTACCAGAAGATGAACCCTTGTTTGAATCATTACCATTACTCATGCTTGTCAATTTCAATTTTTTCCAACTCTAAAGCTAAGACCTTTTCTTCATGTTCCATTTTTGCTTTCTCTTTCCTCTCATCAGACTCTCTCTGTAATCTTCTTTCCTCAGCCTGAGCCTCTTTTTGAAGTCTTTATTTTCAGCTTCTTTTTCAAGTCTTTTATTTTCTTTTTCAAGTCTTTTATTTTCAGCCTCTTTTTCAAGTCTTTTTATTCTCAGCCTCTTTTTCAAGTCTTTTATTCTCAAGCCTCTTTTTCAAGTCTTTTATTTTCAGTTTCTAGCTGTAGCTGGAGTTTTTTCTCCTCAGCTTCTGATTCCCTTTTTTGTTTTTCCATTTCCATTTGGAATCTTTTTTCATCCACCTGCATCTGCAGTTTCTTTTGTTCAGCTTCCATTGCTTTATCATATCGAGCAGTTGCAAATTCTTCTAACTTATCACCAGTCTTCCCAAGCAATTTACCCTGCTCAATAAAGTGCTCAAATGTAGACATGTTGTCTAACATATGAGTCCAAAACCTGAAATAATTAACTAATTTATTTCAAACCTAAGTGTAACAAGTCTTAATTAAGCACTTGTATATTCACATCACCTTATATTATCCCAGTCTCTGTGGGAAACAAGTCTCCAATCAAAGAACTTGTATATGAAATATCAGCACTCAATTCTTGATCATAAGTGCACTTCTCATTCAATAGTGCACGACACTATTCATCATTCATTTATCATCAGTATAGTAGTAACAGTGCATTAGCATAGCCCATTAACTAATTACTATAACTGTAAACAATGACTATGTAAACACATGCAGAATGTAAACATTGAAAATGTAAACAATACAAACAATGTAAACAATAACAATGTAAACAATAACAAAGATCAGCAACAATACAAAAACTTTCGCAGAAATCAACTAAAAATAAAGCAGAAATTAATGAAATATCACAAAAAATGTGACGATATCTGCGATAGAATTAAACAAAATACATGACACCACAGTGTATAAACAAAAATGTTGTATGAAACTAAATTATAGTCAAGATGAGGCTAACAAATACAAACAAATCAAAACAAAACTAAAGAATGCGAAATAATAACGAAAACAATATTAAAACATGTCATCACAGCTAACATAAATAGCAACAGAAGTCGCTTAGCAAATTCCAGTATCGGAAATTTGCAAACCCTACAGAAAACGCTCACAATAGACGACCTCTATGACGTGGCATAATCTAACAGAGACACCACCCAACCGAGAACCCGCTGAAATATAAACCTATAAATATACAAATAACATATAAACATATAACATATAGAATGAGATGATACACAGAAGACTCAGCAGAAGTATAAGGGCACAGTTTACATACAAACAGGCCACTTAACTTATAGGCTTCCAATCGTAGAACAGCAGAAAAACGGATGTCAATCAACGTCCTAAAGAGCGAAGCTCCAACGATGATGGCACATCTGAACTGCTTCCACTGCTAACACGATGGTACAAGAGCTTCTGACATACTGTGTGTTGAGTTGTTTCGGCACTTGACCTTCTAATCCAAAAGTAAGTTGATGGAAATCGGTACTTGGCCTTCTTCAGAAAACAACCCGTTTCAACCGGCACTTGACCTTCTCAAAAAAAAAACGACAGCACTGGAACCTTGACAGCAGCAACTTGCTTGACTTGCGTAAAAGATAACAGCAGTCCGAGTTATCCGGCAACATGTAACAACGCCGGGTACTGTCAAATTCTTGTTTCCGTCAAAAAAATTGAAATTTTGACTTTTACCGGGCAACGCCGAGTACTTTGAAAATTTTGAAGATGTTGACTGTATTGAAGAATGTTAATTTCTTGAAGGATGCTGATGAATTCTTGTTGAAAATGAAGTGGGTAAGGGACCCCGTGTTTGCTGGTACCAGAATCAAACCAGCTTATGGCCACCAAATGATGCGTGATGCCATATGATGATGGATGGTATCCGCATGTCTGGTTTTGTGTAGTGTGTAGATGTGTTCAGTCAAAACAATGTTCATGCAACAATAACAGGGCAATCCACATAGGACGTCAGTAAACTCACGACGTATAAAGTCAATGAGTCTTGAAACAGCCGTTGACGTTTTTCTTCATTATTTATTGTGGACGCCACAGTGACAAAATGGTTACGCAAATGTGTAGGCACATCAAACAGTCATTATCACAGCAACATTCAATACAGCAATAAACGGTAGACAGCATTACAATGATGAGTCAGATGCATGTTATATTTCATAGTGCTGTAAATGTAGTCAGGTGAACAACTCCATCCTTTTCTATAACAGCCAGGAGATAACCAGATGTATGAGATCAGTTCACTCTCCTTAGTTTGACTTCAGCAAGACAGACACGTCTGCCGAAGTATAAATAATGTCCTCAAAAATATCCTCTAGATAATAAAGGTTTTCCAAACCTAGTTCATTTAACAAAGTAGCAAGTAATGGTCCTTGGTACCTGCATCAACCGATGCAGTACAATGCAGCGACATGTGAGCTGGGGAAAAACATCTCGTGACGACGACTTTCGAAGACAGGCTATGAAGCGAAATCGCTCACGACCCAAAATCAATGATAGAGTTAATGAAAAAGTCAATTTACCGTGCTTTCATGAAATACACAGAAATATCACGCCTCCCGACATGTGGGAAACACTAGAGGTATTATCTCGAATAAACGAAATATCCATTAAGAGGACTACACATCCCTGACACAACAAAAATAGCGGAGATCCCCTCTTCAACGAGGCATCTCTTTCGCCATTCCAAATCGCTCACTCCCACTAGTGGTGGGCGGAAACCGATCGACCAAACAAAGCAAGACAAGTCATGCGCAGTCCAGCGCAAAATGACCACACCTTGCGTTATAAAACAGATATTGAAATAAAACGATGTTGCGAGAATTTATCACGCAACAACAAGCTGAATACATTCGAGAACAAATGTCTTAGAAAACTCATGAACATCAGTAGGAAAGAATTCAAGACTAATCGACAAATAAGAGAAGACTCTAAGCAGAAATATGTCTCCGACTATATAAGGAAAAGACGATGGTCATATATCGGTCATGTCCTACGAATGCAAAACAACAGAATACCACTACAGGCGCTCACTTGGGTTCCTGAGGGTAAGAGGAAAAAAGGAAGACCAAAAGAAACACTCAGAAGAACAATAATAAGAGAAGGAAGAACGTTGGGCCTAAATAATGTGCAAGAGTTAAGAGGAGTGGCGTCACAACGAACAACCTGGAGAGCACTGGTTTCTGCCTTATGCGCCGTGTTTGGTGCTTAAAGAATTTATTATTATTATTTATTAAATTCCTCGGTGAGCCTATCGCAGAATCCTTTACTTTTATTTTATCAAGTGTCCTTCTTTCTGTCTTACGTGTTCCTGCTTGTTACCTGCATTCGTATATTTATTTATTACTCACTTATCTCGGGTTTCCTTAATTATTTATTCCTGTGTTCACCCATCCGTTAACTTTAACCAACAAATGTTAGCTTTTGTTGTTCATCTTTCTCTATTATCTACTAGACTGAGTATTTCGACCTTTGTGGTTTATTTGGTTTATATTTGCTATTGGGAAAGTTATGTAGGTTATGAGTTTGTAAATGTCTGGGTCATTTCCAGGTAATATATTCCAATCAATCAATCAATCATTTAGCTTCACAAGGAGCATAGCCATTAAAGAAACACATGCCTAGTCTTCTTGTCGCGTTTCATTAGCTCAAGTGCTTTCCATATTTACGTCATCATTTTCATACCTGTCTCCAGCGCTCTTCTCCGTGTGTTCTTTGCTTTGACTATACAGCTGTAAAACCCTGGGGGTTTCCGAACAAGGACTGTTCTGCAAATAAGGTGTGAAACATGACTACGGCCAATAAGGCACTTTTTTGGAGTGCTTATTTGGATGAGTGTCCTTTCACGATTCATTCTCGCAGGGAGGCTATTGCGGCGTTTCGGATGGCCCTTGGTTCGATTCCAAGGTCAGCCGTTCACTTCTGTTACTGTTCTATAGTCTATTGTCATCGTTCTGTCTTACGAGTGCTGGTTATTTACCTATATTGGTTTATTCATTTTTGGTTTCTGTATCAATTTATTTGATTATTGTTTGCACGACGAAGTAGCTAGCTCCGTGCCGAAGGTCAAAATAATTTTTATAAATAATAATAGGGGCAGTAAGTTGTTGAAATCATTATCGCTTACAGCAGCTGCTGTGTTTTCTCACTGGAAACAATTCTAAAGTTAAGAATCAAACTATATGTTCTTTATCAAGGTAATCTATTTATTGTTATATTTTTATTTGTGTATGTCAGGAATCATGCAAAACAAATTGCCATAGAAACTACCCCTGCAAGAGCATGTGACTTCTGGGTGCAGGCTTCGTGCAGGACCAACTGGTCTGTAATGAGCACAAAGTAAAATGAGTAATTAGCTAGAAATAAAATCACAGGTAATAACACCTTGATTATGGCTTGATACATTTATTGATTAATTTAATGAAGGTTTTTTTTCTTCTTTTCGCTTCGTTGTAGCGCTTTTAATACCGTGTTCAATCTGACTCGAAATGGGCCCTTTCGGTTATAATTGGGGTATGTTGTGTGCTTTATTCCATTTGGAAGCTAGGCTGGTGTTTGCCCTGAAAAAGGCTGGTTCTGAGAAGGACCCTAGCTCACTGTCTGGAGTCGTCTTGTTGTTATTTTGTTCCCACTATCGTGGATTCTTCAATCATTGTGTCCCTTTTACGCTAATGTGCTGTTTATTATTTTTCCAATCGCTGACGCCAGTTTGCTGGCAGTCCTTAATCATCTTTTTTACCCCCAACTGTTTTAGGGAAGGACAGGAGATGTTAACATTAAGTTCAGTCTCAGCGCATGTGTTAGGGTAGAAACGTTAACTATTCCTGTTTCAGAGTGTATATTTTTTAGTATCAAGTGTCCTCCACTGTGTCTAAGTCAGGTAGCGTCCGTCTGTCTTATGTCTGTTTCATTGTCTGCTTCATTTTAAAAATATACTATTTAAAGATCCCTCTTGTCAATCGAGTTCTCTGTCTAATATTTTCTTCATTATATATTCTTCATCTTTTAGATTATTTCCTTAATTTTCATTACCTCATGTTGTTTATACTTAGATTCATCTTACGATACAAGAACTTCACTGTTCCTCAGTGCTTGTTTGTTTGTCCACTGACAAAGACGAAATTGTTGACATTTTAGAGTGTTTTGTTACGTAGCATCAATCAAACTGAACATTTCAGCTTTTTATTGTTGATATAATTTACCTATTAAGGTAGATGGATAAGTTTTGAAATAATTCAATAGCTTCAAATACCTAGGCATGTTAATAACATCAGATGGGCGATGTATTTCCGATGTGAAGAATGAATATCCCAGGCACAAGAAGAATTCTGTGCAACAATTCTTTGCCAATGAGAAGATGAAAGACAGTTCTTTAGTGTTATACAAAATCTGTTCTAATATATAGAATGAATCAGGGACACAACTGACTATGGGAATGAGCGCCTGAGTTGCTAGCCCTCAGCTGTATTTTTCGTTGTTTTCCTTTCAGCGTGTTCTTTTCTCTTCTGCTTGTTGTTGGAACTTCATTTCGCCAAATCTGAGGTGCCATCTTAGGGAGCATCGCCACCTGGTGCGATCGGCAGCTTCATCCTCTCAGGCAGCTGGATTTGTGTCCATTAGTAAAGAACAATAGTAAAAGATAATAAGTAAAGAAGCAGGAAAAGTCATGTAGGCGACATAGATATGGTTTTACACAAGAATGTAAGGAACAACAGATACAGCTAACACGATTAATAAGGATGTTCTAAAATTGGTCAAAGTGCAAATGAAGGTTACCACTCGTGTAGGAACGAAGCTTTAAGCACGTATTGAGAATTGGACAAGAAGAATATATTTTGACAACATGAAACATTGAAGGACATTTATTAGAAGGACGACAAAGGTATAAAATATTAAAGAGTTTCACATTGTGGCATGGACACAAGTGGACAGCATAATTGATAAACAGTACTGGAGACAAGAAGATGTAGAGAAACGTGACTGTCTACAGCAAAGACATGGTACTTGAAATGAAGGCAACCCATTTGAACATGTCTCGTTCAACGTTTGTTTACTGTCTGTCTCCAACTACGTCTCTCTACTATATCGTATTTTGTCTATCTCATTATAACAACGTATATTCCCTAATATACTACATCTATTTCTCTGTCAGTCGCACACAAAGAAAGTCTACTTTCTTTTGACTTTGATTTTAAAATGACGATTTAACTCTTGTATTGGTACCGCACTTCTCAAGGAAAGAAATCTAAATTATTGATTACAAAAGCCGACGATAATGTCAACTTGAGTGAACCGGTAGTCATTCGCAGACACTGGGGCTTCAATACAACGGCTTTTTTCGCCATGAAAGATATATTTGTGTCACCCATCCCTTGTGTTTAGCAATGACGTAGCTTGAAAGTAATATGGTGGGCGAGGGCTTGCGGGGGGAGGGATGTGTTTTGAGACGCTATAGAAGTCTGTCATTGAATTATCATGGACAAAATTTTATTTTTTTACAATAACCAGACAAGTGCCAGTGGAACAAGAGATGACAAGAACCAGACAAGTGCCAGTGGAACAAGAGATGACAAGAACCAGACAAGTGCCAGTGGAACAAGAGATGACAAGAACCAGACAAGTGCCAGTAGAACAAGAGATGAGAAGAAGACGCTGGAGATGGATAGGACACACACTGAGGAAACCTGTTGATAGCATTACAAGGCATTCCTTGATCTGGAACCCCCAGGGTAAGAGAGGTAGAGGTAGATCAAGGAACACAGGGAAAAGAGATCTGGAGACAGACATATAGGGGATGAACAAGACATGTAAAGACCTTGAGTTGATGGCACAGGAACAAATAAACAAACAAACGAACAAACGAACGAACCCTATTTTGAAGGGTTGAGAATTACGGCGCGTAGGCCCGTCTGACATCCTGCCCTTTGTCTTTTATCCTGCATCATGATACTCGCTCATCCAGTCAAACCGTAAACAATTAATCTTCATTTTGCGAGTATCTTCAATACTAGAAAGATATAAACACATTCTTGCATATATCAGCACACTGTGAAAAAAAAACAAAAAAACTTTCGTACCCATTTTTGCAGTACAAAAACATCTTAGAGCCTTATAAAACTTTTTTAAAGGAACATATATGCTCATATTCGTAGTCATTTTCGCGTTTTAACAAATGACAGCGTTAAATACTTATAAAATACGGTGACATATGGTTACATACATATATGATATAATAGTGCTACACAGCCATAATGAGAATTGTTCACATAGAAAAACAGGAAGTTAGTTGACGGCCTATGCTCCACGGACAGCTGAAGGGTGATAAACGAATGAACTCTGCTTTCTGGCCTGTACAGGCAGTGGCGTACAAAAAAAAGGGGGGGGGGGTGAAGGGGCGTGTCGCCTCGGATGACAGCCAGGAAGGGGTGGGGGGGGGGGGGGGGTCCCATTGGACACTATTATGACTGTACTGTTCCATTAAAGACTACTACTTGTAAGCATAATATATTTTCAGTCTGTATTATAGGGCTGACAAATGAATGAACCGCCCCGGATGCCAAATAATTTAAGTACGCCCCTGTGTACAGGAACTGTTAATGAATAGACATTGGCTAACTGATCTTTTATTGGGCCACCAAAATTTGTGTATTGGGAATTTCAACATCGGAAACGCAATTTTCTAAAACAAACTTGACATCAAAGAAATCTGCAGAGTTTGGTAAAAGGTAGTCCCATATTAGCAAGTGTCATAGGGGAGTGTAGTGTTAGAGACTTCACATTACTATGTGTCGCGGGTTTGTCTCCCCTGCTCTGCAGCAGTGGTCCAATAATGATCAAACACCACGTAAACGATGAGGGTCTTAAAAGGTATTAACATTTGCTCAAGATTACTCTTAGCAGAGATATAAATAGAAGAACGATGCTTCTATTTCAGGGAGCCTCACAGGAATTTATAGAAAGGCATACAGAACAACTGATATCATCTAAGCTGTTATGAACTTCCCATTCTCCGCTCTTTCTGTGAGGAAAGTTTTCGACTCGTATTTTAGGAGCCCACAGCTCACTGTGATTCAGCAAATTATTAATTTACTAGCTCTGTACGGTTATAATTTTTTTGTTTTTAAATCTGCGTCATACGGGTGTACATTATCTCAATAATGATTAAATCAACAATAGATTTATTGTTACATATTACATATTTAATAATCAATTATTGGTTAACAAGATAAACATAAATAAAGTTATTTTGACAAGGAAAATAATCAATTAATTTTGATCATCATGAGATGATTTAAGTAAGCATTTTAGAGAGTCTATATGCTGTGCCAGTACGTTGATCTCGGGCTCAGTCATTGCTTGTTCCCACAGGTGGTTTTGGCTGTTTCTTTTATTCAGGAGTCAGATACTGTGGCAGCAGCACATCCCTTGTAGCAAGTCCAGGGTAACTACTTAGATTGTCCAGGCAAACGCCTTCGAGACCCGTCTGATGTAGGCGTCTAGCGTCGACTGCTGGCAACTTGCACCACAAATGTGGTGGGTTTTGATGTTATGAATTGTTGTTATGTATTATTATTGGATTAAATGAGATCAGCTATGAAGGTCCCTGACTTTAACAAAAAGTATTTTAAACTTTCCAGAGTACCTTTCCGCTACCACCCATTTGATCTCATTCAAAATTAATCTATATTATTATATAAAATAACTTCGTGTAGTGTCTAGGGTTATGAATGTGGAGTGTAATGTGCAATATCCAACAAATATACAAACAAATAGTTTATTATTCACAACCACCAACAGTACTACAACAATAACATACCAACGACACTTTAAAAGGCTATCTTATTTAAGACAGTGGTTGAAATTTGTATAAATAAATTTTGTACAATTTATTATCCTGATTCTAATTTATTTTGAACCAGGACTGACAATCAAAAGTGAAATCAAAAGAATCATTTACAACATTTCAATAACACAGTGGATCTTCTGTCCATACATACACTATTATTCTAATATAAGGGGAGGTTTCACCTAAAAAATTTTTTTTTTTATTTTTGTCTTTACAAGCTCCAATTTTTTTGGGCATGTTTAGGACATCAAAGCATCTAATAAAAAATGCTCAATCATTGGAAAATAATTATATTGGGTCCTAATTTGCATATTGTTACTAAAAATTAGCAGGGGACAAGCACTATAGTATGATATTACAGTATACAAAGTTTAAAGCCTTTAGCTTTACAACTTTTTGAGTAATCCTGACATGATGTCATCAAAATTGCTGAAAAACAATATCGTAGAAATAAGCAAAATACAGAGAAAACATGCCTTAAAATAGTCATACTCACATTAGAATCCACCAATTGCATATCCATTCTCTTTGTTGGTATTCTTATAATCCAGGAAAGATTTTCTGTGCCTGTATTCTGCTTTTTTCATATCATATAATCTTAGGGAAGCAGAGACCCATGCCGCGTCAAAACCAGAAAATCCTTTGAAGCAGTATTTCCCAAAAGATAGACCAAGATTTTCAAAAATTCCTCTTCTCCCAAGTTCTCCATCATTGAAAACTATCAAAGCATCATAAACTGAAAGTTCTAATCTGTCTCTTCCTACAAATGCTGCTTTGGGACATCTGTTGCAGATCAGATTGTGGAAAGACTCATTAGAGTTCTGTGTTCCTCCATGAAGACATTTTGACAACAAGAAGTCTGAAGACAATTCATCAAAGACAGGCTGAATTTCTTTAATGACAAATTTAGGCAGCCTGTTTTTGTTAGCCTTGTTTATATCCTTTGGGCACCAATCTCCAGATCTCCAGCACCGTGCTTGAGAATGGCCATTATGCTTTTTTTCATATTGGAAATTGAACCAATATTTCCTCTTATTGCGGCACTGTAATGACCTTGTATTCTCATAATAGCACTCTTTGTTAATCTCCAAAATTTCCAATACCCTTATACTTTTTCCCATCTTCTTCATTCTGCTTGCCTTTACATTCTGCAACTTTATCAAGGAGACGTCGTCCCATTCGTTTCTGAACATGGCCGCAGCATTCTAATTTTTCGATTTGAAGTCCAGGATACATTGTGGCTTTGCCTCGGCAACAGATTTAAAACTTTTTGAATCCCCATCTCCAAGATATTTTACATACTTCAAACCATGTTTTTCCTCAGATCTTCTAAAAAATATTAATCATTCCATTTGATTTCATCAGATTTTTTTGGCATTGATTTGTGACCTTCATCCACACTGCAAATTCTTCATCTGTTTTGTATTTCTTTATAAACAAGTGAAAGTAAATGAACTTGACAGGCCATAGTGAGTCTCATTCACTGTGTATAAAGACTCTGTAAACTGATTCTGCTCACTGCTCGTAGTGACAGGTGATGTTAAACACTTTGGACATCATCATCATCTCAACCCGTAACCCGTCATGGGTCGTAGGGGTGCCATGGTGGAAGCATCAGCAGACATGGAGTCATGACGAGTTACATGCCCAAACCAGGCAAGCTTTCGACCTTTCACTACTGACAAAAGTGGTTCTTGGTGGCCTGCATAGGTGTTTATCTTCTCTCTAACATAGACATTTGTTTTGCGCTCTTTATAGCAAATGCGCTAAATTCTTCTATAACATTTATGCTTGAAAGCCTGAATCCTTCGCTCCGTATCTGCAGTGAGTGTCCAGCCCTCACACCCATACAAGAGAATAGATAATACAAGTGATTTGTATAATTTGATCTTCACAGGAAAACTGATGTTACTTTTCCAGATCACATTCAGCCTTGTCATGGCAGCTGAGGCCATCTCAAGTCTTGATTTCTTTACTTGATCTTCCATCACTACATATAATGGACATGGGAACTGTTTAACAAACTGCAAGACGCTTTCAATGCTGATAATTCTGTATCCTTCAATATTTTCAGGATCAGTGTGTTTCACAGCTGTAGAAGTAACACTATTTAATTTACAGAATGATATTTCATTTGTCTGACATGTAGGCCTAGCCGTGATTTTCGGTAGTTTCATGGAACCAGAATACCTGTTACCTCTAAATTTCCTCTTAATGGGCCTATCCTTCCTTCTTTTACATGATGCTGTTGATTTATTAACACAATCCATTTTATTAAATAAGAAATCACTATAAATCTAACCATAATCGCAAATTCCACTTCGAAATTGACAGGAAGCACGATTCAGTATAAACATACAAGCATGCCTATTTTGATGTAAGCTTGATTCTGATTGGTTGAAGCTGGCGATCTTTGACCCTCATGAGAAGTTTCAGCCAATGAAATTTTATTTTATGTTTAAGGCTTATAACTGTTAAAAAATTTAATCTAATGCCTTGGCTGGACTAAATACCGAAAAAATTATTAAAATATGTTAATAAATAAAAAAGTTATAACAAAATAATTTTTTTGCATATATAATTAGCTGATTTGTGGCTGAACATACATATTTGAAAAATTAATTTTAAATATTTTTAAGCTGAAAACTGCAATAAAAAACATAGCGTTAGGTAGAAAAATGGTGACACTAAACTGTAGCATCAATATTGCAAAAATGATAATTTTTAAACAAAATGCCAAAATATGGGTGAAACCTCCCCGTGTGTGGTTATATTCTTCTACTTTGAGGTAATACTGGTATTACACCATAAGTTGTTGGTTATAATCACTTTCTTTAAGTTAAGTCTGTTTTCGTTTGTCACTTGTGGAAATATTAATACTAGGCACAGTTTTCTTTAATGTCACTTTCTAGTCTGTTAAGTTCTTTTAGTTGAGCTGCCAGGTGCCGAACAAGAACTTATCTTGGCAGGAGAATACAGGTAGAACATTTCCTCTGCTCGCTTGACAATCTTTTCCACCTTTTGATGGGCAATGGCCACTAGCATGGCCTCGAAGTATACAGATAGAGTCCTGAATCGAGCAGTTCTCAAGCGTTTGGTACTACATTAACGTCAGTACCCAGGACCCACATTTATTCAATGAAATACACAGTGAACGATGACTGGCACACTTTCGATCTGCCGTTCTGTCCAGGCTTTTGAGAAATATGGTTTTCACTGCACAAGCCTGATCTCATCGCTATGTGTCAAAATTTTGTTAGAAATGGCGTCCCCAACTAATGCTTTTTCCCCAATATCAACTACTCTGGCCAATGATTACCCTTATTTCACTTGTAAACAAAGTCATTCAAAAATACAATTCAATTTTCTACTACGTTACTCGGGTGATATATGTTTAGTACGAGGTCGGCTAATAATATTTCGTCTCACTTCAAATTCCACCCAATCCCCTTCCTCGTACCATCTTAGCCTAGCTTTCACCTAATTGTTTTCCCAAAAAAATATGCGATCCAATCTAAGCAGATATGATTTGACCTGACAGTATCTCTGATCTCTATGTATTGTTTTATCAATATATGATTATTTAATGCACTATTTAGATAACTAACAACATATTCTTGGTCAGCAAGTCTTCAGGTACACGAATATACGATTTTTATGGGGCTATGTAGCTTGGTTCAAAATTCTATCTTTTTTTTTCTATGTTAGTTTTCAAGCTAAATACGAGAGCTTATGTCATTCGCAATAAGAGCTAAACGTGTTTCCATGACCGTAGTGTCTACATTTCTAACTTTTTCATCGTATTGGGGAAACCCGCCTAGGGCAAAGCGTGCAAGTCGGTTGTAGTGTTAGAACCAATTTGAGACGTGATTTGCGTGTTTTATCTAGCCTTGCCTCTCCTTTCCCCAAATGCAGTTAGGCAAATATTTCTTAGAACTAGGAAAAGTGGGGCGTTTATGTGAAGGACAAATTTGAAAAATAGGGTACCGTTTCGTTCGGCTTATGCGTTAGCAAATAATAAGCTGAAGGCGTAGGCGACAACCTACGATTCTCGCCGAAAATTTTTAGTACTATCTTATCTTGACTTTATGCCTATACTGTTATATTCTAATTTAGATATTGTATTTAGAAGCTCACCACAACAAACTAAAAGGAAACAAATGCCACTTTTTAAGCATTGGGTCTCCTGATATGAATATTAGGCGACATCCGTTTCCATCCATCCTTTCAACTTCCTCAGAATTTTGACGCTCTCTGAACATTAAATTTGGGCCCATTAAAAACGTAGGACGAAATTGCTTTTGGGCAGCGGAAGACGACAATAGAAACATTGTATACTGATATATATATATATATATATATATATATATATATATATATATATATATATATATATATATATATATATATATATATATATATATATATATATACGTACAAATAAAACTTACTAAAATGTCAGTATAATAAATTTATACACCATAATATCATCATCAACTCCTTGCTCTCTATGGAACCTGGGGCATTATCTGCTGTTGGTTCCTTGTGAGGAAACCCACACGAAACAGTCACTAGCTCTTGCAGTGGTGGTTCATGTGTCCCGTTATTGGAAGTGATGAGTTAACCAGCCATATGTGCAACTTCTAAGAGATGGAAAAGCGTCTGGACCTGATGGCATTCCAGCATATGCCATCAAAGCAGATATCGACACGGCTACAGAGATGTTATATAAATTACTTGGTAAAGTCTGGGAAAAGGAAGAGATACCAGCAGAATGGAAGGAAGGATATCTGGTTAAGTTGCCTAAGAAAGGAAATTTACAAGAGTGCACAAATTATAGAGGAATAATGTTACTATCAGTGCCAGGAAAAGTATTAAATAGGATTATCCTTGAGAGATTAAAAGAGTCCATAGAAAAGAAACTGAGAGATGAACAAGCAGGTTTTCGACAAAACAGATCTTGTACAGAACAGATAGCCACTTTGAGAATAATAGTTGAACAAAGTCTGGAATGGAATTCACCATTATACATCGGATTTGTGGGCTACGAAAAGGCATTTGACAGTGTAGATAGAGAATCACTTTGGAAATTGATGAGGCATTATGGAGTTCCCCTGAAAATCATTAATTTAATAAAGAAAACATATGAAGACATGACATGCAGAGTTCTTCATGAAGGACAGCTTACAGAACCATGTGGGATAAGAACAGGAGTGCGACAGGGATGCCTCTTGTCTCTATTTCTTTTCTTACTAGCAATAGACTGGGTTATGAGAACATCAACAACACACAACAGAAATGGAATCCAGTGGACTCTGACTAAGCAGTTGGATGATCTGGATTTTGCTGATGACTTGGCTCTTCTGTCCCATAACCGTAATCAGATGCAGGACAAATTGAAAACACTTGATGAGAGGTCATAGCAATTGGGTTTGAAAATACACAGGGAAAAGACAAAGATAATGAGAATAAATGCAGGTAATGAAAACAGGGTTGAACTTGAAGAAGCACCAATACAAGATGTAGAATCGTACACATATCTTGGCAGCAATATAGACAAAGTTGGAGTAACAGACAGTGACATCAAAATAAGAATACAAAAAGCAAGAGGAGCTTTCATTGCATTGGGAAATATATGGAGATCAAGAGAAATCGGATCCAACACGAAAATAAGAATCTTCAACTCAAATGTGAAGTCAGTCCTATTGTATGGCTCTGAGACATGGAGAACAACAAAGACAACAACCAAAAAGCTACAGACTTTCATAAATGGGTGCTAGCGTAGAATAGAGGGATTAAAATGGTATGACAAGGTTACTGTTACGTGTAGTCTTTGATATCTTACAATATTATACATAGGTAATTTTTTAGTGCTTAAGGGAAAGTCATTATTGAGCTATTCGTGGATCAGATAATGTGATGGCAGACATTCTGTCAAGATGCCCACATGATTCCACATAACTATTAGGGCTTAGACTTCTTGATATGTCTAGTTCTATAGTAGTTCCTTTTCTATATCATGATAGATACACATTTGTAATTTAATAATATAATGATTGTATCACTACATAGCGGTTCATTGATGTTTATTCACCGCTGTGCTTTGATGATTTTTTTCTTCATAAATCATAAATTTAAGATATCTAATGCGAAATGATGATATGAATTTTTTAGGCATTGTGTAATTGCCAGAATTGTATTATACTTTGATGACACCTTCCTGGAAAAATATACTTGTAGAGAAATAATTTCTCTCAGTTTATGAGACACATTCTCACCAGTCGCTCCATAAGTCGACTTAGCCTCATATTAGGCGTTATAGGTATTCCTGATATTTTCATCTGCGCATTATTCATGCGTTGTGAGCCTATTGTACGTTGCTCCTAGATGTATTTCAAAAAAAAAAAAAATGTTCCATTTTTTTTTTTCCCGGGAGGTGTGGTAAGACTGTTACGTGCAGTCTTTGATATCTTACAATATTATACATAGGTAATTTTTTAGTGCTTAAGGGAAAGTCATTATTGAGTTACTTCCCTTGAAAGTTGTGTCGGCTCTTTCGATCAAACTCCGCGGATAAATCCATTTTACTGCGATTTATTCGTTGTTTGGGTAATAATAGTTTGTTCTTGCTTCAGAATATCTATGGCCTGAATTTATGTGTATTGTTTGTCTGAGTAGGACGAGTCTGTCTTATATCTGTATATCTTTACATATCTAAGTCGAACTATATGTTCTGTTGTCTCTAGAGAGGTCGAAGGCTATTCGGCGGATGTGTCGCTAGTGTGTGGTGTGATTTGGCTTCGTCCTGATAGGGACTGTGTGTTTTCCATGTCGGCCTGTCGCCGGGGAAAAAGTGATCTCAGTATTTGTGGGGAAGGTGATAGTCGTCTAAACCTATCGTGTATGCTTTACCCCAGTGTTTAGTCGTATTGCCAAGGAATGGCAGTTTCATATTTCCTCTACCAAGGTAATCAAAGATACTCTTATGAACTCTCGATCGAAGCCACCATTTTCGATAGTTACGATTTGAATGTCTAAGAGAATATATTTGACTCGATGAAAACGACTTCGATTCCTAGCAGCACTATATCCTGTAGATTGCAGTCAATTGTTCATGATCAAATCTACAGAGCAATGAAATGTTTTATGAATGACTAACTTTAGGACAGATTCATTATCTGTATCCAAACGTGAGTGACAGCTCACGAGCGAAGCCATCTTGGAACCAAAACATGTAGTGACTTTCAAGAAGAGAAAAGGGATGCCCGTATTATCGCTTGTTTAGTCCAGAGATCACTGCTACACATGAGAACCCGTTATTAGCGGTTCAATATTATTATATGGAAAAATATGTGCTGAACATTATGTTGAAGAATCGTCGCTAGACGAGATTAGGTTTAGAAGCCATCTGAAATATTGTTTATAAGCTGACGTGCCCAGTCAGTGAAGTCAGATGATATATGTATGGGCGATACTGAGTGCTTGGCTACTGACAGTCCATTATACACTTATTCTACATGAGTGCCCATGTAACATTGCAAGACCATTTATCCACTGTACTATGATGTATTATGGCAACCTGTGATTTGTCACTATCTGTGCTGTCGAGTGTGTACGTCCAATTAAACTTTAGAAAAGGTACACAGTCGTTGGTGTCGATGACTTCCAGCCATACATGAATGTGAGAAAAGAACATTTTTTGTCAACACCACGAACCTTTATCATCATTCGCACATTATACACTCAATCCATGTCTACACACCACTGCGTAGGTCAAGTTGACATTCCATACACTACAGTGGAGCAAACAACACCATAGAGATCTTATCAACTGATGATGATGATGATGTCTGCTTCCATCCACTTATATCTATCTTTTGGTGGATATCATTAACGGGAATAAAAATCCAACGTTATCAACCTTTATCAGTTACCAACGTGGAACTGATGACAAAAACTAGACAAGTGCCAGTGGAACAAGAGATGAGAAGAAGACGTTGGCGATGGATAGGACACACACTGAGGAAACCTGTTGATAGCATTACAAGGCAGTTCTTGTTCTAGAACCCATAGGGCAAGAGAGGCAGAGGTAGACCAAGAAGCACACGGAGAAGAGAGCTGGAAACAGAGATGAAAATGAAAAGGAGAACGTGGAAGGAACTTGAGATGATGGCACGTGACAGGAGGACTTGGCATGTGTTTGTTGAAGGCCTATGCTCCTTTGGGAGTGGAGGGTTACGAATGAATGAATGAATGTGCAACTGTACATCCACAAACAATTCACACATGTTAAAAATGAAAAATATAAAATGATAAAAGAAACATATTACAACTTACTCCGATAATAGGGTGAATTACAGACTTCATGCAAAGGAAAGGTCAAAATATTTTAGGGCAACTGTTTTAAAATGCCGTCTCTCAGGTGGTTAGGCTACTGCTGTATGTATAATTCCAACTATTCACGCTGTAGGTATGCTCCAAGGACTAGTGACTTCAAGTACTATAGTTGAGGTTTTATCCTTTCTAATTTTAGAAGTTCCTCTAGTACTGTGTCCTGACTTTTTCTGGAATCCTGATTCTATTCGTTATTCTGGCTGTCTGAGATTTCTCCATGATGATATAGAAATGCCCCCGTCTGAAAAAGGAGGAGGGCGGCAGCCCCTCCACCAATGCAAAGGCACAACAGGCCAATCACCTGTTTGCTTTAAACTTTTGATTATGAGAACTACAAGAGAGAAAACCGGACTGATTCTAAAGGCGACGAACTGGACCGGACTACGGACTACGACTTATGGAACCTGGGACACAAGAAGTATAAATGGGAAAGAAGAGGAGCTTGTGGAAGAGATGAGGAAAGCAAAACTAGAAATGCTGGCTATAACGGAAACAAATAAAAAAGGACAAGGAGTCATGGATCTCGATGGCAACACGCTGCTCTACAGTGGTGTACCCACATCTGAAAGAGCTAAAGGGGCCGTGGGTTGCATTGCGGCCAAAAACCAAAAAGATAGAATCAAGGGATGAAACTTTGTCTCTGAGCGCATTATGGTTGTAAAACTAAAAGAAGGAGAAACCATAGTCAACCTGGAGGTCATAGTGCATGGGCCAAACAAGGATGAGAGAGCAGAGGTCAAGAAGGAATTCTTCGAGCTTCTTCAAAGGACAGTGGATGACTGCTTAGATGAAATTATCATGCTTGGAGATTTCAATTCCAGAGTTGGAAATTACCATGCTAGATGGGGTGGAGTTATCGGAAGACATGGAGAAGATACTTTCAATGACAATGGAAAGCGACTCCTTAGATTCTGCAGTAAGCAGAATCTGATCATTACAAACACAAAGTTCCCCCATAAGCGCATGCATGCATACACTAGATGTGAACCAACAAAGAATGAGAAGTCAGAGATCGACTATGCCATAGTTAGGAGGAGCTCATTCAAATATGTCCGGGATGCTAGAGTCTGGAGGGGGCCAGAGATTGGAAGTGATCACTACCTGCTTACAATCAAAAGAACAACTGAAAGAGTTGCTCAGCCTAGGAACGTCCCAACATCACGCAAGAAACTAAGTAAACGAACGGGAGAAAGGAGCATTAAGACCTACAAGCTGAGAGAGCCAGAAATTAAGACCAGATATCAGGGGCTTAATGCTGCAGCGGTGAGCAACACAGAAGAACAACCTGATGACTTGGAAACCGTCTAGGTTAAATTCAAGGACATCATAAAGACAGCTGCTGCAGAAGCACTTGGTGAAGTCCGACTTGGGAACAAGAGAAAGAGGACACCTTGGTGGACAGAGGAAGTCAAAGAGAAAATAAGAGAGAAGAAAATGGCAAGGAAACAATACTTAGAAGCTAAAAACACAACAGGACAAATGGAGAAATATAGAGAATATGTGACACTCAGAACAGAAGCAAAGAACAAGGTGCTAGCAGCAAAACAGAAGTCCTGGGAAGAATTTGGAGAAAAGCTAGAAAAAGATGTGCAAGAAAACCAGAAATTGTTTTATAAGACCCTAAAGAACATGAGGAAGGAAAAACAATGCCCTCTCAAATTTATAAAGGACAAGCAAGGCAAATTGCTTACTGCCCCGAAGGAAGTAATGGAAAGAATATTTATCAGAACTCCTGGATGGTGAGCATGGTGAAGCATCAGAAATGATAACCACCAGCACAGAAGATAACTCCAATGATGGTGAAGATGACATAAAGATGGAAGAACTGAAGGCAGCACTGGAGAAAATCAAGATGGGCAAAGCAGCAGGGCATGATGGTATAACACCAGAAATTGTTAAGTACATGGGAGCATCAGGCGACCTATTACTCTTAAGGGTCCTACAGGAAGCGTGGTGCAACAAGACCATACCAAAAGGATTGGGAGATTGCCATCATAACACCAATTTTCAAAAAGGGTGACAATCGACTATGTGGAAAACATAGAGGCATATCCCTTCTCAGTATCCCTGGTAAAATCTACTCTAGAATCCTAGAGCAGAGACTCCGACGCCTAGCTGAGCCACAATTGGATGAGGTCCAGTGCGGACTCCGAGCAAACCGAAGTACTCAAGACCTAATCTTCACACTCAGACAGCTGAGTGAAAAGGCCCTTGAGTATAAGAGTGAGATCCATCTTTGTTTCATAGATCTGGAAAAGGCGTTTTGCAGGGTCCCCTGGAGCAAACTTTGGGACTGTTTGGCAAGGAAGAATATTCCAGCACCTCTGATTCATGCTATACAGAGCTTCTACAAGTCTTGCAGAAATTATGTGAGGACAAAGTCAGAAGAGTTCAGGACCACCACTGGTGTAAGACAAGGTGATATCCTGTCACCTTATCTTTTCATACTTCTCATGGACGATGTCATCAAGGCATGTAAGGAGAGAACAAGAAAGTATTCAGTGGGGTATTGGAAGATGAGATAGGTCTGTATTTCAGAGCTGGCATTTGCTGAGGATGTTGCCCTGATTGCTAAATCAGAGGCACATCTCCAATCCAACCTGCAAGTATGGAAGGAAGAGCTGGAGAAGAGAGGGATGGTCATAAGCAGCTCTAAAATAAAATCCATGGTGATATCACGAGAAGAAAGAAGACATCATATTAAGCTGGGAGAATAGGTCCTGGAGCAGGTCGACCACTTTAAATACCTCGGAGCTATTATAGACCGAAAGGGGGGCATTAAAGAAGAGATGGCCACTCGAAAGGCAGCAGCTGGGAGACTTTTTCAGGCCCTAAATCGAGGATTCTTCAGCAAGAGAGAGGTTGGTAAGAAAACGAAGATGGCTGTATACCGCTCCACCTATGTCCCAGTCTTGACATATGGATGCGAGTCATGGGCAATGACTACAACTCACAAAAGCCAGATCCAAACCTCAGAAATGAGGTATCTGAGGAAGGTGGTTGAAGTAACAAGAAGAGACATGGTCCGCAACCAGACGATACGCCAAGGTCTAAAATTCCACCCCCTGCAGACCTAAGTAGAACAGTGCCAACTAAGATGGTTTGGCCATGTCTGCAGAATGGGAGAAGATCGGCTACCGCGACAAGCATGGGAAACAAAGAGCCAGGGATCCAGACCCCCAGGACGACCCAGAGTTCGCTGGGAGGACAACAATAGACAATCTTTGAAGGACCGAGGACTAGAATGGAACCAGGCCAGGAGGAAGACAGCCGATAGGGTAAGTCTGGCGCTCTCTCTTCCAAACCTCTACACCTCACGGTAGAATGGGAACGACTAAGTAAGGAAGATATAGAAATGCCTTGAAATGTTTAAGGTTATAAGCAAACTTTTCGCTCCCACACACGTTTCTTCGTTGGGGAAAGATTCAGTCAGAAACAGTTTAGTCCAGCAGTCCAATACCAAATCAACCGCAAATAAGGTATTCCCCTTACATGTTATTTCTTGACTCTCCTGAACATACTCCATGACCATATAGGTCTTGTCACTTCGTGTTACTTGTCACGTTTACAAAAATCCAACATCACTATCCTAATTATTGCTGATAACGTCTATCCAGATGTTACTTTCTCATAGTTGTTTATTAAAGTAAAGTCTGGGTGGAAGCGATTACGTGCTCCAATATCACGATTGTAATCTTCCGACATCCTTGTTTACCTAACAAGCTGGCCTTTTAATAGAATTAATACATTATCCAAAATACCATCTGCTGTCCAGGTTGGAAAACCCGAGGCAACATTGTTTTATGGCAATACTCTGGGAGTCCTGTCTACGAATCAAAGATTCGTTATCTTCACTCCATACCACAAATCTGAGTTTGTCTCCACTCACCAGCCGGTGCAAAGAAGATATCTATCAATCAATAATACCTCTAGTGTTGACGGTTAATCAACCAGGTCAAGCGGTCTTATTAAGAGCTTGAAGTTCAAAAATCTTCTGTGGCGTTTAGAGAGTGGCTGGTGGGCATTTGGTATCTTCGCTTCGATTCTTCTAGTATCTGATGAGTGATTCAGAACTAATGTGTAACAGTTATGCAAATATAGCTGCATTGTTTTAAAGGATGCTTTTTCAATTTGTAACCAATATACTAAGTGTCATTTAGGATGTATTATAACTAACTGCTTTATTATATGTACCGGATTGGGCTATGGAACTCGTTACAGTAAAATATAGCCCCACCTGCGGTATAGGAAACACCCTTAAATTTTTCTAAGTCCGCAATACATCGAGTTTTTCATTGTATTGGTGAAAGGACGGCGGCGTTACAAGAAACAGGTGGTGCATTATATGGGGCGAAGGTAGATTTAAGAGGCCGGCTCGCAAAGAATTCAAGATTCGTCGGCGTCACGCATGCGTGTCAGTGGTGTGCTGCGGAACGACCGCAATAATTTGTCTTCTCTTTGTTACTTTCACAATTGCCTCCTGCTGGCAGAGTTGTGGATTTTAGAGCTGCATCCGAGGTGGAATGGGTTCATTTTTTACACATGACAACAGGAGGCTGAGACACTTGGGAGACATGACCCAGGTGGGCCCACCCCCTTAGAGTGTAAAGGAGAATAACGGGCCGAAACACTTGTTCGACGGGGGGACTACTTCTGATGATCAGATTGCCTCCTGTTGTATCGCTCTGTAAAGAGTTTCCTATCATCATATGTGTTGGAGCATCCGAAATTGTGCGCCCAGAAAATAGACACACTAGCACGAACAGCCCACACCAAACAGTCCCGTAAAGAGGCGGCTGGAAATGTGTTTATGATAATATAACAATTATAACTCACAGAAAGACCGATACTTTTAACTCTCGTGCTAATTTAATTGTACTGTTATTGTTGTTACTGGTTTGGTTATTGCAGTTCATCTAGTAACTGTATTTGTTACTGCTTGGTTTCTTGCTGTTAAATTTTGTATTGTGATTGTTGCAAACGTTTGTTATTGTTTTTGTTTTACACCCAGTCCTTACATGTACAATATATTTGTCTCGTGTTCTAATAAGACTTTTCTATGTCTACATCATTTCCGTTCATCATCATCATCATCATCATCAACAGTTTCCTTCGCACTCATTAAAGAGCATGGAGCCACCACTACAGTTGCTCCCCCTTGTAGCAAGTCTGCACCCAGCAGTCACATTCTCTTGTAAGAAGGATCTCTGTGGAGATTTATTTAACAGTATGTTGTTGCCAGGCCCCATGCCGCGTCTGATATTAGTGGCTTTGTACGAGTTACCTGAACGTGTCGTAGTTATATTCTTTCTTCAGTTGGGGGACCTAGTGGCTAAGAGGTATGGCGCCCGCCTTAATTCTAAACGTCTCGGGTTCGCTCACAGTACATGGAATACAAGTGATGGAAATTTTTTTTTCAGAAACTAGTGTCTCCTAATGGTGTCACATTGCTCACTGATCTCCTGGGTAGTGAGAGCGGATGCCTAGCCTTCTCAGATAAATGCGAAAAAAGAGGACGCCCTCTGTGCAAGTTGCCCACGTTAAAAATCCCACAGTAGCTGGAAATCGTAAAAAGTAGGTCATACGGCCTTTGCCCCGGTAAAATTTAAGAAATTAGGAAACCCACCCACCACAAAAATATTTATGGAAAGCACGATTCCTGTACATACACAATGTGATCCTGGCCAGTGTTACGGACTTTGTACACTGTGCTGATCTAAATGAGAAATCCAGATCACACGGAGTTGTCTGTGTTGAATGAAGTTGGTCCGAACCAAATTCCTCAGACCCCCGAGTACTACACGGGGCATCATTTCCGTTCACCTTATCGTTTAATGTGGTCAAAGTTCAACTACTGATCATGTAATGGTAACTGATTTTAATAATGAAATTATAATTACTATTATTTTAGTCAACGTTACCACCTTGTTATTTCGTTGGTGCTGATATTACAGCAGTAATATTGTTGTCTCCTCTGATTTTTCGTTACTTCTGTCTCGCGGAGTGAAGCTCTGTAGGCAGTGTCGCTTTTGGTTTTCGATCCCAAAAAAAAAAAAATCTTTATCTAGTTACAGACTTTCGATTTTTGTCTTCATGTATATGCGCTATGCAGTAGCACTGTCCTGACATTTGAGTTAAAATATTGTATTTTTGTTTTCGACGTGATGTTTTGATTTAGGTATGTTTATTTGGATATCATTGTTCCTCTCGTTTCGTATATACATTACTGTCATTGAATATTATTGATTCTACATGTTGTAGGGCTGCTTCTCATATGCAATATTGGTATTTTTTCATGTATTTATTCATATTATCTTTGATTTGTTCATGTGCATTTTCAGATGCACTTGCTGTGAGCTCTCTTCAGGTATTTTTATTCTGTCTTGTATCTGGTTACAGTTATAACACATAAAATCCAAGTCATTGGCAAAATCCAGATCGTAGAGCTGTTTTGCCAGAGTCCACTGAATTCCATTTCCGTTAGCTGATGTTGTTGTTTTCATAACCCAATCTATAACCGGTAATAAGGAAAATGGCGGCAAGAGGCATCCTAGCGCATTCCAGAATTGATCTCAAACGGTTCTGTAAGTTGTCCTTCATGAAGAATTCTGCATTTCTTGTCTTCATGTATTTTCTCTATTAGGTTAGTGATCTTCATGGGGACTCTGAAATGTCTCATCAGTTTCCAGCGGTTGAATAGATTCTCTACATTTACAAAAACCATATATCTTAATTGTAACCCATCCAGGGTTGAACATGACAACTTTTATCCTTCAGTTTAAAATAAAAAAAAAAGACAAGGATTCCAAAATGGTTAATTTCCCTTCGATTTCGTTACGCAATGCTCAGATTTGACATTAACAGAACAGTGGATGGGGAGATAGTTTATTCATTAAATAAGATATATATAAGCATATCGACGACAGGCACATTTAAGGAAATCCCAAAATTCCCTCTTTCTATGCCATCGGGAAGTATACAACATATTACTGGACAAATATAGGCCCCATTTGCTTTCGACAATGCCGCTATTTGGAATTTCTTAATGGGTCCACATCCTTTTCTACCCCTTGAGCAGGGAATTCCTAGTTGCCAGATTTTTGTGCAGTACTTCTGTGGTAAGCATCCAATTATTAAAGGTTAGATAACTTTCCTCTCGTGGCACAACAATCGGTTTCAAGGGTCGAAGTCTGGCAGTGTCACCTCCAGTCAACATTCCTGTAAAAAGGTACCTGAATCGGCATTTCAGTTAGGAAAGGCAAAGGCAGGAAAGAAGGGAACTGGTCAAATGTAAGATCCTTTACATTTGGGAAGGCCCGATGGGTCATTTCATTTCGTTGTTGAATTCTGATTTTAAAAAAAAAAGTATTGTCTTTTTGCTCAACTTTCGATTGTGTTAAACATACCAAAATGGTATTATGTTCTTCGACTGGTATTACTGATCTGTTGCTCATCAGTTCTGTTGAAAATAGCAAAGTAGATACATTATGACTCTGGACAGGTTTAGCATAAATGATGTATTCATCGGAACAACTATGGCACGCAAACAGAAATCATATGCATTCGAGCAAGAATACTGGCTAAACATTGCTCAGTCTAGTCACAGTAATATGTCTTCTGTGGGAAACACGCTCCCGAAATATCACTGTGAAAAAATGGGAAGAACTATTTTCTGAAAGAAACGCTGGCTATTTTATTTTATTGTCCCAGAATTACACTGTAGGACAAAGAGATGATAAACTATTTGACAGGAGACAAGCACGATCCATGTAAATAAAAAATAAATAATACACGATGCATGTAAAAATGCATGTGTATGAATGTCACGAAATACATTCGTTCTCTCTTTTTTTGGGTCTTCACTACTCATTGGCAGTATTATCTACCATTCTTTTCGCGTGCTAATTCTTCCAGTATTCATTGTTCACTCTTTCATCGTCACGGTTATCTTATCATATCTTATCATATCCTGTCCTAATTCGTCACTCCTTTTATATTATCTGAGCACTTGAGCTGTTTTGAAACAACATTGAATTTCTTCTGTTTGTGCAATGCGAAGTTGTTTGTTTACGTTACGTAACATCTTCCGATACAGCAGTAAGATGTCTGACCAAAGCAGTGGAGTCGGAGTCGTGGAGTCGGTCATTTTTTAGTGGAGTCAGAGTCGGTTAAAAATGTTCGGACTCTGACTCCGAATTTAACGAGACGTAAGTCAAGACAGGTCCACATTTGATCTGTGGAAGGTGGGGGGCTGCTTCAACAATTTGAAATACCTTTTTAAAGTAGTAGACCTTGAATTTTTATTTATTTTCAAAATGATTACTTACCGACTTCATTAGAAATACGGGTACTCAAGAATATTTAAATAGTTTCATCTGTTTTTCCCACAATACACACCCGTAAATTTCTCTTGTTATTTCCGGGGCTGGAGCCGTAATAGCGCAGTGGTTAGTGCACTAGCTTCCTAGCTCAGTGGTCCATGGTTCGATCGCCAGTTGAGGTGGGTGTTGCGTGCATATTTTGACGCACATATTACAAAAAATACGATATGGCTATTTAATATGGAAAATATATATTTGCATTCATTTGTGTATGAAAATGCTTCCTCTGGTAAAGCTAGATAATTCATGATTGATTTACACTTTTGATTATATGAGTGATCTTTCTTGATATTGATTCGGCGCATGGATATTGTATTCATGTCCGTTCTTATTTGTTCGGGCCAGAAAATAGATTAATTTTGCTTGTTATGTTTATGGCCTGAATTCATGTGTACTACTTGTCTAGTGCAAGAAGATTCAGTCGTATATTGTATACCTTTGTATGCTCAGGTCGGACTATATTCTTTCTGCCAGAATCTAGCGCAGGTTTTCGTAGTCCTACTGGGTTGTGAGGAGTTCCGATAATGTCGCTAAGATGGCTGAGTGCTTTTTCCAGGGCTGGCACTGTTTAAGGTTTAACAGTGATTCATAGATGTTTTTCTAGGAGAAGTTTATGTCTCTGCAAGAGTCTATTTGTCAGAGATCCTCCTCATATGTGTGATTCGGACTCCAGTTATGCCAGACCCTATTTTTGATGATCTCGAGTCGATTATACCTAGATGGAACATTGTGCTTCGTATCTCTAGGGTTGTGTTTTGTATCGACGAAGATGACAGGCTTTCCTACAGCAGTTATGTCTACGTGAATTAACTTGATTACTGTAGAGCTGTATGGAAAACTTTATGAAATTATTTATATGCACATTATAAAGTAACTTTGGCTTATATCTACCTTACTACGAGTGAGTGAGCGACAACTCAGGAAGGCGGCCATGTTATATTCCTGTCATCATATTTTTTGATCACTGTCAAGAGAACAGATTATGTATCCTACTATCGGGCAGTGGTATCGAGATCTTGTTATGAGGTGAAAACCCACTATCGTGGTTTATGATTATTATACAAACATTGGACATATTTCAGCTTAAGAACTTAGCCATGAAATGAAGGTTGGGCCAATGACTTTTGTATGTTTATCGATCCTCATTGACGCGTTCAGTCAGTAGAGGATACGGCGATTAGTTACCAGAACAGTGAATGCTACCTTAGGTTGAATGTTATTTCACTACTACATGAATGTATTATCCACGATTCAAATAACCAATGAATTGATGTCAACATGTTCCCATGACTGTATCCGTGCTGTCCAGTTTGCGTGCCTTCATTAAACTATTGAAATGTCAGAGGCAGTTCAAGTCGTCATTGCATTACATGAGAGTGTGTGAGAGTTATTATCAAGAGGTCTGTTACACCGAACTACTACACCATTCGCGTTACTTGACACTCCCACTCAAGGTCTACATGACAGGTTCATTCGATGATGCAGAGGTAACCGAAGAAGACTTTCTTCAGTGATGATCAGTGCATGACCCAAAATATAACACCCGCATCCGGACATTCAACAGTGGCCTATACACAACAACACGTTTATTCTACAGTAGTGGCAAGGCCAGGCACATATAACATCCCTGACACTCTACAGTGGGATTTTTTTTAGACCGCAAACGGCTCCGGGGTCGACCCAGCCTCATGAATTGGGTACCAGAGTAACTCTGGGAAGGTTAAGGCGGCTGGTGTGATGCTGACCACATCACCCCTAGTGTGCCGATGGTCAAGAAATTATGAGCCTAACACCATATTCCCAATATGCCTCAATGGGCGTGTAACGGGATCCTTTACCTTTTCTTTACCATTTTTCCGTGGCTATGTGAGGAGATTTAAACAAGGAATATGCATACCGCTACATCTGGCATGTCGTAAAAGACGACTAAAATGAAATTTTGCATGTGGATGCCAACCTCATCATGCACAAAATATGCTACACAAACAACTGCTGCAAGAGCACATGAATGCTCTGGTGAAAGCTTCCTGCTGTAGTAGTGGTTCCATGCTTCAGAAAGAGCGCAAAAGAGAATGATGATGATGATTATGAAACCCTTGTTTAGACTCACGAACAAATCATTGGTAGGCGTACATTTTCAAGGTTCCACTAAACAGTTATTTTATGCGATCACTTTGATGCTTATGGTAGGACAACGTTGAATGACTGCTCAGTGAGTCTCAAACCATTTTTACATTCATGTAACAACTGACACACTTATCACATGAAGTCACCTTCTGATTTGAGTGAGAACTCACCTGACCTTTAACAGTCGTAAACAAAAGACATTCAATAATAACAGTAACTAATCTTTGTCCAAAGATAGGTACTTTTTTTTTTGTTACTTTCCTTTTTCATTTTTATCTCCCTTTGTGACACTACTATCAAAGAATAAATTAGTAATGATTATGTTCATCAGTCAGACAGAGTGAGACAGTAAGAGTTGGTGGGAGTGCCAGTGAGAGAGTCGCCGAGCAATGTGTCAGCGATTACTTTTCACATAAAATTTCTATGTGTGGAATCTGGTATTGTTAAAGTTATATTACAAGACTGTTTAAAATAACAAGAAAAGTACTCAGATTTCTTACTTTTCCACAATGTTAGTTAATGTAGTGGTTTTGATGGTATTGTATGATGGTGATATTACTAAGTGTGATGTATGAGGTCAGCTGTGAAGGCTCCTGAGATAAAATGTAGCTGTGAATTTTCAGAAGGCCTTTCTTGCTACCACTACGACCTCACACCTATCTTTTTTTCTAATGAATGTGGCTACGTTAAAATCTAGGGTACTGAATGTACTGTGTTGTATTGACATATACAAACACACACACACAGATATTAAATAATATAATATTATCAATAAAATTTAGAACACAATGAACTAAATTCAGCTGGTGAAATTTTAGAAAGTAAATCTTTTTTAAATTTATTTGTTCTGAACCAAGGTTTTATTTGGCCAGAACATATGAAAGATTTTGGAATTTATGAGTGAATGGCATGAATAAATGACATGATAAATAAAAGGTGTGTACGTATATAATTTTCACGACTTGTTAATATTTCTACAGTTCATAATTTTATTTTCCCTGGGAGAACGATGAATAGATGTGCTGTTGGGGTGGCTTCATCCCTCCCTGTCTAAGCCTACCAAACCTTGTCCATTAATGATGGAAGGAAATGGGATGTTTTAGTAGTAATTCACTTTGGGTGCTATGTCTATGAAGTTGGTGTAAATCCAGCAGACCAGCCTGCTTACGTAACTTTGAAAGAGTAGTTCTGGTGCTGGAATCTGGTGGCCCCACCTCTCCGTGCTTGGGGGCAATATATCGGGTGGCCCCACCTCTCCGTGCTTGGGGGCAATACAAGGCTGTTCTGCCGAGATGCGACACTGCACGGGTCCTCACTGTCAATTATTTACCCAGCATTTGACACCGCCTTTTGGTGTCAACATAAAAAACTCACAGCTCTGAAATAAAGTATTGGTTTAGGTTCAGAACCTTACCTAAGGAGCCACTTCTACACGTAACAATTTACAATAACACCACTTAGACAGGGTCAGATCTCTCTGACCATACAACACAGCTTACCAAGTTGGTTTCACATAGGATAAGTTCTCCCAGACTACATATTCCGAAATATGTTTATTAGCTTCTTGCCACAGGATAGGATAGGTGATATGTTCCACTGATCTCAACACTTGATCTGTCCTTCCTAATCCTTGCTGGAGTTTATATATATTGTTGGTCCCTAGACCCTGAACTAGGGCGGGGGGTCTAGAGCAAATCCTTACTTGCTTGTAAGGCTAGATTTCGATATGGCAGTATCAAATCACTCGAAACATTAAACAATATTTAAAATATACAAAGAAATAATTTCAATCTTACCAGATTATGAATAAAGAACACAGAAATGCTAGCAAAACTCAGCTGAGCTGCTGGCTATAGTATGGCGTCCTTGAACTTATTTCTATTTACTTCATTTGAAATCACCACACTTAAAATTTACTGTGTCTATCACTGGACAACTATTGAGGAATGGCAAAAAAGCTCGTCTGAGCGCTGATAATATGATTGTCTGTGGCCAATCAATGCCTTGGTTTTTTTCAAATTCAAATTTCCTACACTAAAGTCATTTCAGTCATGCTTCAGTCAAGTATGGATTTTTATCTGTTAGTCCGTCCGTCTCTACTTGCGTTTTCACAAAAAACGTACTTGGTTTTTGAACCAACCTATCCGTCCCCTCTACAAATTTTGTCTTTAAAGTTATTTTTAGCCACAGCTCCCACCAATGTCCCTTCTCTTTCATTCTAACTAGATTTGGACACTTGAGTCTCAAGGTCGCGTTTTTTGTGCAAATTAGTGACATGTTTGATTCAATGCAGTCTTTCGCTGATGTGAACAACACAGTCTTTTGTCAATGTCTTCATTATTATCTATCCGTCTGTATAAATAAAAGCATATTATTTCACTGCTCAGAATGGGCCATCCGGCTAGCTAATTTTTATATTCCTAACATTAATATTAAGAAAAAGTTACTTTTTAAATTTTGTAATATTTCAAGCATCTGCGTTTGCCGCTGAATTCCCCCCCCCCAATTGCGTCTCCTTAGCCTTGCTAGTCTCACGCATTTTTTCAGTCATATTTTTTTCCTTTTGATCCGCCGTTCTCATCCCGTTCAAATGGTAACCGTTTCAGCAATTTAATTTCCATGGCGGGTGATGACCCGCGGCGTGGGCGATCATGCCTTCTAATAACTTACGCATTTTTTTTTATCCCTACATTTTATCCTTTGGAGATATTTTTACGTTGTATCACTGTTAATTTTATGACAGTTAACCATCTCTCAATACCTCTCATCTCCTCGGGAGTTCAACAAAAACAATCAACACCTTCCAGTCCTGTGTTATCCGTTCAAGGTCTTTACATATTTTCTTGTTACCTTTCACTTTTGTCTTCAGCAATAGCGATTTTGTCATATCACTTCAATTCTTGTCTTCAGCATTAGCGATCTTCTTGTCATATCACTTCAGTTCTTGTATTCTGCATAGCGATCTTGTCATACCCCTTCAGTTCTTGTATTCAGCATTAGCGATCTTGTCATACCCCTTCAGTTCTTGTATTCAGCATTAGCGATCTTGTCATAACACTTCAGTTCTTGTATTCAGCATTAGCGATCTGGTCATAACACTTCAGTTCTTGTATTCAGCATTAGCGATCTGGTCATAACACTTCAATTCTTGTATTCAGCATTAGCGATCTTGTCATACCCCTTCAGTTCTTGTATTCAGCATTAGCGATCTTGTCATACCCCTTCAGTTCTTGTATTCAGCATTAGCGATCTTGTCATAACACTTCAATTCTTGTATTCAGCATTAGCGATCTTGTCATAACACTTCAGTTCTTGTATTCAGCATTAGCGATCTTGTCATACCCCTTCAGTTCTTGTATTCAGCATTAGCGATCTTGTCATAACACTTCAATTCTTGTATTCAGCATTAGCGATCTTGTCATAACACTTCAGTTCTTGTATTCAGCATTAGCGATCTTGTCATAACACTTCAGTTCTTGTATTCTGCATTAGCGATCTTGTCATAACACTTCAATTCTTGTATTCTGCAGAAACACCCATTTATGAAAGTCTGCAACATTCTGGATGCCATTTTTGTAGTCCTCCATGTTTGACCACATCCTCAGAAGAGACAATGACACAACCACCAGAACTACCATGCCATAGACTCCAGAAGGACAGCCAAAGGGAGACCGGACAAAAAATACCTGGCGGAGAACTGTGGAGGCAGAGATGCATAGCATGAACCAGAGCTGGGGCACCATAAGAAAGATGGCTGCCGACCGAGCAAAGTGGAGACAGTTTCTTGCTGCCCTACAAGATGCCACCAGGCGTGATGGTCACTGATTACATTGGCAGCCATCGGCCAAGGATCAAAGAAAGATTTTTCAGTCATTCAACAGGACTAACTTCATGTTCGAGTTGGACATTCTTATTTTTTGTGTTGGACGTGAATTCCTTTTATTACTGTATATTTCCAGACGCAATAATAGCTCTGTTTGTCTTTTCTTTCGTAATTTTAATATCTCTTTCTGAAACTCTAACTTTTAAAAAAGTCTTTGCTTCATAAAGGGACTACATGCCGATACATAAAGGGTGGGACCATTGCTCCTTATATGTAGCATGTCGTAAAAGGAGACTGAGAAAAGATGTGTGTACCTAAAGATCTGATCACGTAAAGAAATCGCCACAGAAGCCATCACTACAAAGTGCTTTGAATGTTTTGTCACAGGCTGGCTATACATTTTAGTACACGTTTTTGACCTAATTCTTACGTTTGTTTGTCATACATCTCTTTTTTTGTTAATGAAATACTCTTCTTTTATCTTTTAACCTGGTCAAACTCTCTTGTCTGTAAAATTCTCAAACAAATTAGTCGTCTCAGATGCGGTCAGACTAATGAAAATTGTGACTATGCCGAAGTAAATCACTGTCAGGAATAAAAGTATCCATTTCTGTAATTGGTCGCCAAGCGGGACAAACTCGAGGTTTTATTGACTCCTCCGAGAGATTAAACCAGTTCTGGGTTCTCCCTTGAAGCAACTAAAGGTTTCAGTCGACAGTGATCGGCACTTTAGAAGATGAGCGATCAGAAAGACGCCAGGTCACTCCACCTCTTTACAACTCTGTTTTGAATTTACGTTATAGAGGATTCTGTTTAGGGTTGGTTTTAAAAGGAAGCACTGTGTTATCTATTTTGTGATACTTGATGTCCGGTACCAGAGTAATCAGCTTCATATAACGAATGTTATACCCAGTTTAAAAAAAAAAAATCTTCTGTTAGATTTCAAACACAGAATAACATTCTAAACATGTGTTTTTCGTATTGAAGAAAACATAATTGCCGATGACATCTGCAGCTTTACGTGAATGAGTAAAAAGTGTGCCCTTGTAAAACTAGCACGTAAGAAGGTGAAAATATGTTAGATGAGTCAGTTTTAGTTTTTCCAACGGACAGTAGAAATATGAATGTTTCGGCGTTTCCCGTAATCAGCCTCATATATATTGTTAATCAGAATCGACCTCACTGCACTCCAGGCAAACCCATAGGTGCTCAGTCTCCCACTGCAAATGCCGAAGAGTATGAATACTAATTGTACCTGTAGCACGCTGGTTGTACATACAACGGATGCACCCTCTCTCACGTCCATTTCTGCTAGTCCCACGTTTGATGCCAAACTCCAACAGTCTCAGCCTTGTTGATTCATTCAGTGCAGCGTCATTGTCCAGCAGACGATCATTAATTGCCCTTAGTATCTCTCCCTTATCCACGTCCAGTGTCCCCACTATGGGTGCTTTCGAGGCCAGTCTGTCAGCTCTCTCATTGCCACATACCCCTGCATGACCAGGACATTAGATCCACACCAGTTCTTGAAGACTTGAGCATTCTATTGATGTTTTCCATTCCTGCCGCAGCCATCCGTTCTGAACTTTCCGAAGCATGGCTTGAGAGTCTGACAATATAACTGCCCTGGTTGATGGAGTTTCAGACAGCCAACTCAGTGCTGCAGTAACTGCCTCTACCTCCATTCGCATGCTGGAGGTTGTTGTCATGTAGGCTCCACTCTGTTCAGCGACGACCCTGCCCTTTATTCTCGCAGAGAAGCCCCATCCTTTTTTTTTTGCGTACGCCCGCTATTACTCGAGGCGAAATCTCAGGTTAGTATGTCTAACCTGAGACTGATTTTTACGTGAGCATCCCTTTTTTTCTTGTACAGAGACAGGTGTTCCTCGCCATTCAGGCATATACTCGCCGATTTCGGAGGTACCTATTAGAGCTGGGTCGGTTCAGGACCCGCCAGTCCCTGGTCGACGACACTAAGCCCCATCCTGATTTCTCACCACGCACTTCAGACCTATCAGTATACACAATGGCGTCATCATCTCCAGCTCTGCTTTTCCATTGCCCCAAGACCTGCACTCTCTGCCATGGCTAATGATGACCTGCTGGTAGTTTAACCAGTTCCCCCTTGACTTACTCCACTCTTCCCGTTTGGATACATTTTCAACGCTGGTCACATGACCAATCGTAGCCTCTGCCTGTGCCACCCATGACACCTCCCTTTTGATTCATGCTCCTTTGATGTCAGCTACGTTCTCATGTAGGGGTGTCTTTTGTCGGTGGTTACCTGCATTTAGGCTTTTGCCTGGGCCATCGCATATCTCGATCTAATCGATAGCAATCCGAGCATGTATCTCATTGCCACAATGGGGGTATCACGCGTACATCCCAAAACTAGTCGCATCCCTTCATTTTGAATGCGTTCCAGTCGTTCACATTGTGACACTGACAGCGTGAATATTCCTAACCCGTACTCGATTACTGAAATCACGAGCTAATGATACAGGAGAAATAATAGCAGCAGCCATTAATTTTAAGGCTGCCAGTCCTCGCTCGCAATTCTGTATGATCAGTTCGACATGATACTTGAACAATAGCCCATGATCAAACGTTATTCACAGATACTTCAGCCGGTCTTACCTTCCAATGTTCTGCCCATATGTGACCGCATGGCTTACTACACTAGCATTTATACGTGCTATAATGGTACATATAGAAATGACAGCCATAAAAAAGCAGATAAGGCGTTTTCGCACAAAACGCAGTGTCATTAAAGTTCAGTTGGCAGTCACTGCTCCGAGAGGGCAAATGTAGGGCAGTCCCAGATAATAATAATGAATGGAGTTTATGCGCGGAAAGTGTGAAATGAATGTTGTATGATCTTGGGTTTTTTATCCAATTGTTAAGGTGGAAAAGATCAGCAGTGTGAAAAAAGTCGAAATAACGAAAGTCGTGTGCAAAATGTCAAAAACAGAGAGACGTGTGTAAAATTAGCGAAACGTGTGTAAAATTAGCGAGACGTGTGAAAAATGGCGGGAAAAGAAGTAACTGTATATAAGTTGGAGAAATAAGAGATTTGGTGAGAGATTTGCTTGGTATTCATTGTGCTGTGTTAGGCAAGCCAGGTTCGAGTTTCGTCTTAGAGATAAGATAGATAGAAATTTGTGCTAGGCAGTTTGTAATGTTAGGTGAACTTCGTCTTTGAAGTTATCAAGACCAGTTTATTTTTGTTCTTCTGTTGGAAATATTTTCCTTTTGGATTTTACACTATTTTGTTTATAAGTAAGTAACGATCATATCATTGTGAAAATACCAGTGCTTGTCAAATGACGATCAATAAACTTCTGGTTGAATTTACTGCATTGCTGTTTTTGGAACTATACAATATTTCTTTTGGATTTACGTTGTCATTTTGAGACTGTTTTGCTTATCACTAAACCTAAACGGAAGAATGAACCTAGGAAGAAAAATGTGCAAAAGTCAAGAATCTCCATCTCAGGCGGAAAGCCTGTAGCACTTGAACAACAACAACATATAAAGGATTAACTCTGATTGAAAATAGAATCAATATAACTACTTGCGCATTTAACGTAACTGGCGCGGGCACATATACGTACATTGGCGCCGTGACCTGCCCTTTTCATTAGTGAAAGCAGACAGGAATAATCACTATAATGGATCCAAGTCAAACACAACAGCAGCAAAAACAGCAGCAGCAACAACAAGCGTTGTATACACTACAGCAACAACAGGTGTTATATGCACAGCAGCTACAACAGCAATATGATTGTCAACCATACCATAGAAAATGGGAAAGAGACACTGTCAAAACTGGAGCAGAATGGAGTAGTCTAAATAGAAGACACCATCCTATAGCAGTAAGAAATTTTGTTGGTCAAATAAAGAGAGGAATGACACTGCAAATAAATAACATCAACAAAGGGAAGCAACAGATGTGTCAGTTAACAACCGAGAATGGTTGGACAATGAATGTAGAACTGGTAGGAGGGTGGAGGAAGAATTATCAGATTATGTGACACTCTGATACCCATCAGTCCCCTATTTCTTGTCAGCTCGCACACCACACCCCACACCGCCCCGCATTCCTTGGTGACCAACAGTATACTCAACTGCCTGGAGGATACCCACAGCAGATGAGACCAAGTACAACTAGTCGATTACCTAAAGGACTATGCCAGAAGTCCAGGATAAACAGCAGCTACGAAGACCCCGCCAGTGACGAGGATTATCAGCTGAATTATGCAGACATGGATAGACGTCAACCGGAAATCAAACGATGCGTGAATATGTTCACTTGCAATCAACCCCATAACATTAACTTTGTACCGTACAGACGATGGCAGACACCTAACTGGAGATACCAGCTCCCGCCAATCACCACCAATCGAAGTACCAGACACATATATGTAACAATAAATATTGCCGGAGAGAATCAAAGAGCAACATTAAATATTGCCGGAGAGAATCAGAGAGCAACAATAGATATTGCCGGAGAAAACCAGAGAGCAACAATAAATATTGCCGGAGATAATCAGAGAGCAAAAATAGATATTGCCAAAGAGAATCAGACAGCAACAATATATATTGACGGAGAAAACCAGAGAGCAACAATAAATATTGCCGGAGAGAATCCAACAACAAAATAGATATTGCCGAGAGACAGAGAAAAACTGCCGGAGAGAATCATGTGTTTGGTGAGAGCAGCACGTTTTTGAATAGATATATGCGAAGTGTAGAAAAGACTAAGACAACAGATGTTTCAGACAACGATGTTTCAGAAGCAGAACGGCAATTTCGTGACGCCGTCAACAGAATGAGACAATATAGAAGCACATCCGACAGTGAAGACGATATTCCCCTCGCTGAGTAACGCGAAAGACTAGAATATCGAAATACCAGGTTACAGGCCGAGTAAGTTACTCCAGAACACCCTGACACCACGATAGATTCCTGCCAGCCTATTGTACAACAACCATACTATAGAAATGAACAACCTTCAACAAGCAACTACCACTCTGATGAACAATAGGATAGTGAAGACGAGACGCCCCTGCAGGTGATTCAAAGTAGGGCAATTCACAACAACCAGTATACTGAAGATAATGATACTCGACACAAAGCACCGTCTAATGAAGAAAACGCAGACAGCTCTACATGTACACTTAAGGAAGATGATATTAATCTTCCATCACCTCCAGTGAGACACGAATCTGAACTAGATACAGCAGATCCCGAGAGTGACCACGAAAGTATGATCAGTCAAGACAACACTGAATTTCGCACAGCAACGAAGCGCCCATATTCTGGCTCAACAGATGACTCCCCACCGTTAGCAATTTTTGTGAGGTTACCTCAAGAGCACATACGTATGACATTACGAAGAAAACGCAGACAGCCCAACAACACGCAGCATGAGGTGCACCATTTCAAAACTACTTCATCCTTACCCTAGACAACTGGAGCCACCACCCACTCGACAGTGCGAAATACGCCATCCTCTTGTGATCAACGATTGATAAGGGTTACCTTAATGGACATCGCCAAGTTCCTCATGTCAACATCGTAAACGTCCAGTTCAACGATTATTGGTTTACTGGAGAATCAATCTTCTCTAATAACAAAAAGGTACTCCCCCAGCTATAGTACAGAACGAGTACTCTCTCTACATAGTATTTCCCCTCGTTCCCCGCCATCTTCTAAAGTCACTAGTATCCATTTCTTTGGTAGGAAATTTTATTTTTTCAGAAAGATGTCAGCCTCAGTCAAGACCCTGCTGATAATACTGATGATAGTGACAGTTACGACGTCTGCAACACCCAGAGATACTAACAAATTATAATGGCGTGATGTCACTGTGTTTGAATGTTATAGAATTATTTCAGATTCTTCGTCGACATGGACTGTCATTATGATTACATTGTTTGCACCGCTACGTCAGGAAACTGAAGAACATTCGCAGATCTAGACCACTATGTTATCCAGGTTAAACAGAACTTTCAATTATCTCAGTTCTCTAGTTATTCGAACCTTTTTGCGAGTGTTAGGTACGAAATCTTTATGATTAGAAGAGCACTCACGGAAAATCAACTTCACTTTTACAAACTTAGCCATCCATATAAAAACAAGAGAGCAGTAATTCCTTTTATTGGAAATGATTTAGAGTATCTATTCAGTACAGCTACTGATACCGACTATGAAGATCTAACTAAGTCCATTAATACATTATCCACTAACCAGAAAGTGATGACACATGTTCTCAGTAAAAGTGTTACTATATTAAATAACACCCAATATGCACTTAAGTCTAACAAAAGAGTACTCAATAACCTTAGAGACGTAGTCAACCATTGTACAAATTACACCACTTTTGCCTTTGAAAATCTTAATAACAGGACTTATGCTTTAGAGCAGTTTTTGAACCCTTATTTATTCTTGATGAATTTTGTGACAAAAGCAAACACACTATACGCACACATTACACTATCTCTAACTATGTTAGAGTCGCACATAGACATGCTCAAGTTAAGTCGTTTACCTCCCTCCCTGTTACCTCCCACTGATCTTCTAGAATTATTCAACCACTTGTCCACTATCCTCCCACATACACTCCGTCTACCAGTAGTTCAACATCATAATCTTTTTCAGTACTACGATTCTTTACGACTTGACGTGATTCTTTCGCAGTCAGAACTCATCGTGTTCTCGCTATTCCTCTAATAATTGTCGATGACGAGTATGACCTGTATATGATTAACTCAAATCCCTACACCTATTCCTCCCTCTATTACCTATGATAGTAACACAACATCCACCCCCTCGGCACATATGATACGACAGCATAAGAAATGGATATTAACAAAGCACACACGTATTTTTCCATTGTGACACATGAGAGCTATTTGAAATGTGTTAACTCACCGCTTTCCTTTTGTGTTATGGAAAGACCGTTTTATAATGTTCAATCGCATCGAGAATGTATTTTGGCGATTTTTCTTCATGTAGACACATACCATTTGTACTCGAACAATTCGATTCGCACACATGTTACCCTTAGTTTACAACCTCAATGATCGTATATGGCTACTCACATTATTCAAGCCAACGACCCTTTCTCAAAGATGTATGACGAATCAGACGTCAATTTACTCTTCCCTACACATCCAAACGCCTTTCCATCTCCTGTCACCTTCTCCGACATGCTCCGTCACAGACGGATCGTTCTAAATCGACGCCCCGTTCCGAGCATCCTCCACTATTCAAAAGAACTTTACCTATGTTGACGTGTCTTCCCTCCTCGACTACCCCCATTACAGTCAGTAGATATGTCTGCCCTTATTTCAGAATTAGACACTGTCTACACACCAGAGGCCATGATCTGACACACTAGAGTGTCAGGACTATTGATTTTGGCTAGTATAATTGGTGTTTTAAAATTTAAGCTTTTTAATGTATAAATACCATGTGTACAAGAAGATTAGATGTCCATAGTGGACATCGGTAAATGATAATGAGGACATTGTTACCCCCACTGACATAGCTAACGCCTCTAAGACCCCCGAGTACATTCCCATGACTGACATTCGTTCCTCTCCCATGGTGATAAACCCTACTCCGTCATTTATCCCAATATACACCTCACTCCACTAAATAACTGAGACATATATACAATTACCTAAAATTTGACTTGGTGACATATATGCATGTTGTGTAAAACTTATATGCTATTCAACACAGTTCGCGGATTGGCGAAAAACTACATTGTTGTCGTGGTTGAGTTAGAGTGTAGAGTATTTGTCGAGTTGGACAACAGTAGTGAAATCGACAAGGGATAGTGGACTGACAGAGTTATAGATTACACTTTAGATAAGGTGTAAATAGGAGATGGACTTGAGACAACCTGGAAGAAGATTTATCAAAATGATCTCTCTCTCCAAGCTTCAACTCACTTATGTCTGTCTCAGCACCTCCTGCTCTCTCTCTTTTCTCTTATCATACATAGAGATTATAGTAAAGAGCTAAAAATACAAATATGGATGGAAAGGTCGTGAACAGCGTATTAATAAATGTGTAAAATTTATTAAAGAAGAAAAGCATGAAAATAATGCATATCATCACAACAACATAAAATTACCTCAATAATCAAATATTCATCAAATAATCATATACACCAACAACCACACACACAGATCACCATTCATAAAACCTGTAGAACACAAAGAGATAAATAATCGAGTGACAGTCCTTCGGTTTTCGGAGACCAGCTGAAGTAACTCCAGTAAGTGGTGTTTTCGTATATATCCTCCATCGGTGATGGAATTAACCTGAATAACATCACTGTATAGGCGCTATCGTTGGTGACCCCCCCTACTGGCGCGAGTTGGGCCGGGGGGACGCTGTTTATCTCCTGCTGACGTGCGAGGTTTTAAGTATCCAGGAAATACACCAGAAGAAGTCACTTGAGGACAAAGAGACCCAGGCGCGCTTATCCGGCGCAAGGCTCCGCTTGGCTGTAAATCCTGTTTAAACTGGTTTGGCTGTGGTTTGCTGAGTGCCCCGTTTAGGCACAAAAAAAGGCGGGTGATATGGAATTCTGCTATAGGCATGCTGAGCGGGTTTGATATTCTGGAAGCCGCAATGCTCTGGCTGGTAATCCAATAGGCGAGTAGAGAACTACTACTGCGTTTGGCGATTCCAGATTTAGCGTTGGCTCCGTTGCACTGCGTGAGCTTAACTTGGCGTTGACAAAAAGGGGTTTTGATTCAGGAACGGGGTTGACGATTCGTGACGCTAGCGGTATTCAGAACCCTCTAGATCGAAGAGAATATTTCGTTCTTCGCCTGACTGGAATCTGCTCTCGCGAGTCGGTCTCCCTGAAACTGAGACCCAAAAGAGACACCTTTTAACTTCAAGCAACGCTAAAATCACACTAACTTTATACAGAAAGTTTCGCTCCACTATGGGATTAAATTTATTGTAGTTATTGCTATGATAGTTTAGGGCTGTCTTTAACCATGTCTCCTGTTCCTTAAAAATACCAATTATCAACACGCGCCCGCATAGACTTAATATATTTTGCACACCCAGGTACCTGTCAGTAACTGTTCTGACAGCAACAATCTACTCCTCTTCTCCCAATCTCAACATACAGGAAACCTAACCTGTAGTTACAGTTAAATGAATATGCTTATTCATCTTACAACATTAAATGAATTTACATAAACAGATTACAGCATTTGACATTACACAAATAAATCGTATGTCCCCTTTGGGAAATATATTAGCATTCCACAATGAGTACATAGACAAGGCAATGTTCTTGCTATAATGATACAGTTGTGGCTGAATCTTCTTCTTCTTCTTCCGTCCTTAGCCGAAGACCGACAAAGCAGTCAGGGGCCAGTACGCCACGAATAGGCGTCTTAGGGCAACAAGAAATTAATTGTTGTTCCGTTACGCCTAATGGCGTTTATTGGTACAACAAAGAATTAGTTGTTGTTTCCGTAATCAGAGCGGCTGGCAAGCGGGTGATCAGCCCGCTGTGCCCGAACTTGCCCTCGTCCTTCTGCCGCTATAAAACCGTCGCACAACCGAGACGTCAGTCCCGCCAGAATCTTCTCGGGACCGAAAGTCCGCGAAAAAGAGCAAACTGGTACAGGCACAGCACCCATTTGCTGCCTCCACCGCGCTGGGAGGACCCGGCAACCGGGACCACACACAGCCTTGAGAGGACAATGATCGACTGAAGGGTGTGGCTGAATCATAAGATATAATTATATCTATGCCTGGTGACTGCTTTCAGTGAAAGTTATAGACTAGTGCCTAGCCACACAAGTAAGCATAAAATGATCCTCCCTTGCCACTAGAAATATCTATCAAAAGGAATAAGTGACTATCTCCTATAATCCAGAGTTATTACCTGCATCTCACTATTCAGTTTTAAAGTGAACAATCCACACCTGACATTGTCTTACAGAAATGACAGTTAATTTTGCTGACTCTTAACCCAATGGTAAGCATTCGTGGACTGATTCTACGCCTAATATCTGTTATTGTAAGTTTAACATTTAACCCATGATAAACCGTAACAGTTTAAGCACCACTTAATAGGCCGTAGACAGCGCTACCTTATCACTGAATAAATTACTAGGAGAAGTCCTCAGAAATAAATTCACTTCCCTAACAGATATATATAAAAGCTAACATGAATATATCATATTTATAAGATATGTCAACTCACCCCGAAAAATGCCAAGAAATAGGCGAAAAACATTTAGTTCTGTGTTAATGTTTGCCTTATTTCCATAATGGTCTATCTCGGGCCAGGAAATTCACGAATGTCTTTGTCTATTAAAACCAGTCTACTCTTATAGATCACAAGGGACGCTCCCCCCGAACACCTGGCGTGCGTATTTCTACAGAAGTTCGGCGAAAGACGTAATCTAGAGTAAGACAAAAGAAATCGTGCAAAAGTTCCCCAGGTAGAGAAATGCATAACATTATGCTCTATCTTGTCTAAGGGGCGAAAACCCAAAGATTTGCCGCGATTGTTATCTTTCCCTGAAACAGATTACACTCGTTACCCAGGCCTCAAAGGGTACCAGCCGCTCGTCATCAAACGTTTTAAAGCGACCAGAGAAATTCCCCTGTTGGGACCACAGAGGGTACCCGCCGCTAACGAACCGTTTCTTTCACAGAAACCGTCTTGGCTCGTTCTAACACTTAAAGCGGACCCGAGAAATGTTTCTCTGGTCGAACAGGTGCGTTTAGATAACATTACGTTCGCTGACCGCTGCATGCTCGAACATAAACAACCTCGGGTGGGGTTTGCGAAGGTGAAAAATGAAAGAAAGAAGAATACAAAATGTCTCGGAAAACAGAACATTTAAAGGAGTAATCAAATTATGGACAAGATGGTAAAATAAATTATCTTTCACGTGACAAGTGCCCCCCCCTTTTAAAGTTCGAGGAATACGGACAAAAATGACAGTAATTTATCTTTTCCATCGTCTTTAGTTACCTGTCATTGGAACATCCTATACTCATAAAACCAACTACGTTTCCAATTTCTGTCTGTCTGTATGACTAGCTCCGAGTTCATTTCATTTCTTCCCTCTGTCTAATAGACGTTCAGCGAATGGGATTTTGCGAGGCCATTGAACACTGACATAATCTGTTTCCGTGTGAACATGACCTTCCTTCCCCAATTTGCTTTGTCTGTCCATGGTCCGGAAAATTATCCGCACCTGTTGTGAGTTTCGGCCCCGCCTGAACTCACTGGCCACTGCATAGGTAATCCGCCTGTTATGTGCAGTGTAATCGTTGCTGGACTCGGGCTGTTTAATTTCCGTTATGGGTTTACCTGTCACGGACTTGAATAACCCTGTATAGCTGCAGTCTATAGGGACTTTTCGCGCGCGTGTAACCCTAGTTGGCAAATACAGCCGGTCGTTGGCCGAAGAAATGCTAGCATTTTTCTTCTGCCTCTCCACACCTACTCCGCTGTTTCGGCGGGAGCATTGATCAATCTTCAGACCTGTGCCGTCTAAAGGCGGGTCTGGAGCTTTCCTTGCCTTGCCAGTCACAACTCTGGCTTGGTCAACGGAAATGATCAAGTTGTTCTGTAATGGCCTGGCGGAGGCGACTACTTTGCTGTCCATCAGTGGGGTTGAGACCACTGGAATAATGCGATTTGAATGAGAAAACTCTGCTGCCTGAAGCAAAGAGTAATCGATCGCATTCTGGGGTTCTACTAAATCATAACAGATCGCCGTAGCTTCTATCCGTGAAGACAGATAGGTAATATCTGCGATTTGCAGAGTTTGTTGAGTCGCTTTCCCATTACTAGCATGACGTGAGCCAAGGCTCTCAACAATGGCTCCTTGTACAGTAGTAAGGCAGCTTTTCTCACTGTCTTCTGCCCTGAGAAGTGTGAGAGACTCAAATGGAATACCAGGGATCCCTTCGCCTGGAACCCTGTGTCCACCATAAACGTCAACTTTGCCCTCCCCTGAGGAAGTTACTGGCGTCAGTTGAACTTTGTCCTGCAATGCGAGATCCACTTCCTGGTTGACAGGCTCCGCAGTCTGCATGCAACGGACTGGACGGTTTGAGATCCCGTTAGATCGCGAAGTGCCCGAGAAAAAACTCTCGGTGTGTTTTTCCAAAGTTCCTTGGAACGGTTTGGAAAGTTTAACCCTTTTAGCAGGCGACTTATTCTTGCACCTTTTAAGCTCAGGGTGATGAGAGGAGCGGCACCTCCTTTCTACGATCGTTGAGTTGGAGGGATACGCCTCTGCATATGGTTTTTCGCTGTCCGGCCGGGAATCTAGCGAAATATAACGTAATAGGGTGTGGCTCCCTTTTCTCGACGTCACGTGTCGGTTAGGTGCTGCTCGGTCTGGAGCGTGAGAGGCTCGGGGTTCGCCGCTTGCCAGACGGGAACAATCCGTATTACAATGCTTGTTAGCACCTCTCTCACCTTTGAGCAGTTTCCATGCCTGGGAACGTTGCGTAATTTTCCCCGTGGCCTTAGGTCTGCTATCCCGACGTAAATTCTTTCCTTGTTTGGGCTTCGGATCCAAGTCCAAAGGAAAGTCAATTTTCTGGAGTTGGGGTTCGGTTTTAGCAGGCAAGTTTTCTTTCATGGGCGCAAGGTTTGCAGGGGCGTTGACCGTTAAGGGCACAGTAGAAGGGGAAGTAGAGTGACTACATTTAGTATCTGTTTCCACCCTCCGAATTTGGCTATCCAGTTCATTCATTCTGATTTGGTGTAGCCTGCTCCTTTCTTGGCTTTCTCTGTCCCTTTCTTGGCGCTCTATTTCCCATTGCTTGTCCCGTTCTTGTTGCTCCATTTCCAATTGCTTGTCCCGTTCTTGTCTTTGCTTTTCCCTTTGCTTCTCATCTTCTATCACTTCTTCTACATACTGTCGGGTGAATGCTTCACTCTCCCCAGTTTGTTTACAGGACCATGCCAAGATTAAACGGCTGTCAAACCAATTGTCTACCTCGTATTGATCCTGCAGGCTTACTGCAAATTTTAGAAAGGGCTGGATTTCGCTATCCTTGTACTCCATGTACTTAGCTACCTCGAGGGCAATCCTATGCACTTTATCTAGATCGGCCATTATATCAGGGTGAGCAAACACTATAGAAGAATAGAACCTAGAGATCTTAGTTACCTAGTCCACTAGGTGCTGATTAACTTAATAATCAATAAAATCTAGGCTAGCCTGGGAACTTTAAAAAACAAGAAAATTTGTAGCTACTCTGATCGACAAGCAAACCCCCCCCCCCAAACTCCAAAAAATGTAAGTGATGTAAAACTTACTATCACTTCACCCCAGTTCTGTCAGTACTAAGCTATTGAGAGGATTGGTTACTATCGTCCGAATGAACACCCTCCCTTGGTACAGATGCAAGCTAGTAACTGACTATCTGTAGCTTCTTATCTCAGATTAAAGAGCTACTCCTGAAAAAATATTAACCCTTAAAAAAATTTTTTTTCTGACTTTTACAACAATAGTCGTCAGATTTGTCAACCAAAAACTCAGCAGTAATACCATCAACCTTTACCAGCTGTCTCATGTGTAGCATGAACAATAAATGTAACTTAATATTATGATTGCTGTGGAGAAAAAACGCTGTTCAGACTTCCTCCAAAAGAAATAGTTCGATATGTCTAGGGGAAAGAAATTCCTATAATCTGCCGAACACTAAACTCTAAGAATCAGAATAGAATCTTGTGAGAGATTCCTACCAGACTGCAACCTCATCTGTTGCGATTGCTGCAGATGTAGTTCAAATTCCGCAGCGAGACCCCATTTGTCGTGGTTGAGTTAGAGTGTAGAGTATTTGTCGAGTTGGACAACAGTAGTGAAATCGACAAGGGATAGTGGACCGACAGAGTTATAGATTACACTTTAGATAAGGTGTAAATAGGAGATGGACTTGAGACAACCTGGAAGAAGATTTATCAAAATGATCTCTCTCTCCAAGCTTCAACTCACTTATGTCTGTCTCAGCACCTCCTGCTCTCTCTCTTTTCTCTTATCATACATAGAGATTATAGTAAAGAGCTAAAAATACAAATATGGATGGAAAGGTCGTGAACAGCGTATTAATAAATGTGTAAAATTTATTAAAGAAGAAAAGCATGAAAATAATGCATATCATCACAACAACATAAAATTACCTCAATAATCAAATATTCATCAAATAATCATATACACCAACAACCACACACACAGATCACCATTCATAAAACCTGTAGAACACAAAGAGATAAATAATCGAGTGACAGTCCTTCGGTTTTCGGGGACCAGCTGAAGTAATTCCAGTAAGTGGTGTTTTCGTATATATCCTCCATCGGTGATGGAATTAACCTGAATAACATCACTGTATAGGCGCTATCGTTGGTGACCCCCCCCTACTGGCGCGAGTTGGGCCGGGGGACGCTGTTTATCTCCTGCTGACGTGCGAGGTTTTAAGTATCCAGGAAATACACCAGAAGAAGTCACTTGAGGACAAAGAGACCCAGGCGCGCTTATCCGGCGCAAGGCTCCGCTTGGCTGTAAATCCTGTTTAAACTGGTTTGGCTGTGGTTTGCTGAGTGCCCCGTTTAGGCACAAAAAAAGGCGGGTGATATGGAATTCTGCTATAGGCATGCTGAGCGGGTTTGATATTCTGGAAGCCGCAATGCTCTGGCTGGTAATCCAATAGGCGAGTAGAGAACTACTACTGCGTTTGGCGATTCCAGATTTAGCGTTGGCTCCGTTGCACTGCGTGAGCTTAACTTGGCGTTGACAAAAAGGGGTTTTGATTCAGGAACGGGGTTGACGATTCGTGACGCTAGCGGTATTCAGAACCCTCTAGATCGAAGAGAATATTTCGTTCTTCGCCTGACTGGAATCTGCTCTCGCGAGTCGGTCTCCCTGAAACTGAGACCCAAAAGAGACACCTTTTAACTTCAAGCAACGCTAAAATCACACTAACTTTATACAGAAAGTTTCGCTCCACTATGGGATTAAATTTATTGTAGTTATTGCTATGATAGTTTAGGGCTGTCTTTAACCATGTCTCCTGTTCCTTAAAAATACCAATTATCAACACGCGCCCGCATAGACTTAATATCTTTTGCACACCCAGGTACCTGTCAGTAACTGTTCTGACAGCAACAATCTACTCCTCTTCTCCCAATCTCAACATACAGGAAACCTAACCTGTAGTTACAGTTAAATGAATATGCTTATTCATCTTACAACATTAAATGAATTTACATAAACAGATTACAGCATTTGACATTACACAAATAAATCGTATGTCCCCTTTGGGAAATATATTAGCATTCCACAATGAGTACATAGACAAGGCAATGTTCTTGCTATAATGATACAGTTGTGGCTGAATCATAAGATATAATTATATCTATGCCTGGTGACTGCTTTCAGTGAAAGTTATAGACTAGTGCCTAGCCACACAAGTAAGCATAAAATGATCCTCCCTTGCCACTAGAAATATCTATCAAAAGGAATAAGTGACTATCTCCTATAATCCAGAGTTATTACCTGCATCTCACTATTCAGTTTTAAAGTGAACAATCCACACCTGACATTGTCTTACAGAAATGACAGTTAATTTTGCTGACTCTTAACCCAATGGTAAGCATTCGTGGACTGATTCTACGCCTAATATCTGTTATTGTAAGTTTAACATTTAACCCATGATAAACTGTAACAGTTTAAGCACCACTTAATAGGCCGTAGACAGCGCTACCTTATCACTGAATAAATTACTAGGAGAAGTCCTCAGAAATAAATTCACTTCCCTAACAGATATATATATAAAAGCTAACATGAATATATCATATTTATAAGATATGTCAACTCACCCCGAAAAATGCCAAGAAATAGGCGAAAAACATTTAGTTCTGTGTTAATGTTTGCCTTATTTCCATAATGGTCTATCTCGGGCCAGGAAATTCACGAATGTCTTTGTCTATTAAAACCAGTCTACTCTTATAGATCACAAGGGACGCTCCCCCCGAACACCTGGCGTGCGTATTTCTACAGAAGTTCGGCGAAAGACGTAATCTAGAGTAAGACAAAAGAAATCGTGCGAAAGTTCCCCAGGTAGAGAAATGCATAACATTATGCTCTATCTTGTCTAAGGGGCGAAAACCCAAAGATTTGCCGCGATTGTTATCTTTCCCTGAAACAGATCACACTCGTTACCCAGGCCTCAAAGGGTACCAGCCGGTCGTCATCAAACGTTTTAAAGCGACCAGAGAAATTCCCCTGTTGGGACCACAGAGGGTACCCGCCGCTAACGAACCGTTTCTTTCACAGAAACCGTCTTGGCTCGTTCTAACACTTAAAGCGGACCCGAGAAATGTTTCTCTGGTCGAACAGGTGCGTTTAGATAACATTACGTTCGCTGACCGCTGCATGCTCGAACATAAACAACCTCGGGTGGGGTTTGCGAAGGTGAAAAATGAAAGAAAGAAGAATACAAAATGTCTCGGAAAACAGAACATTTAAAGGAGTAATCAAATTATGGACAAGATGGTAAAATAAATTATCTTTCACGTGACAATTGTTACATGCAAAACCATGATGATTCCATGCGAAATCGCTAACATGGTAACGGATATGTTCACATGTTGATAAACCTTGTATTGAGAAATAAACATCACATATTGATGTACCTGTATTTTTCTGACCATTGTCACGTTGTAAGCGGAACACTGCAGTATATTTTCTTGTCAATTGTTGTCCATTATTATGAACTTGCATTTGTATGCATATTTTCTATTTGATGACGAACCTATAAACAGTTTGGTACTTGGTTCGTGTGTTACTGAGATCGTTCATACTCCGCAACCCGATAGTTATTTGTATAGGTATTATTGTCCTCCCTTATAGTAACGACCATTACAAACGCTGGAGATTAGAGACTTTTTTAAAATAAATACTTTGTAAGTGTATTACATGCTCAACATTAATAATTCTAAATTTCAAATTTTACGACGAACACATAGACAGTTCACCACAACCTGTCCAGATTTGTGGTGTTTAAGACCCATATACATCCTGGTAAATCACTGACCGCAGTGGCAGGATGGGGTCGCCTGTATCATATGATTATATTATGTTTACCACGTTTTATATTGACAGTTACGAGAGCGTACAGCTCCAGTTCATATTTTATTATAAAATTATAGATTAAAAATGCCATGTTTGTATATCCCCATGTCATAATGGATAAATATATATATATTACTTTTTTTGCGTCCCACGGTCTGATGTTTGACAATTAGTTCTATGCTGTTAGGCTGATGTTCATTGCAGCTACTACATTTAAGATTATTAAATACTTAATGAATATTAGTCACTTTTGTTGAATATTGTCAAAGTTTTTTTTTTTTGGTTTTTATTTGTGTTGTTTGCACAACCGATGAAAATCGTATGCAATTATTTTGTTTGAAAATGTTAGCATTAAGTATGTTAACATTTTGGTGATGACTAATTCACAGCGTTGTTCATGTTGATATTGTTGAGAAGTAGTGTACATCAATATTGTTTAATGGCGAAGTGTATTTACAAATTTTATGTATCCCCCGTTTTTTTTTTTTAAATTTTCTGAGAGCCTCTACCAATAGGTTAATTGTTTATAACAGTCACTAGCATGAGGTAGTTAGTTGATAGTACGCCAATGTCTCCCACTGGGATACATTTGTGTGGCCCGGGTCGTATGTGACCGCATGGCTTACTACACTAGCATTCATAAGTGCTATAATGGTACTTATAGAAATTACAGCCATAAAAAAGCAGATAAGGCGTTTTCACACAAAACGCAGTGTCATTAAAGTTCAGTTGGCAGTCACTGCTCCGAGAGGGCAAATGTAGGGCAGTCCCAGATAATAATAATGAATGGGTTTTATGCGCGGAAAGTTTGAAATGAATGTTGTGTGATCTTGGATTTTTTATCCAATTGTTAAGGTGGAAAAGATCACCAGTGTAAAAAAAGTCGAAATAACAGAAAGTCGTGTGCAAAATGTCGAAAACAGAGAGACGTGTGTAAAATTAGCGAGACGTGTGGAAAATGGCGGGAAAAAGAAGTAACTGTATATAAGTTGGAGAAATGAGAGATTTGCTGAGATTTGCTAGGTATTCATTATGTTGTGTTAGGCAAGCCAGGTTCGAGTTTCGTCTTAGAGATTAGATAGATAGAAATTTGTGCTAGACAGTTTGTAGTGTTAGGTGAACTTCGTCTTTGATGTTATCAAGACCAGTTTATTTTTGTTCTTCTGTTGGATATATTTTCCTTTTGGATTTTACACTATTTTGTTTATAAGTAAGTAACGATCATATTATTGTGAAAATACCAGTGCTTGTCAAATGACAACCAATAAACTTCTGGTTGAATTTACTGCATTGCTGTTTTTGGAACTATACAGTATTTCTTTTGGATATACGTTGTCATGTTGAGACTGTTTTGCTTATCACTAAACCTAAAGGGAAGAATGAACCTGGGAAGAAAAATGTGCAAAAGTCAAGAATCTCCATCTCAGGCGGAAAGCCTGTAGCACTTGAACAACAACAACATATAAAGGATTAACTCTGATTGAAAATAGAATCAATATAACTACTTACGCATTTAACGTAACTGGCGCGGGCACACATTGAAAGTGATGTTTTGAAGGTTTGCTTTCACTATGATGTTGTTCAAAGAGCACCACATCACACAGGCCTTGTTGGGATTGACCTTTGATCCGCTTTCCTCATACCATTTAAATAACCACCAGTAGTGTCTCTTGTATGCCTTGGACCATTTCCTGTCTGTCTGAGCCAGTTCTGTACATGAGTATGTCATCTGCGAAAGTTAATGTTCGTCCCAGTCCTGTTGGTTGAAAGGTTGCTACTTTTGCTGCGTAGATGTTAAACAGCACTTGTGATAGTGGAGAACCCGGGGGTAGTCCCGGGCTAATGCGCATTGGTTGTGATGTCCAATTTCCCAAGCGAAATGCAACTGATCTCTCCATTAAGGCAGCTGCTATCCACCTTGTTATCCAAGGGTTTACACGACATGCCATTATACAGTCTATTAGGTTTGCAAAGTCCACACTGTTATAGGCATCCTCTAGGTCAATTGTGACAGCCACCGTTTCTTTTACGCTGGAGTACGCAAACGTACCAGCTTTACCCCATGTTGTTTTAATAGGCCTATAGCTACCCAGGGTATCAGGAAGGATGTGTGCATTTTCGAGGTGGCTCATTACTTGTCTTGCAACTATCTTTTCAAGTAACTTACCATAGACATTCTGTAGTGTGATAATTCGATAGCTGCTGCGCAGTGTGGGGTCTTTGCCAGGTTTAGGAAGTGGCCGAAGGTAACTGTGTAGCCAGTCTTCCGGCACCTCACACGGCTGTTTGCGAGCGATCTTTTAGTTATTTCCCCTTTTTCCCCCGACCACGCTATTTATAGCCCACTTGACAGAGGTCACGTGGTCAGCTTCCTAATGGGAAAAACATGTGGCGATGTTTACTTTTGATAGGGCTTAATTAATGCTTTTAGGCTACTTTTTTATTATAAATACCGGCTTTAATTTTGCGTAAAGCTAGACTAGAAATGTTAGAGTAAATGTTAGAACAAGAACAAACATTTTATCACAATTAGAACAGAAGATATAATAGTCTTGAAATAGTGTAAAATTTACGTTTTTTTTATATTTTGTTATGGTTTGTTTATAATGCAATTTTCACTAAATCGGTCACAATCAACATGCATAACAAATTACAGAAATCAAAAGTAGAAAACCTGCAGAAAATGGATATCAAAGATTTGTTTTGGTTTCATGCTTCAAACATTAATTATTGAAAGTTTAAATTGCAAGTCCACATTTATTACCTTAAAATAACACACCCAATTGTCCCCAAAACATGTTTGAATTGCTTTTATGCTACTTTATTATTATAAATACCGGCTTTAATTTTGCGTAAAGCTAGACTAGAAATGTTAGAGTAAATTTTAGAACAAGAACAAACATTTTATCACAATTAGAACAGAAGATATAATAGTCTGAAATAGTGTAAAATTTACGGTTTTTTTAAACATTTTGTTATGGTTTGTTTCTAATTCAATTTACACTAAAACGGTCACAATCAACATGCATAACAAATTACAGAAATCAAAAGTAGAAAACCTGCAGAAAATGGATATCAAAGTTTTGTTTTGGTTTCATGCGTCAAACATTAATTATTGAAAGTTTAAATTGCATGTCCACATTTATAACCTTAAAATAACACACCCAATTGTCCCCAGAACATGAGAGCTAACAATTATCTCAATCATACATCATGAGTTCTGATCCAGTCTGCGCAATGTTTTTCTAATATGTGCTGTTTATGAATTGTCTTACTAGGGAATAGCTTTCTGAACAAAGACATATAAGTCTCTATCGATGCTGTTATTGATTCTTTACTAATTGGTTTACTGTGTGATATTTTGTTGTGTACTTTCTCAAATGCTTCTTTCAGTGAGTTGAATTGTTCTTGGGCAATAAAAGCTATGTTAGTTATATCTTGTTTGTCTGTAATTTTCAGTGTTTTTGTAATGATTGCTCTTGTAAGATCTTTATAAACTTTTTGTGTGAGATATCTGTGGCAGTGATTCCCTATAAATGCTATGCTATTATAAGCCTGTTGTATGATTTTGTGTTTGGCTAGTACCTTGTCCAGGTGTGAGCAAACTGGACCAGACCTAGCACACAGATCTTGAAACTGAAGTTTGGCCAGCGCATCTTGTGCATTTTCAAGTCTAACTTTAAAATTATCTGTCTCTTCCTTATCCTCACAAAGTTCAATACTTACCTGAAAAATTCAATTTTATCTCCTAATTCTTCTGCCTATTTCCAGTTCCTACTAATCTCTTCAAGTTCTTAAAAGTACTAATGTTTGCATGTATCTCTTGCGAATTCTCAAATATCTTTGCGTCTATTGTATCAGCTACCTGTTCTAGAAGTCTGTGGTGTTTCAAAACAATGCCTAATAAAATATGAAGGTAAGGAGGAGCTACATTTTCAATTTCAATCTCTAACATTGGTTTGTGTAAACAATTATGGTAATGTGCCACTTGCCTTTTATTCCCTTTCCCATATTTCATATATCTATTGTAATCTCTTATCAACATGGCCAAACTTCTTGGTTTGCAAGTTGTATGCTCTCTGGATGTCTTTGATGAAAATGTTTGGTTTGTCTGGAGCTCAAGGAATATACCCATGTCTGTGGTGTCTCCAGCAAAACAAGGAAATAATCCCCGAATAAGAAAACAAAAACTTGTTTACCATCCCACTCTAAATATTTTAGTGACTCTATCTGAGCTTTCATGCCATTCATAAATATTTCTAAATTATCATATGTATCTCTGACTCTAGCCATTGATAAAAGGATGGTATTAGATTTAGAATTTGGTTTCTCTAAATTTACTACCTGCATTGTAACTTTGAATGAAAGAAGATATACAAACAGTTACTTAGAATTCGCTGGCAGCCGTCGTGTGCACAGGATTGTCTACCAAAGAACACCAATGGAACAGTCCTTATCTCACACACAATTAAAAAAAAATTCATATTATAAATAGAAGATTAACAAGACTTGAAAGATAGATCAAATTATGTGGAAGTAATCTATCTATAGCTTTACATGTTTTCTGACGCTTATATACGTAGCTAAATATCATTATAAATGAATGAAAATGCAAAAACAGATGGTGCTTTACAAAAAGTTATTTTTTTACTACCTTATTTAAGATTTGTGGGTATCAGGAATGCGTTTAAAGGGATTTAAATGCTATAAAATCTGGTGACAATATGCTTGTTCTTGTAATGCCACACTCACAAAACTGACTACCACACATTCTCAAGATATGAAACCAAAAAAAAAAGTATGTGGAAATAATCTTTAGCTTCCCTTCGAGAAGTCTTTATAATTATAAACTCAAACAAATGGGCCGATTTTTAGATATTAAATTAATAAAAAGATTACTTATTTTATGAATTTCCTTAAATGATGACGCTGTTTTCAAAAGTCTGTAACTCCGTCAAAACTAATTTCAAACAAATAAAAATGCAATCAAAAATAGAACACAGAACAAAGTTATAGTACACAAAAGAATTTTAGCGCTGTGTTTATCCAGAACGAGTGTGTAATGATTTATATTTTACTGATTTACTCACACATCAGCTGATTTTCCCCGCCAAAAACTTAAATAGTCTTTTACGGTGCACACAAAATTTTATACCCGGTGTCAGAATTCCGGTCACCGAAACTAAAAGAGCGCTCTGGTATAGGGCACAAACAGCCGTGCTCAGCATTATGTATGCTGGTATTGAAATCGCTCACCATATTTATAATGACTGTGTCGTCGAGTTTAATGTGATGGTATTGTACACCATCAGGACCCGGAGCAGTGTTTTTTCTGGTTTTCAATGTGTGCACCACGTCCTGTTCAGAAATAAGATCGAAGTATATCTGGCCCCTTAGGGCATTGTCCTGATCACTGTCCTTTATATTCAGGCGGGTACTTTTGTATATATGTATGTATGTAAGTAAATATATATATATATATGTATGTATGTACAGTATGTATGTATGTAAGTATATATATATATATATATATATATATATATATATGTACAGTATGTATGTATGTACAGTATGTATGTGAGTATATATATATATATATATATATATATATATATATATATATATATATATATATATATATATATATATATATATATATATATATATATATATATATATATATATATATGTATATACTACCATGTGAAGTTAAATATGTGAAACTCGCTATTGGATGTCAAAGTCATTTGAGGCTGGCAATCTCAGCGTATAGAATGATGATTCATGAACCACCACCGCACTTGCTGGTGATTGCTTTATTGCTAGTTTCGTAAAGAGAACTAACAGCATAAAGTAGTTCCAGGTTCCCTATGGAGCAGGGGGAAAGATGAAAGACATGATGTACATTCTAAGCATAATACTTACATTTTCAAAACAGTGTAAATGTCCCTATAATCATAGTCACTTTAAAATTAATGTAAGTTTTCAAGCTTAAACTAGTGTAAATGTCTATGTGGAAATATTCATTTTAAAGTAATGGAAGTTTCAAACTTTTCAATTAGTGTAAAACATAAATGAAAACATATTCAATTTATATTGTGAACACTTTTCAATCAGTCTGTATTATTAACCTTTTCATTTAAATATAAAGTAACTATGAAAGCTATTCTATTTAAATGTAAAGAACGTTTTATCCCGAGGGATTACATTTAATTCTCATCGTGGGTAAAAAAGTTAGTTGCTTATCCTTTACAGGACGTGGCAATCAACCCGAGCTTTTATTGGCTGTTTGTGATTTTTCTAGGCAATTTTTTCATTCAGTAGTTTGCCATTGCTTTCTGAACGTTTCGGCGCTTATACCATTGTTAAAAATCCACACAAAGCGATCTGCTACCAAACCGCCTGCAGCAGGTTTCGAACCTGGTATATCTGGATTATGAAACTGCGTTCATATCCATTAGGCCACAGACGCCGACCATCGTGGGTAAAGTCTGAGTAATTGGGATGGTGGTATGGGAAGATAGGAACCCATAACTATGGGGTGGAAAACGCCATACTCAGAAGAGCGTTTCGTTCTGTTCTTTTACCATAGTTATTGGTGATACCAGCAGAAAGTATTATCTCTGGAACAAGAAGATAACAGTGGCCTTAGCTTTAAGACGAAGGACCCACGTGGTAGGATCTCCTTGACATTTCTGGGAAACGAGCTACCGCCGACAACCTTGATCAGAGACGAGCGTGAGCAAAGTGAAAAGAACTAACCCATAACAAGGAGCAGAACCATCATTGGCAGCTAAGTTCAAATCTATGCTGCCACTTGAACATCTTGTAACACTTCACAATCCTTAGACCATGATGATAACTTTTCTTGATCCAGAACTATTCAAATTAATTTCCTAACTGTTAAAACCTAAAGTGATTATTAAATTTTGTTATTTGCAATGTTACAAATTTAACTTCGATTTGATCATTTTAAAGTTACTGCATGTTTGTCTCAGTCAAATTACTACACACACTCTAAACAGAGCTATACTAGAATAATATAATTCAACTGAGTAAATCAGGGGTGGTGGCTTAAACGAGCTGAAAGTAATAAGTGCTTAAATCCTTCACAAAAGTGTCAGCAGAATTACAGCCAAAGCAGTATTGTTCTCGCTTATTCTGAATATCTTGTGAAGACTCCCTTTGTAATAGAAGTGTCATCACCCTTCTATCTACATCTCTGCCAAGAGTAATCGTGTGCGAAGGTAGATACTCTTGAGTTTTAGCCACTGTTGGACCACTACTGCAAAGCAGGGGAAGCAATACCGTCACATAGATTTCACAGATCTCTTCTAAGTAAAGCTTCAAGAAATGGCGGAGAAGTTTGATAATTTTGTTTCATAATAGAACAGCCAGTCAATACGTTTGCATGTGTTTTTTTTTTAAACAGTAACATTATGTTAAAACTAAAGACAGAGCAAGATATTCCATTTAAAAAATCATGACAGGCAGTAATTAAGATGGACGAGTTTTCATTCCATCCATTTTAGAGCATCAGTGTAGAGCAGTTAAGATGGACGAGTTTTCATTCCATCCATTTTAGAGCATCAGTGTAGAGCAGTTAAGATGGACGAGTTTTCATTCCATCCATTTTAGAGCATCAGTGTAGAGCAGTTAAGATGGACGAGTTTTCATTCCATCCATTTTAGAGCATCAGTGTAGAGCAGCATCCATTTTTTAGAGCATCATTTTAGAGTAGAGCAGTTAAGATGGACAAGTTTTCATTTCCATTTTAGAGCATCAGTGTAGAGCAGTTAAGATGGACGAGTTTTCACATTCATCATCTATTTTAGAGCATCAGTGTAGAGCAGTTAAGATGGACGAGTTTTCATTCCATCCATTTTAGAGCATCAGTGTAGAGCAGTTAAGATGGACGAGTTTTCATTCCATCCATTTTAGAGCATCAGTGTAGAGCAGTTAAGATGGACGAGTTTTCATTCCATCCATTTTAGAGCATCAGTGTAGAGCAGTTAAGATGGACGAGTTTTCATTCCATCCATTTTAGAGCATCAGTGTAGAGCAGTTAAGATGGACGAGTTTTCATTCCATCCATTTTAGAGCATCATGTAGAGCGAGTTAAGATTTCGAGTTTTCATTCCATCCATTTTAGAGCATCAGTGTAGAGCAGTTAAGATGGACGAGTTTTCATTCCATCCATTTTAGAGCATCAGTGTAGAGCAGTTAAGATGGACAAGTTTTCATTCCATCCATTTTAGAGCATCAGTGTAGAGCAGTTAAGATGGACGAGTTTTCATTCCATCCATTTTAGAGCATCAGTGTAGAGCAGTTAAGATGGACGAGTTTTCATTCCATCCATTTTAGAGCATCAGTGTAGAGCAGTTAAGATGGAGTTTTCAAGTTTTCATTCATCCATTTTAGAGCATCAGTGTAGAGCAGTTAAGATGGACGAGTTTTCATTCCTTCCATTTTAGAGCATCAGTGTAGAGCAGTTAAGATGGACGAGTTTTCATTCCATCCATTTTAGAGCATCAGTGTAGAGCAGTTAAGATGGACGAGTTTTCATTCCATCCATTTTAGAGCATCAGTGTAGAGCAGTGTAAGATGGACGAGTTTTTCATTCCATCCATTTTAGAGCATCAGTGTAGAGCATGGACGAGTTTTCATTCCATCCATTTTAGAGCATCAGTGTAGAGCAGTTAAGATGGACGAGTTTTCATTCCATCCATTTTAGAGCATCAGTGTAGAGCAGTTAAGATGGACGAGTTTTCATTCCTTCCATTTTAGAGCATCAGTGTAGAGCAGTTAAGATGGACGAGTTTTCATTCCATCCATTTTAGAGCATCAGTGTAGAGCAGTTAAGATGGACGAGTTTTCATTCCATCCATTTTAGAGCATCAGTGTAGAGCAGTTAAGATGGACGAGTTTTCATTCCTTCCATTTTAGAGCATCAGTGTAGAGCAGTTAAGATGGACGAGTTTTCATTCCATCCATTTTAGAGCATCAGTGTAGAGCAGTTAAGATGGACAAGTTTTCATTCCATCCATTTTAGAGCATCAGTGTAGAGCAGTTAAGATGGACAAGTTTTCATTCCATCCATTTTAGAGGTAGAGCAGTTAAGATGGACAAGTTTTCATTCCATCCATTTTAGAGCATCAGTGTTTAAGATGGACAAGTTTTCATTCCATCCATTTTAGAGCATCGGTGTAGAGCAGTTAAGATGGACAAGTTTTCATTCCATCCATTTAGAGCATTTAAGATGAGACAAGTTTTTCATCCAGTCCATTTTAGAGCATCAGTTAGAGATGGACGAGTTTTCATTCCATCCATTTTAGAGCATCGGTGTAGAGCAGTTAAGATGGACAAGTTTTCATTCCTTCCATTTTAGAGCATCAGTGTAGAGCAGTTAAGATGGACAAGTTTTTATTCCATCCATTTTAGAGCATCAGTGTAGAGCAGTTAAGATGGACAAGTTTTCATTCCATCCATTTTAGAGCATCAGTGTAGAGCAGTTAAGATGGACGAGTTTTCATTCCATCCATTTTAGAGCATCAGTGTAGAGCAGTTAAGATGGACGAGTTTTCATTCCTTCCATTTTAGAGCATCAGTGTAGAGCAGTTAAGATGGACGAGTTTTCATTCCATCCATTTTAGAGCATCAGTGTAGAGCAGTTAAGATGGACGAGTTTTCATTCCATTCATTTTAGAGCATCCATGTAGAGCATCAGTGTAGCAGTTAAGATGGACGAGTTTTCATTCCATCCATTTTAGAGCATCAGTGTAGAGCAGTTAAGATGGACAAGTTTTTTTTCATTCCATCCATTTTTAGAGCATCAGTGTAGAGCAGTTAAGATGGACAAGTTTTCATTCCATCCATTTTAGAGCATCAGTGTAGAGCAGTTAAGATGGACAAGTTTTCATTCCATCCATTTTAGAGCATCGGTGTAGAGCAGTTAAGATGGACAAGTTTTCATTCCATCCATTTTAGAGCATCAGTGTAGAGCAGTTAAGATGGACGAGTTTTCATTCCATCCATTTTAGAGCATCAGTGTAGAGCAGTTAAGATGGACGAGTTTTCATTCCATCCATTTTAGAGCATCAGTGTAGAGCAGTTAAGATGGACAAGTTTTCATTCCATCCATTTTAGAGCATCAGTGTAGAGCAGTTAAGATGGACAAGTTTTCATTCCATCCATTTTAGAGCATCAGTGTAGAGCAGTTAAGATGGACAAGTTTTCATTCCATCCATTTTAGAGCATCAGTGTAGAGCAGTTAAGATGGACGAGTTTTCATTCCATCCATTTTAGAGCATCGGTGTAGAGCAGTTAAGATGGACAAGTTTTCATTCCATCCATTTTAGAGCATCAGTGTAGAGCAGTAATTACGATGGACAAGTTTTCATTCCATCCATTTTAGAGCATCAGTGTGTAGAGCAGTTAAGATTTTGGACAAGTTTTCATTCCTTCCATTTTTTAAGATGGACAAGTTTTCATTCCATCCATTTTAGAGCATCAGTGTAGAGCAGTTAAGATGGACAAGTTTTCATTCCATCCATTTTAGAGCATCAGTGTAGAGCAGTTAAGATGGACGAGATCCATTTTAGAGCAGTGTTTCGAGTTTTTTCCATCCATCCATTTTAGAGCATCAGTGTAGAGCAGTTAAGATGGACGAGTTTTCATTCCATCCATTTTAGAGCATCAGTGTAGAGCAGTTATGATGGACGAGTTTTCATTTCCATTTTAGAGCATCAGTGTAGAGCCAGTTTTCATTTCCATTTTAGAGCATCAGTGTAGAGCAGTTAAGATGGACGAGTTTTCATTCCTTCCATTTTAGAGCATCAGTGTAGAGCAGTTAAGATGGACGAGTTTTCATTCCATCCATTTTAGAGCATCAGTGTAGAGCAGTTAAGATGGACGAGTTTTCATTCCATCCATTTTAGAGCATCAGTGTAGAGCATTTAAGATGGACGAGTTTTCATTCCATCCATTTTAGAGCATCATTTAAGATGGACGAGTTTTCATTCATTTTAGAGCATCGGTGTAGAGCAGTTAAGATGGACGAGTTTTCATTCCTTCCATTTTAGAGCATCAGTGTAGAGCAGTTAAGATGGACGAGTTTTCATTCCATCCATTTTAGAGCATCGGTGTAGAGCAGTTAAGATGGACGAGTTTTCATTCCTTCCATTTTAGAGCATCAGTGTAGAGCAGTTAAGATGGACAAGTTTTCATTCCATCCATTTTAGAGCATCGGTGTAGAGCAGTTAAGATGGACAAGTTTTCATTCCATCCATTTTAGAGCATCGGTGTAGAGCAGTTAAGATGGACAAGTTTTCATTCCATTTTAGAGCATCAGTGTAGAGCAGTTAAGATGGAGTTTTCATTCCATCCATTTTAGAGCATCGGTGTAGAGCAGTTAAGATGGACAAGTTTTCATTCCATCCATTTTAGAGCATCGGTGTAGAGCAGTTAAGATGGACAAGTTTTCATTCCATCCATTTTAGAGCATCAGTGTAGAGCAGTTAAGATGGACAGTTAAGATGGAGTTTTCATTCCATCCATTTTAGAGCATCAGTGTAGAGCAGTTAAGATGGACAAGTTTTCATTCCATCCATTTTAGAGCATCGGTGTAGAGCAGTTAAGATGGACGAGTTTTCATTCCATCCATTTTAGAGCATCAGTGTAGAGCAGTTAAGATGGACAAGTTTTCATTCCATCCATTTTAGAGCATCAGTGTAGAGCAGTTAAGATGGACAAGTTTTCATTCCATCCATTTTAGAGCATCAGTGTAGAGCAGTTAAGATGGACAAGTTTTCATTCCATCCATTTTAGAGCATCAGTGTAGAGCAGTTAAGATGGACGAGTTTTCATTCCATCCATTTTAGAGCATCAGTGTAGAGCAGTTAAGATGGACGAGTTTTCATTCCATCCATTTTAGAGCATCAGTGTAGAGCAGTTAAGATGGACGAGTTTTCATTCCATCCATTTTAGAGCAGTTAAGATGGACGAGTTTTCATTCCATCCATTTTAGAGCATCAGTGTAGAGCAGCATTAAGAGTTAAGGACAAGTTTTCATTCCATCCATTTTAGAGCATCGGTGTAGAGCAGTTAAGATGGACAAGTTTTCATTCCATCCATTTTAGAGCATCAGTGTAGAGCAGTTAAGATGGACGAGTTTTCATTCCATCCATTTTAGAGCATCAGTGTAGCGCAGTTAAGATGGACGAGTTTTCATTCCATCCATTTTAGAGCATCAGTGTAGAGCATTTAAGATGGACGAGTTTTCATTCCATCCATTTTAGAGCATCAGTGTAGCGCAGTTAAGATGGACGAGTTTTCATTCCTTCCATTTTAGAGCATCAGTGTAGAGCAGTTAAGATGGACGAGTTTTCATTCCTTCCATTTTAGAGCATCAGTGTAGAGCAGTTAAGATGGACAAGTTTTCATTCCATCCATTTTAGAGCATCAGTGTAGAGCAGTTAAGATGGACGAGTTTTCATTCCATCCATTTTAGAGCATCAGTGTAGAGCATTTAAGATGGACGAGTTTTCATTCCATCCATTTTAGAGCATCAGTGTAGCGCAGTTAAGATGGACGAGTTTTCATTCCTTCCATTTTAGAGCATCAGTGTAGAGCAGTTAAGATGGACGAGTTTTCATTCCTTCCATTTTAGAGCATCAGTGTAGAGCCAGAAGTTACTAGTCTTCCTCATCTTGAGACGTGCCAGTTTCTGGTGATTGTAATTTAAAAATTTCTTTTGCCATGATAGTCAACAAAGCAATGGGACAATCATTTGATTATTTAGGTGTATACCTACCAGAAGCAGTCTTTGCTCATGGTCAACTTTATGTAGCCCTTACGTGAGGAAAGAACCCAGAAAATCTTAAATATATATTTGGGAGCCGCGCTGGTGTAATGGTTACCACATTGCGCTGGCGATCAGGTTTTCAAGGTTCAAGCCCGAGCGTGAGCATTTGAAGAAGTGTCATCGACCGGGATTTTTACTGAATAACCTGAACGGCTCCTGAGATAAACCCTCTGTGGATGGGAAGGAGCTTCGCTCCTGACCTGGTTGGAAGGAAAGTCCACAGGTTCCCCAGCCTCGCAATGACATGTCATTGGGCCGAAGGGCTGAAAGCCCAAGTGCCGCTGGTTAAAAAAAAAAAAAATATATATATATTCATGGCACAGGTTATCAATGCAAGCATTTTAAAAATAATCGTACATTTGCACCCAAAAAAAATATTGTGAGCTGTTATGTAACCAGTCAAATTACACTCTATTTTACTATTGTAGTTTCTCAGTCTTCTAAATGTGTAGATGCTGAAAGTTTAAGATATTGTCGTTAATTCTTCTTCCGTCATTGTTTTCACGGTTATAAGTGCTCGGGCACTCATCGTTCTGCCATTATGTCTGACTGTTCTCATCAAAGACAACTTATGACGTAAGTCCCCGTGGGAATCTAAATCTACGCCGAGTTATGTACTGGTCTGTCCGAGACTAATAATATGTGTGTTTGTCTGCGGAAAGAAAGATTAATGGATTCATATTTGGGAACTACAACCTAATGATTCCCAGCGGACAAAGACGTCATTTCTTGCCTTCTCCTTCCCGCAGGCATTAGACAGTGTGATGCCATTACTGAGACAGTTTACGGAGAACAATACTTCCTCATTTCCGTAATCTGGGATTCCATTTTTCACTAATCTTTCATTTATCATCGTTAACGATTTTGTACAACTTTCGGCTCGATATTTATGTGAGTGTGACCTAACATAAAAGGTCTTAAACTGAGATAAGAGAAACAGGTTATTACACTCTTGTGCAGGTAAGGATTTATATAGTTGGTAATTAAATTTGCGGACCTTTTTTTTTTGTTTGTTTGCTAAATAGTATACTGCACTGTTTCTGATCACGAGTAAAAGCAATGTGAATCCATGCAGTAATGTACAGAAAGTTGTTGCTGTGAGATAGTTCTGGGCTTAAATCAGTTGTAAATTTAGAAAAAAAGATTGCTGATAATGCGAAACGTGCAAATGTTAGTTTTTAGCACTCAGTGACGTAAAGAAATTCACAATCATCATCAGCTGCCATCTCCACATCGAAGGTTGGCTGTAATGAATCTCCAACGTCTTCTATCTCTTGTCTTGGTGGTGCACTCTGACAGACTCTTCTGTCCATCCCTTGATGTTATCTTACCACTTATAGCGCTGTCTTCCTCTTGCACGTTTGCCTTCAACTCTACCTTCCATTATGATATTCAGCGAAGCGTTATATCTTTAATTATGGCCACAATATTTTAGTTATCTAATTTTGATCTCTTTCATGAAATCCCTGCTCAATCCTACGTTCTCTTGAACCTTTTCTGAAGAAATTGCCGCTTTCAACAGCAAATATCAATCAATCAATCAATCAATCAATCAAAATAATTTAGCTCCCCAAGGAGCATATGCCTTCAACAAATACATGCCAAGGTCTGCTGATCAGCAAATATGTTGAACCTATATTTTTTCTTTCAAAAACTACAAACAATCACTACATGATTTTGTCGCGAAACATTACAGATATTACATTAGAAGTTTATGTTCCGGACAGTTTTCCTGTTGAAAGCTTTCAGGCCATTAAATGTCCCTGAAAATGATGACCTGGTCTCACCTAGATAGCTGATGGTAGGCATAAATTTCTTATCTGGCCTGAGCATTCTCCTTCCCCTTTGAACTTGAATGTAGCTTTTACAGTAGTTTTTTTTAAATAATAAGTTGCTCCTATATCATTTTTTTGTAGCGGTTCTCCTTTTATAGCAAATTTGTCTGCCTCCTCGTTGCCTGGAATTTGATTGAAACTAATTAGTATTCACTTTCCAGGTGAGAATTATTCCAAGACAGGAATACAGGCAATGTAATACGGCGGCGTTTTGTTGTTGTTGTTGACTCTTGATGAAGTAAAGACTTGTGTTCGTTTCTTATCACTCGATCTGTAACTTCGTCTATGATATGCAGCGTCAAAGTCTGCAGAATTAATTAGGCAATTAAGACATTTTTGACAATTTTATGTTTGAAGTGCGTGTGTTTGAAGGTTATGTGTTTGACGTGCATATGTTTGAAGTATGTGTACGTTTGTCTGGTATGTGTTTTACGTGCATATGTTTGACGTTTGTACGTTTGTCTGATATGTGTTTTACGTGTATAGGTTTGACGTGTGCACGTGTGACCAATATGTGCTTCACATGTTTATGTTTTGATGCATTTACGTTTGTCCAATTTGTGTTTTACATGTATACGTTTGACGTATGTACATGTGTTTAATATGTGTTTGATATCTGTATGTTTGACGTATGTACGTGTGTTTGATATGTGTTTGATATCTGTATGTTTGACGTATGTACGTGTGTTTGATATGTGTTTGATATCTGTATGTTTGACGTGAGCGTCCGATTGGCAGAGTGGTTAGAGCGTTGGTCTCTCGCAGCAAAGGTGCCGGGTTTGGATCACGGTATAGTACACGCTCCAGTCTACCCAGCTGTAAATGGGTAGCTGACTGAGTTAGGGAAGGAAAAGGCAGCGAGGAAGGGAACTGGCCAACCCATCTCTCGATGCTGGACCTAGTATTGTGAAGTCTCTAACATTCTACTCCCCTACAGCAGTAACAGATATGGAACAACATTTATCTTTACCATGTTTGATGTGTGTACGTTGTATCAGTAAAGATACAAGTTTCAAATTCACGTTGCGACTACTTTTCAAACGGAATAGTTTCGCACACTGTGATACGGAAGGTCAGTTTTTCATGTCGGACCAAAGCAGAAAATAAAAATATATACTTTCTGTACAGAAAAAAAAAAAAAAACACTTTCCGTGCAGGAAAGGTGGAATTGAGATAACTATCTTAACTGCCCAAGCACCGTCTGCTGCCAATTTTTCTAAATTGAATATGAAAATGAACTTTATTCACTGTGTCTCCTGTGTACTCATTTTTTTTTATTTTTAACTTTGACTAAGACTAGCAGATTGGCTTTGGTGAGTCACCTCGGATAGCTTCGTAACACTTGTAACAAGTCCCTGATGGATTATCTGAACAAAATTGTCAGTTTTCCTGACTTCTCTCTGTCTGCCTCTCTCTCACTCTCTCTCTCTCTCTCTCTCTCTCTGTGTCGCTCTTTCAGTTTCACCACGTCTCTCTGTTTCTCTAATCTCTCTATGTCACTCTCTGTCTTTCTGTCTCTCTCTGACACTTTCTCTCTTTTTTATGTCTCTCATTTATCTTTGTCACTCTCTGTCTCTCTTTTCTCTGTCTCTCTCTTTCTGTCTCTTTCTCAGTCGGGCTATGTTTATTAATGGATTCAGTATGGAAGATGAGAGAAAGGAAGGGCAGAATGTTAGACGGGCATGCGTGCCCAATTCTAAACCCTTTGAAAATAAAGTTCGTTCGTTCGTTCGTTCTCTTTTCTCTCTGTCTCTATCTGTCTCTCTATGCCCCTCTCTGTCTCTGTCGCTCTGTCTCAGTCAGTTTCTTTCTGTTTGTCTCTGTATTTCTGTCTCTCTTTGTCTCTCGTTTCCGTCTATCTCTCTCCATCTCTATATATCTCACTCTGGCCTTGTCTCTCTCTCTCTCAGTCGGGCTATGTCTCTCTGTTGCTCTCTCTGTCCATTCCGGTCTTTGTCTCTCCCCGTCTTTGTCTCTCTCTTCTGTGCCTCTCTCTGTCCCTGTCTCTCTGTTTCTGTCTGTCTCTCTCTCTCTGAGTCAGAGAGACTCTTTCTATCTCTTTGTCTCTCTTCTCTCTCTCTCTCTCTATCCCTGTCTCTAAGCATTCTCAAAATCAACGGTTTCCAACCTTGTGCGGGTCGCAGCCCCTTAACGTCCAAGCTAAATATATGCGGCCCCCATAAGAAGAAATAAAATTGCACGATTATTTGTTAACCATTTATATTCTGCATACATTACGGATCTGAGCATTTATTACACTGCAAAAAGATTCTTTAGAAAACAAACGAGGGAAATATTGAAAAAGACATGTTACATTTATATAGCATTACTATGAATTAGATTGAATGAATGTTTGTTTATTTGCCATTTATTAAAGGTCAGGTCATCTGAATATATGATGTATAAATAATTGTATGTATTTAATTATTTTAAGTTGGTCAGTCATTAACTGAAACAGTTAAATTAAAGGATTGGAATAATGGATTTTGTTTCGCGGCCGTAAGCTTTCAAATGAGCGTCCGATCGGCAGATTGGTTAGAACGCTGGCCTCACGTGGCAAATGTTCCGGGTTCGAAACATAGTGACGTCACGCTCCAGACTACCCAGCTGTAAAGGGATACTTGACTCTGCTCTAGAGAAGGCAAAGGCAGCGAGGAAGAGTACTGGTCACCCCACCTCTCGACACTGGACCTAATATAGTGAAATCTGTAACACTTTACTGCCCTACGGCAGTATCTGCTATGGGATTTCCTCTTCCTTTTAGCTTCCGAATGCCTGGCTCCAAAGACTATATTTTAAGTCACAGGTCGGGCCCCACATTAAGTCACAGGTCGGGCCCCACATTAAGTCTGTTCCTATTTTTTTTTTTTTTTACGGTGACGAGATCTGAAAGTCTGGCGATTGCGTTTGTTTGTTCATGTTCGGTCGATTTTATAGGATTTTCCTTGTTTACTATTTGGTAAAACATTTCTTCAATACATTACCACCGCTTCGGTCCTTGTCACCACTTCTGGGTCCTCGGCTCCCAGTCTAAGAACCACTGCTGTAAACGATTTCCTGAAAGCTTCTTACATCTGCTGCAGTCCTGTGCAACATACAACAATGAACGGAATAGAATATGGCAACCACCTATTGGTCTCCACGAAAAACTGTTTGGAGATGTCAAGAACCCTGAGCTGACTACTGCCTTTATTAGAGTCATTAATGTAGAAGTCTGAGGGTGAACGAGATGTCAGGCACCTTGAGCTGACTACTGCCTTTATTAGAGTCATTAATGTAAAAGTCTGAGGGTGAACGAGATGTCAGGCACCTTGAGTTGACTACTGCCTTTATTAGAGTCATTCATGTAGAAGTCTGAGGGTGAACGAGATGTCAGGCACCTTGAGCTGACTACTGCTTTTATTAGAGTCATTAATGTAGAAGTCTGAGGGTGAACGAGATGTCAGGCACCTTGAGCCGAATACTGCCTTTATTAGAGTTGTTAATGTAGAAGTCTGAGGGCGAACGAGATGTCAGGAACCTTGAGTTGACTACTGCCTTTATTAGAGTCATTAATGTAGAAGTCTGGGGGTGAACGAGATGTCAGGAACCTTGAGTTGACTACTGCCTTTATTAGAGTCATTCATGTAGAAGTCTGAGGGTGAACGAGATGTCAGGCACCTTGAGCTGACTACTGCTTTTATTAGAGTCATTAATGTAGAAGTCTGAGGGTGAACGAGATGTCAGGCACCTTGAGCCGAATACTGCCTTTATTAGAGTTGTTAATGTAGAAGTCTGAGGGTGAACGAGATGTCAGGAACCTTGAGTTGACTACTGCCTTTATTAGAGTTATTACTACACAAGTCTGAGGGTGAACGAGATGTCAGGAACCTTGAGTTGACTACTGCCTTTATTAGAGTTATTACTACACAAGTCTGAGGGTGAACGAGATGTCAGGAACCTTGAGCTGACTACTGCCTTTATTAGAGTCATTAATGTAGAAGTCTGAGGGTGAACGAGATGTCAGGCACCTTGAGCTGACTACTGCCTTTATTAGAGTCATTAATGTAGAAGTCTGAGGGTGAACGAGATGTCAGGCACCTTGAGCTGACTACTGCCTTTATTAGAGTCATTAATGTAGAAGTCTGAGGGTGAACGAGATGTCAGGCACCTTGAGCTGACTACTGCCTTTATCAGAGTCATTAATGTAGAAGTCTGAGGGTGAACGAGATGTCAGGCACCTTGAGCTGACTACTGCCTTTATTAGAGTCATTAATGTAGAAGTCTGAGGGTGAACGAGATGTCAGGCACCTTGAGCCGAATACTGCCTTTATTAGAGTTATTACTACACAAGTCTGAGGGTGAACGAGATGTCAGGAACCTTGAGTTGACTACTGCCTTTATTAGAGTTATTACTACACAAGTCTGAGGGTGAACGAGATGTCAGGAACCTTGAGTTGACTACTGCCTTTATTAGAGTTATTACTACACAAGTCTGAGGGTGAACGAGATGTCAGGAACCTTGAGCTGACTACTGCCTTTATTAGAGTCATTAATGTAGAAGTCTGAGGGTGAACGAGATGTCAGGCACCTTGAGCTGACTACTGCCTTTATTAGAGTCATTAATGTAGAAGTCTGAGGGTGAACGAGATGTCAGGCACCTTGAGCTGACTACTGCCTTTATTAGAGTCATTAATGTAGAAGTCTGAGGGTGAACGAGATGTCAGGCACCTTGAGCTGACTACTGCCTTTATCAGAGTCATTAATGTAGAAGTCTGAGGGTGAACGAGATGTCAGGCACCTTGAGCTGACTACTGCCTTTATTAGAGTCATTAATGTAGAAGTCTGAGGGTGAACGAGATGTCAGGCACCTTGAGCTGACTACTGCCTTTATTAGAGTCATTAATGTAGAAGTCTGAGGGTGAACGAGATGTCAGGAACATTGAGCTGACTTTATTAGAGTCATTAATGTAAAAGTCTGAGGGTGAACGAGATGTCAAGAACCTTGAGCTGACTACTACCTTTATTAGAGTCATTAATGTAGAAGTCTGAGGGTGAACGAGATGTCAGGAACATTGAGCTGACTTTATTAGAGTCATTAATGTAGAAGTCTGAGGGTGAACGAGATGTCAGGAACATTGAGCTGACTGCTACCTTTATTAGAGTCATTAATGTAGAAGTCTGAGGGTGAACGAGATGTCAGGAACATTGAGCTGACTTTATTAGAGTCATTAATGTAGAAGTCTGAGGGTGAACGAGATGTCAGGAACATTGAGCTGACTGCTACCTTTATTAGAGTCATTAATGTAGAAGTCTGAGGGTGAACGAGATGTCAGGAACATTGAGCTGACTTTATTAGAGTCATTAATGTAGAAGTCTGAGGGTGAACGAGATGTCAGGAACATTGAGCTGACTTTATTAGAGTCATTAATGTAGAAGTCTGAGGGTGAACGAGGAAGAAGAAGAAAGCGTCTTAGTACATCGGAGCCAAGTCCCCATTTAAATTACCCCATTTGTCTCTTTTTCCTCCATCTTTCTCCAATCAGCTTAGAAGTTCCTGGAAGCGACTTTACGCATCGCCTCACTCGTTTAGCTTCATTCTTGTCTATCTGTAATCAAAGGATTATTATCACGCGGAAGTTTGGTTCGATAGGAAATCTGTGCCGATTGAATTGTCTGCCGGTATTATATGTCTGAATAAGCTGTGGGTGTATGTATGTATGTAAAGGTAAGTTGCAGATAGTGAGGTAGGGGAGTGAAGAGACTTTACTAAGCTAGGCTCAGCTTAATTAGGTGGGATGACACGATCCTTTTCTCGCCCTTAGACAGGCAGACAGATATACAGACAGACAGGCAGACATATATACAGACGGACATTCAGACAAATATACAGACATACAGATATATAGACAGAAAGGCAGCCAGATATACAGACAGACGGGCAGACATACATACAGACATACAGGCAGAACGAACGAACAAACTTTATTTTCGAAGGGTTAAGAATTGGGCGCGCAGGCCGGTCTAACATTCTGCCCTTCCACTCTCATTTATCTTGCATACTAGGAACCCTTTCATTCTCACATGTTACTTTAAGCATTAGTTTAGAGGCATGCAACATTATACAGGTAATATAACAGCAAACATTTACAGTATGCAATCATAATAAAAATTAAGTATTGTTTTTTAAAACAAACAAGCACAGACAGATAGACAAGCAGACAAATATACAGACAGAAAGATATACAGGCAGACAGACATATATACAGGCAGACAGACAGACAGACAGACAGATAAGTAAACAGACCGGCAGTCAGACAGACTGAGAATCGGGCGGATGCACAGATAGATTGACAGACAGGCATGCGGAGAGAGAGAGAAGATAGATAGATAGATAGATAGATAGATAGATAGATAGATAGATAGATAGATAGATAGATAGATAGATAGATAGATAGATAGATAGATAGATAGATAGATAGATAGATAGATAGATAGATAGATAGATTGATTGATTGATTGATTTATAGAGAAGTGATTGAGACAACTGATCATCATGTTCCATTCCGTGACTTGGCTTGTAGGTCTTTGAAGGTACGTGAACACGATTGTGAAACCTGCTGCAAGTGTTCACTAATTTTGTTCTTGTCAGGGTTAGCTTCCGATAACATTATCGTGATAATGTCTTATCTCTGTTAGATATTTCTTGATTCTAACAAAAAGTTAAATTTAGTTTTGAGCCGGAAAAAACTCTTGGCATCGGGTATGTTTTTTGTTGTTGTAAACACGTTAACTAAAATTGAATCATGAAACATTAAAAACTTCATGGAGTATTACCCCAAAAAAGTTACTGAAATGTGAAAAGCATAAAATTCTTCCTGGATTCACATAAGATCGTGTTTTTTCCCATCTTCTCTCAAAAAACCAAACTTAGCAAGGGGCAAAAGTTGCAGCACGAAGAGGATGTTAATGCGTCATCAGCTAAGATAAAAACACGACGAGGACAGCTGTGCAGTAAAAACGCAGTTCTATCCGCCACACGATAATATTGACGAGAAAATGGGTCGTGATTAATTCCATGGATTGGTGAATATTTTTTGTCATTACTGGCGCCAAAGCTCTGGGTCATATTTGACTTTTGATGAATCTAATGCTTTACATGTGTTTGTGTTAATATTGTATCTATCTTTACAGCTGCTGGGTGTTTCTAGTCACTTAGACTGGAAGTAACATTGTGTCAGCTACATTTTATAATGCTTTTGAGTTTTTGTTGCGATTTATGAAAGATGAGGTGGGGGGGTGGGGGTAGGAAGAGTGTATTCATAAATTGTATTACAGTTTTAAGGCATTGATACATTTTCGGGGTTTTGATAAATGTTGTAGCATTTTTGAGGATTTGATAATTGTATGACAGTTTGTAGCTATTGATAACTTTTATGACAGTTTGGAGATATTAATAATTTTTGTGATTTATTATACTTCTGTGTTCTTTGTCTATCTCCAATATTTTTCCTTTACTTATCTTAACTGTTTATAGAATTATTAACAATCTTCTGTACAACCACATTTCTATTATCACCAATATTTGGCAACAAAAAATAGGACACTGCTCCCTTACAAGTATCATAAGTGGTAACTAAAGGCATAATGTAACAATTGTTACATGAAGCATCTCTATAAGAGCACATAATACGTTATGATACATCATTCCTGCATAAAGGTTAACTTCACTAGTGACGCCACGCTCTTCAGGTGTTGAAGTGTGGTCACAAAGACTTAACCCGTTATCCCAGTCCTCAAGGTCTTACAATATTTGGACGTTCGTCCTAATATAACCGACAGTACGTGTGTCTAGGTTGAACGAAGCACGTTTCGTGAAAGCAAGACAAAACTCCTATTATAAGCACAACGGTTGAAAATGTTACGTATAGTTGTTCTTCATGTCTGTTGCGTATAGTTATCATTTTCATATAGTTAACTTGCTATTCCATTGACTATCTAAAAATTTAAGAATTTTTTCTTAAAAAACTTCTGACTGCTATTTTAACGAACAAACAAACAACTGATACCTCGTCACATAGATTAATACGACATTTAAATACCGAATATGAATTAATTATTTTGATACCACAGTCAGAAATGTTGGACCAATACCAACTAGAAATCGTTGACTTTTAGACAGGACTTCGTGGCGACTTCTGGCGTTTCAGGCAGGAGAATTTGAAAAGGGCGGGATTCTACATGACAGAGGTAAATAGTCACGTGCTCTTTCATATTTGCCCTTGTCACTTCCATCTTTGATAGCGGTCTGTGATCGCTAAACGTGTGTCCTTCGTTCGTAAAAATGTTCGTTTTATTTCTTCGTAGTTATCTGTCTTCTAGAATCTTCTGCTGTTTGGTTTTGTTTATCTGTAAATCTGCCAATCAATAAAGCAATCAGTCAATCAATCAATCAATCAATCAATCAATCAATCAATCTATCTATCTATCTATCTACCTACCTACCTACCTACCTACCTACCTACCTACCTACCTACCTACCTACCTACCTACCTATCTATCTATCTATCTATCTATCTATCTATCTATCTATCTATCTATCTATCTATCTATCTATCTATCTATCTATCTATCTATCTATCTATCTATCTATCTATCTATCTATCTATCTATCTATCTATGTGCTTGTCTGTTTTTCTGCCTGCGTGTGTTGTCTGCCTTTATCTCCGTCTATCCAGCCATCTTCCATCCATCCATCTATCCACCAACCCATACATGCATGCATATCAGAATCTTTATTCTCCATAAAATACATTGACATGTACTGAAATGGCATAATAAAATACAACATACCAAATAGGAGAATCATTAGAATTTACAACAGTGTGGAATGTATCTCATCTAGTTCAATATTAGAAACTTTAACTTACAGACGTTGTAAATCCACAGCAAAAGTTGACGACGGTTGCAATGACAGAAGTAGTACACAGTAAGTCGAAATGTGCTTTAAGTTTTAACAGTTGGATAATAATTTGAATATTTATGAAAAGAATTTCATTACTTGGATGGGATTTAACTGAATAAAGGAGGTCACTTTTGGCAGCGGATATTTTCACTCAGCTGCCAATGGTAGTTTCTTCTCCCGCTGGGTTAGTTCCTTTCACTCTGATTTCGCTCGTCTCTGGTCAAAGTTCAGGCGCCGCACGTTCCAAGAAGGTCAATGAGTAACGGCCAAGTTGGTTCTGCGTCTGTCTATAAGACCCTCTTATGATGGCGTTTCGCAAAACGTCAGTCCACTTCTACCTTCACTTGGTTCCAGAGATAGTACTTTCTGCTGGTACCACCAATAACTGGTAATAGAAATAGAAACGAAACGCTCTTATGAGTATGGCGTTTTTCTGACACATTTATGTGACCCCCTCTTCTATTCTACCATCCCATGTCAGAATTTACCCTCGATGAGAATTAAATTTAATCCCTCGGGATAAAACTTCCTTTATATTTAAACTGAATAGCTTTAGCTTTACATTACATTTAAATGAAAAGGTTAAACGTACAGATATAATATGTTTTACATTTACATCTCCACTGTTTGAAAAGTGCTCACAATATAAATTCATTTATGTTTCATTTATATTTACACTTGTGGAAAAGTTTAAAACTTCTATTAATTAAAATGAATATTTTCACATAGATGTTTACACTAGTTTAAAGCTTGAAAACTTACATCAATTTTAAAGTGAATATGTTTATACTGATATACACTGCTTTGAAAATGTAAGTCTTATTCTTAGAATGTACATCATTACTTTCGTCTTTCCCTCCCTGCTCCCTAGGGAACCTGGAACTACTTTATGCTTTTTAGTTCTCTTTACGAAACTATCAATAAAGCAATCACCAGGCCGTGCCATGGTGGTTCATGAATCATCATTCTAGATACTGAGGTTGCCAGCCCCAAATGACTTTGACATCTAATAGCGAGTTCCACACATTAAACTTTACATGGTAATATACACGTAGATATGTTAGTTCACATGTTAGTAATAAAATATGAAATGTAAATCACATCTTACGCCAATCCTGGCTACAGACTTGTTTGCTCAGATGAATAAAAGAGATGAATCGTTCTCTTACACGCGTCTGGGAATCTGTAATTCTACAATAGATTCCCTTTCTGACTCCGTGTTTCTTCAGTTTCCTAGTCCCGGTGTTCCTTATTAAAATGTAAAGAGTTCCTGTGCTTTGTAAGTCTTATTTGGTTCTCCAATAAAAGGTCCGGTTAACAAATAGGAATTATGAATCTAGTCTTTACTTTGGCGAGGTCTGATGTTGTCTTGGCGAGCTTGAAATTCACAGTCAGATAAAACTGCGAAATGGTCAAGCTATATTCCCCTCAATGTTGTTATGAATCTAATCAGAAAGATCCAATCATTTCAAACAGGTCATGTGTGGCACTTTCAAAATATTTCCTTCATGGAAATATGTTGCAAAACGTCACGTCCCCCATAGAAGGTAATATGATGTCTTGCATACACTCTCACAAACACATTTGTAGACTCATATTGTCTAAAATGTAATAAATCTATGATTACTTTTAACCAAGTGACCGGTAGCGATTATATCACACTTGTCTGCCAACATGTGTCACACAGACAGTAATCTTGTTATCTCCGTATGAGTACGCAAACTCCGTGTCTTATCGGTGAGTTAAGCCGATAGCGCTGGCCGATGTACGTGTTAATCTGCCGCGCCTATAACCAACAAATCTGGGTAGCGCTCCTTGCAAATGTGATATTTATTTGATAAAATCAAATATCTGCTACTTAGCAGAGAAATAAAGAAAGAAAGAAAGAAAAGTGCGATAATTGACAGCACCTAATAACAATCAGTACCACAAATGTACCGATACTGCCAGAGAGAACCAAAGATCGATAGAGGTCGTCCATTTCGTCACAGTCCCCACCACGTTCAATGCAGATGTGCCAGCGCTTCACTAATGCCTGGATTCCGCGAAAAAAATAACTCTTATGACTGACTGCGTAGCCACGTATGCACCGCCTTTTTCACCTCATAATCTGTACTGAACTTCCTACCACTGAGTGCCTCCTTGAGGGGTCCAAACACATGATAATCACTCGGTGCGAGGTCCGGTGAATATGCAGAATGTGGAAGCCATTCCAAACGCAGATTAGTGATTTTCGTTACTGTCGCACGAGATGTGTGTGGCCGCACGTTATCATGCTGTAACAACACATCAGAACTGAGCAAGCCGCGACGTTTTGACCTGATTGCAGGTTTCAAGTGGTTCTGAAGCAGATCACAGTATGATTCGCTGTTGATAGTGAGTCCCCTGGGCATGTAATGTTCCAGGATTGGGCCTTTACAGTCCCAGAAGAGCGTCAGCATCAATTTGCCGGCCGACCGCGCTGTACGGAGCTTCTTTGCTTTCGGCGATGATGAATGTCGCCACTCCATGCTGGCTTGCTTAATCTCTGGCTGGAAGTAGTGGACCCAGCATTCGTCACCAGTGACTATGCGGTGTAGAAAGCCATCTCCATCAGCTTCATAACGTCGTAACAGTGTTTCACAAACATCCACACGATGTTCTTTCAGTTCGGTGGTGAGTTGTTTTGGTACCCACCTAGCGAAAACTTTGTGGTACTGCAGCACGTCGTGAATGATGTGGTGCGCTGAGCCACGACTGATCTTCGATTCTTCAGCCACCTCGTCGATTGTTACCCGCCGGTTTTCCCGTATCACTAGTTCCACTGCAGCGATAGCGTCAAGCGTAGTCGCAGTGTGAGGCCGGCCGGAGCGAGCTGCATCAGCCACAGTTGACACCCCACTTTTAAACTTCCTGTGCCACTCATAAACCTGCTGAAGCAACACACAAGTGTCCCCATACTGCCTCTTCATCCTCCGATGAATGTCTGCTGGTTTCTCACCCTCAATACCTAAAAAAACGGATAACTGCACGCTTCTCTTCTCTCGTGCATGCTTCCAAGGGGGCGGCCATCTTGGCTATGGCTTGCTGACGTCATACTTCCCATCAAGACGACGGGCCTGCGCGCCCTGGTACCTCAAGCGGGAGGGCATAACATATCTGTAGTACAACCGTCTACTACGTGATTTTGACTTTTTATTGCCATATTAAGGTTATTTTTTGACTCCCCCTCGTATTACTGGTGCCGAAAAGAGATGGTTTAACAATTATTTCTTTATTTATTATGTCACTATTATTCCTGTTTGAGGATTACACTTTCTCATAAACAATGTCAACAACTCTATTGTGCCTTTGTTGGTATAAGGTTTGAAATTTGATACATCCATTTAATAAATGTGACACTGTTTCGTATGGGTGGTTACGTATTTTTTCATGTAAGACTGTGGGTAGTATAGATGTAAAAGATTTTCACATTCAAGTAACGGTGACCTCGATCTCACAGCAAATGACAGTATTTTATCACTTAATTTAACATTAGATAGAAAGTTAGATGACAATGAATGGTTTACACATTTTATTTCGCGCACTGTTCTTCCATGGGATGATTTACTTTTTAGTTCACTTAGAATTAGGTTAAGTTTATGGGATTTAAATCCAGAATAAAAAGCGTTTGCTGACTTGTATGTTAGACTCACATCTTCATCTATGTTTAAATGTACATTGTAATGGCCATTGCCATCCACTTTTACACTCACTCCGTGACGCGCGCGTTCTTCATTCATTCAGTTCTACCAAAAATGATCTTGGCCAATTCACTTTGGATCTTTTAACTAGAAGGTTCGTTTGGTTTAGCTCGTAACTTGCAAAGTTATTCCTATCTTCATCTACTTGATCTATTTTACGCTTTTTTCATATGTTTATCTAACGAGTACATTGCTACAGTTTTTACAAGACTATCATCACAATTTAGCAAACATACATACATACATACGTTCATTCAGCACATTTGATCTCCCTTGGAGCGCTGGCAATATAAAAAGACATAACACCTTACTGAAGACCATAATAGAAGGTAGAGTTGAAGGCAAACGTGCAAGAGGAAGACAGCGCTATAAGTGGGAAGATAACATCAAGAGATGGACAGGAAATAGTCAACAGAGTGTACCATCAAGACAAGAGGCAGAAGACATTTCAGATCCATTGCAGCCGACCTTTGACGTAGCGATTGCAGTTGATGATGATGATAATGATGGTGAGGATGATTATAATGATAATGAAGAGGATAAAGGTAATAATGACGATAACGATAATGATGATGATGATGGAGTACATCGCCTCAGCAAACACAAGCCAAGCCATCATGCCCTGCGCCGTCCGCCCAAGCTCTTTGAATGACTTTTCTATCCCCTTTGTGTTGATGGCCTATTTCCTTCGGCGTGTGTCTCCCTTAACCCCTTTCACTCTGGAGATTCCAAAATAAATCACTGCCCTGTAATGTTACCAATCGGTTTTCTCAATGCGTATCCCATCCAACGCCAGCCTCGTGTGCTTACAGTTCACTACCCTGGCACCTGTCTGGCTCTTTCCATCAGTTCCACATTAGAGATCACGTCATAATACCTCAGTCCTACCGCTCTGCGTGAGCACCCATTTATGAAAGTCTGTTTCTATGTTAGACATATGTACATATGTCTGTCTGCTTGTCTGCCTGTCTGTCTGTCGATTATCCCCAAACTCATAATGCCATATTTTATGTGCCATATATAGCTATTAACATTCATCATTTGATTAGTTATCTATTTCTTCCCTTAATTGCATCTTTCTCTATTCGGTCAATGAAGAGGAAAAAGTATGTGTATGCAGTGGCGGACTGAACTTTGGTCTTTTCGGGCGCTAACCAAGGGCCCACAGCTGTACATTAGACATTTAGAACCAGTAATCAATGTACAATTAATAATCAGGGGCCAATGACCACTGTTTGATCAAAGGCCCCGAGCACTAACAGTCCATTGCTGTGTGTATATACGTAAAATGGTGCATGTATACGTGATTATAAGAATGTTTATCACTGTGTGTATATATGTGCCAGAACGTGTTTGTATATACGATTATGTATGTACACGTGTGTCAGTCTATCAGAACAATCAAATGAGCCGACCAAGACCAAAAACAGAGATAGCGGGATCTAAACACGATAAATAAAAGCTAGACAAGCATGTTCTTGAAGCAAAAAAACCAGATCCTAGTAAGGACAAATAATTGAGTTTGGCTTGAATATCTTAAGCGTTCTCTATTCCTCTAACAAACATGTCTGTTATCCTGTCGCTTATCTTCTTTTTTATTATCTATCTCTTCGTATCTTTATTATCACCCTTCATTCTCCCCCCCCCCCCCTTCCCGTACAGAGCAGAGGACAGCAAACGTATGCCAAGTCTTCCTGTCCCGTGCCATCAGCTCAAGGCTTTTACATGTCTTCCTCATTCCTGTCATCTCTATCACCAGTTCTTTTCTCCATGTATTCTTCCGCCTCCCTCTACATCTCTTACCTTGTGGATTCCAGAACAAGGACTGAAATATAAAATTCACAGTTGTAATCTTGTCATCAATTCCACAGTTGTAATCTTCTCATCAATGCCACAGTTGTAATCTTGTCATTAATTCCACAGTTGTGATCTTTTCATCAGTTCCACAGTTGTGATCTTTTCATAAATTCCACAGTTATGATCTTGTCATAAGTTCCACAGTTGTGATCTTGAAACAACATTTCAATTTCTTCGTGTGATCCACTATATTTAGTGCCATTACCTTTCAGCTGTCGTGGAGTTAACACCTTAAATAAGCTTGTGCCAAGCCAACGTGTCTCGCGCCATACACTTAAATTTTCTCCTTGTCATACTTATCTTGTGTAAGTCTCTTCTCTATGTTCTTTTTGTTCGAGTCTCATTCTATTTCTGTAATCTTGCTGATTTCAGAACAAGAACTCCGTGTAATGCTATCAGCTGTCTCCCTCAGTAAGTGTCCATTTCCATCACCAACGTCTTTTGCACGTCTCGTATTCTAATGGTATTCGTCTAGTTCTTGCCATCAGGTCCACATTAGTATCTCGCCATCAGTTCCACATTAATATCTTGTCACCAGTTCAGCATTAGTCATCATGTCATCAGTTCCACATTAGTGATCTTGTCATCAGTTCCACATTAGCGATCTTGTCATCGGTTCCACATTAGTGATCTTGTCATCATTTCCACATAAGTGATCTTAACAGCAGTTCCACATTAGTGATCTTGTCATCATTTCCACATTAGTGATCTTGTCATCAGTTCCACATTAGTGATCTAGTCACCAGTTCTACATTAGTTATCTTGACATCAGTTCCATATTAGTCATCTTGACATCAGTTCCATATTAGTGATCTTGACATCAGTTCCACATTAGTGATCTTGTCATAAGTTCCACACTAGTCATCTTGACATCAGTTCCACATTAGTGATCTTGACATTAGTTCCACATTAGTGATCTTGACATCAGTTCCACATTAGTGATTTTGACATCAGTTCCACATTAGGGATCTTGGCATCAGTTCCACATTAGTGATCTTGACATCAGTTCCACATTAGTGATTTTGACATCAGTTCCACATTAGTCATCTTGACATCAGTTCTACATTAGTCATCTTGACATCAGTTCCACATTAGTGATCTTGACATCAGTTCAACATTAGTCATCTTGACATCAGTTCCACATTAGTGATCTTGACATCAGTTCCACATTAGTGATCTTGACATCAGTTCCACATTAGTGATCTTGACATCAGTTCCACATTAGTGATCTTGACATCAGTTCCACATTAGCGATCTTGACATCAGTTCCACATTAGTCATCTTGACATCAGTTCCACATTAGCGATCTTGACATCAGTTCCACATTAGTCATCTTGACATCAGTTCCACATTAATGATCTTGACATCAATTCCACATTAATGATCTTGAAATCAGTTCCACATTAGTGATCTTGACATCAGTTCCACATTAGCGATCTTGACATCAGTTGCACATTAGTCATCTTGACATACCATTTATAATCTTTCTTAAGCCATTTGAGCTTAAGATCTTTACCTGTGTTTCCGACATGATTTCTTGTAATGACCATATATTTCCTACATTCAGTGAAAGCCTCTGTTACCATTTGTGATCTTATTTGTATATAACTTTCTGTTTCTCCAAATTATTTATATTATTGCAATGATATACAAAGGAGTACACCTCTTGTAAGGATGCTTCTCCAGATGTGTAAGTCTTGCTGCCAAGATATATGTTTCTTAAGGGGTATTCCTTTCATATTTATTTTTCACTTTATTCAGCATGCATAATTGAACAAGAAAACATCTCTTCTTTTGTGACGAGATGGAATATTAGATAATAACTAGTTGTGGCGTGATGGAGGTTGAACAGAAAAAAATAGTTTCCAGAAATATAGAAGAGAGCTGATGAACAAGAGGTACGGATGGCACAAGACAAGATAGGTAGTTAACCGCACAGTTCAGGTGATAACTGTAGAAAAGAACAAATAGGTAAGTCACCTTCCCGCTAGACCTATTCCTATGCTCCTAGGGTATTTCAGTAATAAGTGAATATAGCTCATATGATTCATTACCAAGTTAATTTATTAATATGTTAAATCCACACAACAGAATTATAAAAAGACAGTTAATAAATTTAATAACTGCAGTTATAAGTTAAATCAGGTGTACTTTAATGATTATTACTGTATAATGAAGATGTGCACCCTTGGTACGAAGATTTTAAGAAGAAAAATATTGACAGCAACAATATAATGTCCACGTCTGTCATATTCATCACATCTGTGGTGTGAGTGTCTTGGTTTGTGTTTTCCTTATCAGTTTGACTTACCTTGCGCGACAGGTTGATGTTGTTGTCTTCCCTCGGTCGTTATATCTGGACATTGAAGAAACTATGCTTATGCCATGTTACAGAAAGTTTGGTCCACTACACAATTTCCACACAAATTGTGTCACGTTCTCACTGCAAGGTTAAACCTGCAAATATATGACGAAGGGTTGGTATCTGTATGTTACATCCCAGACGCCCCTCCGATGTTGACTGGCCACTGGGAAATCAGATTCCTCATTTTGACCACATGGTAATGAGGCGGTTATGTTTGTAAGTCGAACGGAGGTATGCCATACAACAATACAATACATTTAAGAATGTTTACATAAATTACAGACATTTTCCAAACTTAGTCATGATTATTATCCTTTGGCTTAACTTCTGCCAAAAGTACCAAATTTGTCACTCCTATAAGACACTGACAGAATAAAAAAACAAGAAGAAAAGATGAACTCTTAGTGCACAGCATCCAAAAGCATAACACTTAAAAGGACTATTAGCTCTTTGAGCTCATCACCCAAAAGTAAAGCTTTAAAAAGCATTGTTAGTCCTGAGAAGGACTGTTAAGATTATATGGTTGGAAATACCATCTTCCTTCAAACGCTAGGCAAAGAATAAGACGTGAAGATTATGTTCAGCATAACATTAATTTTAAATAAACATTAAATTTAGTTATACATAAAACTAAGACATGTTGTAGACTCATAACAATCTATAATTTTTCAAACACACCCTCAGAACAGTGGTACTACGAATTTGCGGCTGGTTTTTTAACTTCATTCTAACAAGCGCTCACAATGGCCGTAAGCTGTGCTTCTCTTCAATTATCGTATTTTGTTGAGGCGGATTATTTCTACCAATAAGAGGTGGCCATCTGGATAACTTCTCAGCTCTGGCAGATTCTGACTTGGTTTCAGGAAGTATAGTTTGAATTTGGGACGGCTTCCCTTATATATCCATCTCAGGTATAACACTTTCTCCGAACGTCCAATCATTTTATTCCTTTCCTGCTTGAAAGCTTTCGTGGGATTTCAAGGCTGTTTTGCGAATTTGTGCTAGTTTAGCGACAAAATCATAATTTCCTCGTCAATTATCAAAGATAATGCTCTCCCACTGCCATAATTACATGTATTAGTAGTTCTGCACAAATCCCAAAAATAATTAGTTTTTCTGCACAAATCCGAAAAAGAATTATTCTGTTCAGGGCATTAATTATGTAAAAAACATCTGAATTTATGTTAGGCTAATTTACATGGGATTTCTCTATAGAAGTTAGTTCGATTTCCGGTGTGTATCTGGCCGTGTCATGACATCTTTCTTAAAATTATAGATCTCTACCATTAACAAACAGATACAGAGTAGCAACTAAGAAGATATGAAACTATGGATTGCTTTAAAACATTTTCCATTTCACCAAAAACAAGGAAACTATTGATTGGAAAAATGCATTCTTCGGGCGGGGGTTGTAATATTGTGAGAGATTGAGGAGTAATAGAGCGAAGATTAGAAAATGAAGGGAATTTTCCAGTTCTATAGTCAGGATTTACGAGTGCACGACCGAATGTTATAAATTTTCCTACAATTGCTGGAGAAATGTAAAATCAAATATGTCAAATGGTAAATGTAAAATAAACGGGAGAAATATTCCCATAGAAGGGCACATAGGGATGACTGGAAGATCCGCCAAAGAGAGAAAGGTACAGATGTCGATGTAAATTAATGTTTAAGTAGATTCATTTTAAACAGCGTTTCATTGTCATTTTATGTTTTAATACAACATTTATAATTACTTGTCATATTTTTGGTTAACTCTTGCAGGTCGGAATTTTTTCATCAGTTTTGCCAGAATTATTTTTGTACCTTAAAGGAGTACCTTTATAAATTCTAAAGTTTCTGAGTTATTACTCAACAAAGACACACATATTATACATCACAGTAAAGATAAATGAAAGTAAAATTAGAATATGAAGGATTTTTAGTGATATTCTACATATAGTATTCAGTTATGAGTCATAATATAGACCACTTTCAAGAAAAACTAATTTTAGTCTATCAAAAATGTATTTACCAACCCATGCAATAGACTGAAATATTATCCAGAGTGCTCTAGGGTCTTTTAAAATATCTCTAATTCATATATGAATATTATTTACAAGTGTAAGCTTCCTGTGATATTTTGTTAATGTTTTACAGACCATCCAGCGAACCATATAAACATTATAGACATTTGGAAAGAAAGAGGACATTATGGGCCGCGCGTAGCTTTTAAATTAAATCATATATTGTATTGTTATTATACAACAAAGACATACATATTACACATCACAGTAAAGATAAATGAATGTAGAATTAGAATGTGAAGGATGTTAGTGATATTCTACATATTTTATAGACTACTTTTTAATAAAAACTCATTTTAGTGAATGAAAAATGTACTCACCAACCCATGCATAAAAACTGAAACATTATCCATAGTGCTCCAGCATCTTTTAGAATAACACTAATTCATATGTGAATATTATTTACAAGTGTCAGCTTCCTGTGATATTTTGTTAATGTTTTACAGACCATCCAGCAGACCGTACCATCATCATTAAAATAAAAAAGAAGATATTCAAGGCCGCGTGAACTTTTAAATTAAATCATATATTGTGTTGATATTACACAACAAAGACACACTCAAAGGTAGACAGTTCTGGCGTATGCCCATAGGCAGGGTTTTTTAAGCGGGAGTTGAGTTAGACTTCCGGCAAGCCGTGAAGTGTCCTGGAATTTCTGAAGGGACCAAGGGTCCATTGTGTTTTTCGGGGAGAATCTTCGAAGTGACTGCGATGGCAGTTTTCCCCAGTGAATCTCTGTGCGTTGGAATGACAGCAGAGTTCCTTGTTAGGTTCTGTGGACTCGGTTACAGGTAATACCGACTTTTTCCATTATTACGCTTTCGGTGGCAGAACATGTTAGAAGATTACCTAGTCTGTGAACTGCAACTCACCGGTCCTCCATTACAGAACATATATGTTGTGCTCAAGGTAGCCATCCAAGACTATTAGTCTTCATACCATCCAGAAATCCAGTGACGATGATATATTGTGGGAGCCGCAGATTGGCGGCATATTTATGTCCACATAATCATTACTGCAGGGTTGATGGTAACCTGCTTATCAGCAGTACACAGCCGACGTCAGAACGAGGCCTGTGTTTTCGGCTATTATACTACAGCCTGATAATGTGCAATTGGCGGGGAATGCCAAGTTGTACCTATGTGTCAAGGTGATTAAGGTATCTGACGCGTTTAGTCAGAGAGATCAGGCGGCATTTTGAACTGTCATTGAATAACATTATTATTGACCATGCACGAATATTGAATGTTTACCAGCCCTTTTGAACGCCTGATGTATTATTATCGATTTCCGGTCAGCATGACCTTGTTTACAATGACTGTTCCTGCTGATGCTACTATGTGTGTTATCGTCAATAAATGTTTTGAAACGTGCCTGCAGTGTTCAAGCATCCTTGACTACTGCATGTGAGTGTAGGGGTTGCAGTGTCTACATATATACGAGCCTAAACACATTGGCGCCTTCATTCGCACCCACACTCAGTTCATCATACACCAGCACTACACATCTAACAACATATATACTGTCTTGGGCCAGTGATCACCTCAACAAGAGAAAAAGACAGTTACAATTATCCAAAGTGCTCCATGGTTTTTTTTAATAACACTAATCCATATATGAATATTAATTACAAGTTTCAGCTTTCTGTGATGTTTTGTTAATGTTTAAGAGACTCTCCAGCGGATCGTACCATCATTATTAAAATTTGGAAACAAAAAGGTCAAATTCAAAGTAAATCATATATTGTATTGTACTTACATTATTATGCATAAACAATATGTACACAATTTTATCTGAAAGGATATTTACATTTTAGTCAATGGTGGCTTGTGTATGCCATATCTTGATGCAGTGTTTTGGGTGGAGGTGAGGATAATCATCGCAACCCTCGCAAATAAAATTTGTTCTTTTTAGAGAATCTGGTTTGCTGCAGACTCTACATCTTCTGTCTTTTTCTGTGTAAGCTATCATATGCTTAGCTCCTTCAAGCCTCTGAATTGGGTTGGCTGTCCTTGGTCTTCCAGGGGTTGCCTTGATACTCCTCTGTGGCTCGGGCATTAGATCTGCGGCCCACTGAAGCAAAGCATCAATCAGAAATATTTTGAACTGTTTTAATGTCATTTTTCTACTGCCTGTGAACCTATAGAGGATGAAAGCATTGGTACAAGTAATTTCCATTATCCAGTAGAATATTTTTTTCCATCACTTGTTGCTGCGTCGTTTGTGAATGCCATAATACCCAAGCATTTGATCAGCACGGTCACATCCATTCATGCTCTGATTATAGTCATGGACTGTTATTGGCTTTGGTGTTGTCGTAGTAGTCATTCCTGTATTTGTTTTGGTGGAAACAATGATTACTGGCTTTTTTGCTTTCTTATCCCTCCATCCAATACAAAGCAAAGATGAATCTTTAGTTTGCCAGCATTTCCGTTCCATGTGTGGTATGGAAAGTGCTTTTATTTCTAATGGAAAGCCAATTCGGTTTGACTGGAGGGTGCCAGTATAGTATTGCTTTTGCTGAAGCAAATAGTCAATGAGTGCTCTTGTTGTGTAGAACCTGTCTGAAAATATATGATAACCAGTTCCAATTTGCTGTAATAGAGTTCCAAAGACTTTTATTGCCATCCCACTATTGGTGTCTGTGCTTGGATCGTATGAGGTATCCGCTCCATAATAAGTAAGCAGGGATAAAACATAATCAGTGTTACTGTCAACAAGACCAAAACTCTTTATATGATACTTAATAGGCTTAGTTGCATTAAATTGCTTGTATTTCCATCTCCCTTTATATCCTACAATCATTTCATCAACCGAAACATTTTCAAAGGTGTCGTAGAATTGCGATAGGTGATTAAGACTTAGTTTGGTCCCTTCTGAATAGACATAGAAATAAGTGATAGCTCAGTGGGAGGTGAAAAAAATAGAAATAGATTTCATGAGTGAAGTGGTGGAAATATAGTAGATTCTGTCTCTGACACTCGAGAAGCTTCTCTCAGTCAGCCTATCATATACAACAGAGTTAGATTAGTCAGACAAATCTAATATAATATATATTAATATATATACTCCTCACATACACACACACATAAGTGACTACAATAGACACACAGACGGGAAAAACTATGACAAATGAAAATATAGATATTTGGGAACGAACTGACTGCCACACTGATTAAGTTTATAAGAATTTTAATTATCATACTACAATTCCATCACAACACATAAAATTACATCAAACATTTTCACATAGTCATAAAGTCAATGAATTGCTACAAGAATGATAGACCCATTATTATGATCCTTCCCCTCGATGTATAGCACACAGTCCTGTTAGAAGAAAAGTGATAGCCCCAAAGAGTCACGGATACATATACTGAATCTGAGATTTCCGTTTAAAGGTATGAACAGACTTTGATTCTCTGATCTATCCTAAGGAAAATATTGTTAGCAACAACACTTGCATAAAGAAATTTAAGACAGCAAAAAAAAAAATACAAAAAAAACGGGTGCCAAAATACAACAATAAAAGAATCGCTCAGTCCTGCATTCACTCTGTTCAGTCAGCCGTGATCACTAGCTTTCGTTCGTGCTTACAGCTTTGGAAGCAACTTCTGGACAAACAATTTTTAGGACATGCACATTCAGAATCTCCAGGGTTAGACATTGGCCAAGGGAACCCCAGCTCCAAAAAGATAGGTTGAATTCGCTTCTCCGGGGAACGTTTCCTTGGTTTTTTTGTTTTTTTTTTCGTACGCCCGCTAATACTCGAGGCGAAATCTCAGGTTATTATTAATGTCTAGCCTGACATTGATTTTACGTGAGTATCCCTTTTTACTTGTACAGAGACAGTTGTCCCTCGCCATTCAGGCAGATACTCGCCGATTTCGGAGGTACCCATTAGAGCTGGGTCGGCTCAGGAGCCGCCAATCCCTGGTCGACGACACTCCTTCAAATGTCCTCGCCAGGTCTCGAGTTAATCCAGTCCAAATCCCCGGTCGACGAAATATCCTCAAATGCCGTCGCCCGGGTTTGATCCTGGATCACCCGGTCGCCAGAGCGGTGTGGTAACCACTACGCTAGCGGGGCTCCCGTTTCCTTGGTATTTCTTATTTAGGGATATCTGGTTCTGTCACATTAAAATTGTCCAGGCACGAACGTTAACAGCGAGCAAAGTGTCAAAAGCTTAGATTTCTAGTAACTAGGAATGTCAGGTATCTGCCTTCTCTCAGTATAGGATTTTATTTGGTCACACCACATACTAGTCACAACTTCGTCGGAATGTTTATTGATTGCAATATTTTACTTACCACAAGGGCTGAAATGTACTTGAGGTTTCTCTCAGGAAGAATTAAATCTGGCGCGATAGGCCCGTTACTTTATTTAAATCTTAAAGTTTATGGAATGGGTACTCTGTCGTTCTGGATGCCAATGCAATGCCAGACAGGTTTTACTTTATACACCCAGGTCTTTAAGAATAAAATGTTTATGTTCTTCACAGATACTACTCGGTACTCAACGCTGGCAAAGTTGGGTTTCACTGAATAAAGAGAAAACAACATATAACATACTTATACATACTATTCCCTCGGTTATAACTTACATTATAAACTGCAAGCGTAGAGCTTGTCGTATCATTTAAATCTCCCGTGAAATAAGTTATGTTCTCAAAAATCAGTCATCATGAATTAGAAATACATACGTATTTCGTCAATACTCAATGATGAATCAGTGCAGTTATAAGTTAGTTAAAATATTCTCGACTGATTATTCGCAGTTTAATTTAATTCATTTACAGCTGCATGAGTTTAAGCTAGAAATTATAATATATTCTGCTTTCCACTGTAACATGTCGACTAGCGAAATATAACAGACTTAATATTAATTTCTTCTGCACAGAAATCTAACTAGTAAAATGAAAATAAGCGATTTATCACTAGATCACTCAACACAATAGATATTAAATATTACCTCCAAACAGAACTACGGGTGATCGCACAAACTTAGAATGATACGCTTATATTTATTGGTGTAGAAGACCCGTGTATATGTTTTGTGTGAGAGACTTCTATGTTTGGACAGCACTTGTCATCACTGCAACTGGTTTCCTTTGAGGATACAGGAGGAGCACGACATCTGCGTTACCACTGTAAAATTTAGTGGGAGCTGCTGTAAAGTACTGGATCAGTCACAGTAAAATATGATGGATTTCTTCTTCTCCTTACGCAGACCAGGGGTTGATTATGATGGGTGCTGCAGGTGGAGCAAAGGTCAACCCAACCGACACAGGATTATGCAGAAATGGAGTGAGAGTGTGAAGTGTAACGCGAATGCTGGAGTGTTCGAGTGTTGACCAATATAATGCACTCATTCACTCATAACTATAAGACACCGATACAGACTGTGGTGGTCGTTTTGTACTGTTTATTCAGGACACACACACTTGAACAGCACGGAATACGGTCAGGAGCATGTTGACATAGCAAATCATTAGGTAGTAGAATGGTAGATCATCTTTCATGTGGCATACAAATATAATGGGTGGCATGAGATAATCATAGAATGTTCTAGTAGACTATTGCCATACCCCAACTGACTGAACGCATCAGTGGGTGTGTGTGTGTAAACATATATAGCGTCCACTGGACGAACCTTTTCCTTCGCTAAGTTCTCCAGCGACATATATCGAATGTTTATGTAACAACGTTAAACCACGATAGGGGTTTTCATCTCAATAATACCTCCATGTCACTGTCCGATAATAGGTTTGGTAAACTGTTCTCTTGACAGCGATCTATAACGATGACAAGTATACAAAATGGCTACCTTCTCTGAGTTTTCGCTCACTCACCCAGCAGAAGGATAATAACAAGCCAAAGTTAATTCACCATTTGAATGTGTATAACTTCATAGAGTGTTCCATCCAGCTCCACATAAATAAGGTTATTTTCATGTAGATATAAATACTGTTGGAACCTGTCATCTTCAACTGTATATATGGACGACCAACGATGCTCGAAATACGATGTCATCTAAATCTAACCAAATGGAGGTCATCGAAGAAAAGAGGGTCTGGCTTTACCTGGAGTCCGAATTTAAACATAATAAAATACATGAGGAGAATCTCTGACACTATACTCTCGCAGAGACATTCCTTCCTTATGGAAATTCATCCACAAATCACTTTTTAACCTTAAACAGGACCAGCCCTAGAAAACACACGCACGGCCATCTCGACCGGCAACTTCGGAACTCTTTTTAACTCAGTGGGACTACGAATACCTGCGTCGAACTTCGGCAGAAAGAATATAGTCCAACCTAAACATACGAAGATATACAATATAAGACAGAATCTTCTTGCACTAGACAAGTACTACATATGAATTCAGGCCCTAAACATTCCTGCAAAACCTTGAGCAAGAACAATCTGTTTCTAGCCGTAATAGACATAAAATGACATGAATTCGGTATTCATACGCTAAATTAATATTAAGCGAAGATACAAGGACCGGTAACTCAAAGAATAAATACACATAGACTATTCTGAGTTCCGTCCCATTACTAAGAGACGTAAATTCACAAATAAATATCTTTTTTAACAAACAGATAGATACATCTTACAGCCGTATGCGTACACCATAAATATGTGCGCAACAATTGGTAGTCTAGAAGCTTGGCAAAATTTCCGAAACAAACTCAGACTTCGCTATACAGCTTATTCTCTTTAGCACGAAACAACCTGTCTACTGCAAATTTGGAGAACAGAATGAAGTCACGTTTAAACTCCTGCTAGGATACATGAAACAGACAAAGCATCCCACGTTATTTCGAAATCCAAAATAGAGCCGGTATCTCCCCCTCTCCTTACACTTCACATTAACTCAGAAGCCTGCCATAACCTGTCAATACGCGTCTTAACGCCTTCTCCGACATACGGCTATTCTGGGCGTTGTATGTCTGGCGCTTTCCACACCTCAGGCCGAGAAACTGGCCGAAGGATGCCGTGTCAGATGAAAATGTTAGACGATATGTCTGCCATCCAATGTCTATCGAGACGAATTTCGCACTATTCGCTCACCTGCAGAGACTGACATCTGACGTAATAAAATGCGTTCTCAGTAAGAGAAAAGAAACAGGTAAACGTTAGAATGGGAAGATATATATATTCGCAAACGAACGAATGCGAAAAACAGGAAAAGGATAATAGAGCGATAATAAAGTAGAGGACACGGGTAGAAAAAGAAAAGAATATAGAAAATTTATTGATCATAAATCTCTATGCAAAAGAGCGTCCCCCCTTTAAGATATGGAAGCACTCCATGTCTACGTTATGGAAATAAATTTCCTATATCCGTAGCTTCAGGGTGTCTGTTCTCTTCCCTCTCATCTCCCCCCTTCGTCTTTCTCCAATTCCTATTCAAGTCTACTCCCAAAGTTTCCTTTCTCTGGAATGTCTTCCGTGCGCGCTTGAAAGAGTGTCGCCGCTTCTGACATTTTTGAAAGATTTCGTGTGTGTGCAGTGGAATTTCCCTGCCACTATCGTCATCTTCGTCAATTTTGGCGATCGTCAGGAGATGTTCGGAGGTCGGCACCGGTCTTTCCAAGAATTTCTTTAACAGATTTAAATGGAAAATCTTCTCCTTTCCTTTAATAGAGATCTGGTAGTTAGGCTTAGAAATCTTTTTCAGGACGGTAAACGGCCCTTGCCATCCGATCCTCAGTTTGTTGTTCCCGGTGGAGAGTAACACCAAAACTTTCTCTCCTGCTTCCAGTTCTCTTTCTTTCGCGACTTTCCTGTATCGGTTAGCGTGCTTTGCGCGTGCTCACTTAAAGTTGGTCGTTGCTAGATCCCATCCTAGTTTCAACCTTGCCTTTAAATCCGACACATATTTACTTGCTGAGACAACTGTCTCATCAGCCTTCTGGTCTGTCAGCGACCTGAGTAAGGCTTCAAGCGGGCCCTTAATGGGTATGCCGAATAAAAGCGTGGCTGGCGGAAATCCTGTGGACGAATTAGGGGTTTCTCTGTAGCCAAATAGAGCAGCCGGGATAGAAAATCCCAATCGTCAGGTTTCACTTGTGCCAGTTTACTTAGCATCATGTTGAGGTTTCCGTTAACACGTTCTACTAACCCACTTCTGGCCAGAGTTTAAGGCTTAGTGTAGATGTGCTGGTCCCTCAAGATCTTAACGATCTCATCCATCAACAGGTTTCGGTATGGAGATCCGTTATCCGTCAACAATTGTTGAGGGAATCCAAACCGAGTGAAAATCTGCACGAGGGCTTCTGCGACATGCTTGGCATCTGCGCATGTTAGCGGTACAGCTTCTGCCCATAAAGTGCATGTGTCGACTAGTGTGAGGATAAACCTGTTCCTTCTTTTAGTCCTTTCTAGGGGTCCTAAAATGTCGATCACAGCCCGTTCGAATGGTGTTCCCATTATTGGCATTTCACCCATGTGAACTGGGGGTGTCCGTTGCTTGGGTGGTACACGTTGGCACTGGGCACAGGATTTGACATGCCTGATAATATCAGTATTTACTCCTGGCCACCAATAATGAGTAGTTATCCGTTGGTTTGTGGCGTTCTGTCCCATATGTCCGCTGAAGGGAAGAGAGTGCCCCATTTCTAGGATTTGGCTTCTGTACTGTTTCGGTACTAGGAACTGATTGTAACCTTGCTCAGGCTTGCCCGTTCTGCGATAAAGTACGCCATCCTTAGAAAAAATGTCCCCGTGCTGTCTGGGTTTCTTAGCCATAGGCAGTTTCCTAAAGCAGGGTGCCAAAGTAGGGTCCTTTTGTTGCGCTTCTTTAAGTTCCATAGGTAACAAATTAGGCGCAGGCTCCCGTTCCTTCTTGGTTTGCCCTCTTGTAGTTACTGCTGCCACAATCGGCTCTTCCGGTTTCCCAATAAACACGTATCTACCGCCAAATATGACTGGGTAGGTGGGGTCATCCATAACAGCCGCTTTGATCACACCTCTGACACAGTCAGAGTGTATCTCCACCAATGCAATGGGAAGCGCTGTAGGTGCATCACTCTTAGAGACTCCACAAAGTTCGACGGTCTCTCCTGTCTCTTGACTGGGTTTAACCAGGTGCCTGGCAACAATGCAATCATAAGAAAGCCCCGTGTCAAATAAACAAAAAGTTTGAGAACCGTTCTAAATAACATACCTCGCTTTGAGGGTCTCTCTCCCTCAGGTTGGGAATCACTGTCAATAATTCCGCCTTGCGAGACTGTTAGCAAGCATCCGATGCGTTTAGGCTCAGTGTGCTCGCCCTGATCATTAGTCCCGTGCGCAGGGGTTTTCCCTTTGTCACCTTGTCCTCGCTGGCTGCGGTGGCATGAAGGGCGGTCGGATTGATCAGACTGTTTACTGTGGTTGGGGTACTTGTTTTTGTAGAACTTGGATTTTTTAGGAGGGGGTTTTGAGGTCCAGTTTCTCTGGGGTTATTCTGATTAGAAGCATGAGAAGATTGGTCTAGATTATTCTTCCGAAAATGCTCTTCTGTCGGTTTACGTTTTGTGGCCGGCAGTTTGGCCAGCGCATTTTGATAAAGCTCAGACTTTTCCAAAATGTCTTCAAGCTTTTCTGCACCTTGCTCAGCTAAAAGTCTTCGGGTGTCCGCAGACAAAGTGTTCTTTATTTGTTCTGTTATAACAAATTCCTCCAGACCTTCATAGGTAGAGGGGAGCTGCAAGAGCTCTAGGCACTTTGTCAAGTATCCCTTTAGACGAGAAGAGAACTGCTGAAAAGTTTCAGAGCTCTCTTTCCTGCTGTTGCGAAACAGTTGCAAAAACTTTCGTGCATTCATTTCAAAGCGCTCCAGTAACGCTTTCTTCAAGACGTCTTAATTGTCTTGTTAGCTGCTTTCAAGTTTAGCGTAAACATTATACGCACTGCTTTTCAAAGCCTGAGAAAGCTTCATATTCCAACGCGACCTCTCTAAACCGTACAGAGATCAATTTTCACAAATTTTTCTAGATAGGTGTCAATCTTCTCATTAGGACAAGGGAAATATTCTAGAGCGAAAGACATAGCGGTGAGGTGAGGAGATTGAGTATTTGAAGGATCAGTCAAAGAAGAATGAGGAGAAGACTCTCCATTGCTGGAGGTAGAGGCAGCGCCACGACTTTGAACCTCTAGAGCTTTGAGTGCCAACTCATGCTGTCACTCCTCCCTCTCCTTCTCATGCTGTCTCTACTCCCTCTCCTTCTCATAGTGCATCCTGCGAATTTTCATTTCCCCATCCATCTTCTTCTGCTGTAATAGACGGTCTTCCGCTTCTTTCCTCTCCGCTGCTTCTTCTTTCCTCCTTAGTTCTTCTTTTTCCTCTTTAGCTTCAGCTGCTTTCCTCTCCGTGCCATATCTGTCAAGCTCGTCCCTGACAAAAGCTTTCGCTTCCTCGCCTTCCAAACCTTCTTCTCTTGCCTCGTCCATGAGTATCTGCCTAAGCCTCGCCCTCTCTGCCATTGTAAATCAGTGACTGAGACTAGTCGAGAAAGAAAGAAGAAAAAGATATACTGGTTCCTACCACTTGCGAGAAAATACCAAAACAAAAAATGTATACTTTAACCTGGGATACCTCCTCTTATACTATAGTATCTAACTATCGCTGCTATTAATCGGCAATAAAGCACCTAATGCAGACGACTATGCCAAATAAATGGTAGTAAAGATTACTCACTGAAAAAATAAGTTGCTACAGGGGAAACAAAATAATTATTACAAAAATTTTAAGGAGAAAAGAAATTCCCCTAATTTTAAGTCCACTACAAGTTAACCCCTGAAGACAGTTAGTTAAGGGAGGTAATTACAGGACGTATAGTCTGATCGCGCTCCTTAGCTTAGCTCAAACACCTACTTCTTCAGAACTCTGTGATTGCTAGACAATCACAAACTTTACCAGCGTTTAGTATTACAAATTCAACAACTAACATATATTCCGACAAAATCAACCTGTAACTCAAATGTATAATGCTCAATAATGCTGTGGAAAAAAAACAATTATTAATTGTGTGGTCAGCACGCCCATAAACAGATCGTTGGTCTAGGACTCTAGGGGAATAGTTATTTTTAAAGATACACAATACCACGAGACAATCACACTCTTACTCTATTTCAGAATAAAAACATAATAGAGAGCTAATATATTTATCGTACTCGTCTTCCTATTCTAAGTTCAAAAAAATCCTACGGACGAGACCACATTTGTCGTAGATTTGCGATAGGTGATTAAGACTTAGTTTGGTCCCTTCTGAATAGACATAAAAATAAGTGATAGCTCAGTGGGAGGTGAAAAAAATAGAAATAGATTTCACGAGTGAGGTGGAGGAAATATAGTAGATTCTGTCTCTGACACTCGAGAAGCTTCTCTCAGTCAGCCTATCATCTACAACAGAGTTAGATTAGTCAGACAAATCTAATATAATATATATTAATATATATATTCCTCACATACACACACACATAAGTGACTACAATAGACACACAGACGAGAAAAACTATGACAAATGAAAATATAGATATTTGGGAACTAACTGACCGCCCACACTGATTAAGTTTATGAGAATTTTAATTATCATACTAAAATTCCATCACAACACATAAAATTACATCAAACTTATTGTTACTGTCATTTTTGCCTGTATTATAGACGTCAACCTGTTTGATATTTTTTGATGGTCTAAGAGAGAGAACAGTCTTTTAACTTTTCAGTGACAGGTTTGATTAGTGGTTATCTTCCCCTTGTCTTATTCATCTATCCTTATAAGGATCGATGTTGACCTGTTTCGAGGAAATGTCTTAAATAGTTGTCATGTCTTAAGTCGCTATTCACATGACCATATAAGGAGCGGTTTTGCCTCTTGTTTCGGGGAAACGCCCTGGTCTGTATTAGCTTTACTCAGGACTGTGCTTATTGCACATGCGCAGGTTTTTGCGCGCAGATCGAGAGACACTTCCGATCTGGGCATTGTACCTGGGTTTCTGAACGGACAAGAGGTCCGGAGATTTTCTCTGCCATTATTACGGGGAAATGAAGTCCTCTGTGTGACTGATATGTCAGTGATTCTTCCCCAAGTTTATTCTGTACGCCAAGGATGGCAAGTGTTGTGTTTGGTGATTTTCTAGGATGCTGCCAAGGTAATATGTACACTTTAATCCTCTCGTACGCCTAGATATGCAGACTAGGTGCTGTCTGCACATAAGAACGATTGATATTTTTGAGGCGACATTTTTTGAGTAGAGTTCACAGATGATATGATAGACAGAGCCTACTATTTGTACTCTATACAGAAACCAAGACTATACGTCTTATTGTTGAATAGAAGCCCAGCAAAGGTTGTACCGTTTGATACCCGCTATTCAGGCGGTATGTTTGGCATAGATGGATATGCTTTGCTTATGAGAAATAACACAGTGATAATTCAGTTAACGGCTCTACTCGCTGGCTGTTTACTTGTCCTGTCGTGGACTAGCTAATAGGTCTGTTTGTAAATACTCGCTAGTGCCTGTAAGACATAGAGAAAAGAAAAATAGGCGTGGCTAAAATATGAGTTAAGACAGATATAGGAGTGTAGAGGTTCTGCGTTTAACTAACGTGCATACTAATAAGGAAGCAAAGGTGGGAAATCATGTAATCTATTTACATAACCTGTCACACCTAGATCCTCAAATTCTACTTTTATTGGCAAAAGTTAACAGTTCTTTCGAGGGCGTCTTATATAAATATTATAATCTTTGCTGAAATATAAATTAATTGTTAAAACCTTTAACTGTTTTAAATTTTGTTTTTAAATTATAAATTTCTTTTCATTAATGTAATGAAATACACACTTTTCCAAAAAACAAAGTTGATCTGGAAGATAATGGATTTCTAGATGGTTCACTGGAGGATCATCTTATTTTGTCGTAGGATAATGACAACGAAGAGAAATCATTTATTGATAAAAACTTCAGGTTTTAAAACTCTTGAATTTTTGTGGATTTTCTGGCACATTTAAAATTATTTTATGCAAATTTAACTTATGGAAGATCTTAAGTTATTTATGTGTTTACTTAACATTTAATTTATTTTTTATTGATTAAAATTAAATGAAGGCAAAATTCGCAACATTGTTTTAATAAATTGAGCAACATTTGATCAGTAAACCAGCTATTGTCAATGTCTGAGTAATTAAACATTATTATACTTGAAAGATTGTTATTTTGTCTGCCTAGTTAACTCAATTAGATTAGTTTATATTCTTTCTTTTCAGTAGTAAAATAAAAAAAAGGAGGAAATGGGAAAGGGGGGGGGGGGAATAAGATATTTGTGACTTTAAATAAGGGGGGGGAGGGTTGTTGTGACGAAGAGGGACTAGTAGTCGTGGGGGGTTAAAAATGGTAAACATTGCGTGACGTCATATGAGGATGACCCCATTATATCGTTGATTTCTTTCCCCTTGTCTTCTTTGGCTACTTTTGCCCTCAATTTTTTTTGTAATCACCAAAATTTCTAGACTCACCAAATAAGTATTTCTTCTTCTTTAAGTACAATGCTAGTTGGCGTTAGTGAACGTATCTTTTCTCAACACTCTGTCTTCAGCGCGTCAAATCCATGTCACTATGTCAATCTGCTGTCCCAGAGATGCATCATTCAATTTGCGTCCGTTCTATGCTTCAAAAAGGTAGGCTATCGGGATTCATCTCCAAGGGGTGTTGAAATACCTAGTACTACTGTCTCTGCGTTTATTTATTTCTCAAATATTCTTGAGTATATCTTCGTAGTCTCTCACGCATATACGATCTCTGATGACTTCTTCGTCCTACCGCCGTTTTTGATTCCACCAATTTTTTATTTTGACTCTACGTTCAAATATTGTACGCACGGAAAAGCATCACGCACTCAGAACGTTGGCATACTGCCCAGTATCTTCTGTGCTTATCGTACTGTCTCGTTGTTTCAAACCAGTAGAAGAGAGGGACAACAATTACATCAGTTACGTCTGCCCAAACCTAGGATCGACCTGTTCAAAAAGAGTCTAGCCTACTCTGGAACCTACTTATGGAACAGCCTTCCACACCACCTAAAAAGCCTACCTACACAATATTCTTTTAACAAAGCACTTTTCAGACACTTCCTCAACACTGATTATCTACCCCCATAGAAACAGCATTTGCCTGTCAACATCTCATCCATAGGTCAACATTTCTTTTCCTCCTCCGCTCGTTTTTTGTGAATAATTTGTTTTATATCCATGTAATATTATTATTATATTCACTTAAAAATATTATTATATAATGTAATGTATGTGAGAATGTACCCACATAATACTGTACTTTAGAAATGTGAGTCTTGAGAATGTACCCGCATACCACTGCACTTTAGAAATGTGAATTTTTTTTTTTTTTTTTTTTTTAACTGCTCAAAGACTTTTCCTGCCACAGAAGTGCGTAAGAAAGCGTTATTATTATTATTTCATTTTCCACCAAGAATGTATGGACATAAGCGAGAATGTGTTTATGTAATTTTTGTATTGATGATTGATGACACATTCAAAAATACAGATTAATTGTAGACGGATTGACCGCATGAGTGAGTGTCGGTATACATAATTTATTTATTTTTATTTATTGTTTTATTTATTCTATTTTATTATTACTTTTTTCCCCCAATTACTAGCTTGTCTGTTTAAAAAAAAAAAAACCTACTCATTTTTTATTATTATTATGATTGCATAATGTAAATGAATGTTGTTATGGTAACTTTATAATGTTGCATGCCTTTAAATTAATGCTTAAAGCATCATGTGGGAATGAAAGGATATAGTATGCAAGATTAATGGGAGTGGAAGGGCAGAATGTTAGACGGGCCTGCGCGCCCAATTCTTTACCCTTCGAAAATAAAGTTCGTTCGTTCGTTTTCTTTCAATCTTTTCTGTTGTCACAATATATTCCAACTTATCACTTCTCATAATGTGCTCAAGGAAAATGTATTACTTACTTCTTGACTTGACTTTGATCCAGTTTTCCTTGAGGGTCGCTTCTTTCCCGACATCATCAGTTAAGTGTAATGACAATGAATTTATCGTATCTTCTTCTCACTTTTATTAGCATTGGTCGCATAGTATTTTTTTTTTAACATTTCCTTATTTTGATTATTTTGGCGTATCATTCTCTTCATAACTCATGGTGTTACGTACGATTTTCTATTGTTGTATGTATTGTCCATGATTCTTATCCATACAACAGTATTAATAATAATAAATTCTTTAAGCACCAAACACGGCGCATAAGGCAGAAACCAGTGCTCTCCAGGTTGTTCGTTGTGACGCCACTCCTCTTAGCTCTTGCACATTATTTAGGCCCAACGTTCTTCCTTCTCTTATTATTGTTCTTCTGAGTGTTTCTTTTGGTCTTCCTTTTTTCCTCTTACCCCCAGGAACCCAAGTGAGCGCCTGTAGTGGTAACAGTATTGCATTATCGTAATCTTGCAAGACTTTCCAGTATACGCTATTACCGGGATGGCCATAGTGCAGCTCGCGCGATCCTGTTGTGTAGCTATTATGACATACCTGAAATTATATTTAAAACTTGTTTCCTTAACAACACTGAATAATGTTCAAAAAAGATGATTGTATATTTTTACCATAGAGATGCTGCAAAAACCTAAGAAGGTGAGATCCAGTGACATTCATTTTTAAGAGAAAGTTTTCTTGTCAATGTTGGCATGTAATCATAGTTATATTGTTTGTATCTGGTAACCTCATTCTCTAAAACACATTACCGGACAAACCACTGCTGCTAGAGCGTGTGAATACTTTGTGCAGGCTTCCTGCTAGAGCGTGTGAATACTTTGTGCTGGCTTCCTGCTAGAGCGTGTGAATACTTTGTACAGGCTTCCTGCTAGAGCGTGTGAATACTTTGTGCAGGCTTCCTGCTAGAGCGTGTGAATACTTTGTGCAGGCTTCCTGACGATGATGATGATAATGACGTTGACGATGATGATGACGATGATGATGATGACTGTAGCAAAATACGCGAGAATAAACGCTCAATTCAGTGCGATTTAGGCATAAAACGATAATAAATACATTAGTCCGCATGTGTCTGACGGTTGTCATCTTCGACGCCAGCCGCGCTGCTTTTTGCACAGTGCTAAGCCTATAGAACGATTTCACGCCAAAAGTCTGACACGCTTTAGTTTCGTTTTCGACAAACACTACTAATATTTAACTTTTGCCCAATCTGCTGTATACACTTTGTAGTCTAGCCTTACAGTTAACTATTGGCGGAAGTATACCCCAATATAGCTATCTGAAGTAACACTTTCTGTCAACTTTGTAGCAAAACTAGTAGTAATCCTTACATTTTTTGGTAGTATTACACGATACAATGCTAACTAGTAACGCAAATTCTTTAACCCGCCCCGTCTACCCCGCGTCGCTAACACAGTCTGCAACGCATATATTCACACTGCAGAAAAGCCAGCAAGGCTAAACCACGCAGACAGTTTTATTTCCTCCTAATGGTAGCATTTCTGATGTAACTAAAACTGTAGTTATTTGAAAAATACATGCTCGCAAGATGAAAGAGAGGAAGATGGCGGACTTGTGTAAAATTTTAGTTGACGATGGACGATGAAGTAAATTGGAAATTTTAAACCATTAGGAAGTTCCCCATAAGAATTATATGATAGTATGACGCAGAGTTAGCTTAGTAAGAATGTACTTTAAATAATATGATATTCCCAGTATTAGAGAAGTTATTGAAGAAATACTAATCTCTAAAAACACGACCAGACACACTCACGTTCCTGCTCATGTTTTTTGTTAACGTTAGGGGGACGCGAGCTGGAAAAAGAGGCAGGGAGGTACATTCAAATTAGCTTGAGGTGAACAGAGTATGAATGGGGAAGGGAAACTGTAGGAGAAATGTAATCCTAAACGTAATATCTTTTTGTATTGGGCATGACTAGAGCAGACTAGCCAATCGACCACCAGTTATTCAAAATTATTTTGGGTTTTTCATTCAAACTGCATTTGAATTCAAGTAGTAGAACGTTACGATTGGCTGGGCTGGTAGATATTAGCAAAAGGCTTTGATTATTCATTGCCAGTTGAACTAATATTTTTATACAGATACGCTGAAAAACAGCTGTGTTAATTATAAACTTAAATAAAGAATCAAGTCACAGTCTGTACGATTCGGAGGAAGCTGAGGCCATTTCTTCACTAAATCAGCGTCATTTGTTTATATATTTCTTGATTGTGGTAAGGATATTTTATGAAAATTTACTATGTTTGGTCCAACTACAAAAGTTAGATACTGCTTTTGGGGGAAAAGTGAAGGACATGTCGGAAGCAGACATTGTTGAGTCCACACATTAAACGGTATCTGACTGATGTATGTTGTTATGATTATGTTGACATATTATTGTATTAAAATAGATTAGTAAAGCCTCTGTGTTCAATGAACACTGTTTACATGCCTGAAGCAAATATAAGTGTAAAGAAAAGAAGAGAAGATCATATCACAGGAAATGTGGTTACTCCACATTATTGTATGGAGGAAAAGTATATGAACGTACAGTGGCGTATCTACTATAAGAACTTGAGGTGTGGTCACAACAAGGTGGGAGTCCTGTACGATTCGGGGCTAGTGCATTTGTAAGTCACGCGAGGCTGACCCCATACCTACATAGGAAATTAAGTGTTAGAATAAATGATCAGAGATAAAAGGCCAGGGTGTCCTTTTGTTGCAGAGGGTCTATGATCCTGTTGCCGGCTGGTGACAGGAAACCTGCTGAGTGCTTCTAAACGCCAACCAGTCTCCAACCAGACTTATATGCTGTTGAATATCCAGTAGGAGCTTTGGCGATTGTTGAACTTGAAATTTCTGCAACTACCCATCGTATTATCTTACAACAAGGACTCTCAGGTGAAGAGTAAAACATCTGGGGCTTCTCTGACATTTTCTTGTGTTTCAAAATATTACACAGGAATATTATGGGGGTAGGATGAACTACAGCCTTCATATACAGTGACTCTCCCGTTATATAAATACAGTGAATTAGCTTAATATTTCCTACAGGAAGAACAGTTATAAATACATAATAACTTTTAGTTATTGGGCAGATTGTCCAAACATTTTAAATTGTTCTTTTTCTGTAAACTATCTTGTCTTTGTTTTCAAAGACCTGTCCACAAGCTATGAATGGACAGGCAAAATAAATTGTAAATACTTTTTTTAAAGAAAAACTTAACTGATAGTTATTAATTTCTTTTTATAGAAACTTAAAGTGTTTGATTGTTGTGTACCATCATTCATTTCTCCCCTAGACACTAGGTACACCATACACCATACGCTGGAGCCACAAGATTGACCGTGTGAGACCTAGGGAGGTAGCGTTCGGTTCTCTGCACATAATTCATCATCATCATCTCTAGAGTCAGAGACCTACATGTGCTTGACCTCACACGGTTATAGCAGACACCTTTTCATTCTTTTAGGACAACATCATAACCTCCCCAGCAAAATCAACTTTGCTACAATGACACAATCATATGTAAAAGTGTGTTATGCAACTTTCCAAAGTTTCCTCCGGTGTTGAGGTTCCACTAGGTGGCGATGCTGGCCACACTTGCACTATTACATACAGCGCAGATAACACAGATAAGGCTAACAGATCAAGGCTAAGTCTTTTATGTTTGGAAACACATTCTACTATAACCAACGGACCGTATGCCTAGGTTGAACGAACCATGCCTTGCAAACGAGACAATATCTTTAAAACAGATACAAGTTGAAAACACTGTGACAGTTACATATGTGTTACAGACTCACGGAACGAGCCATGTGTGTTAGAACTTTCTTAAAAAAGGTAAAGGCAGATAATGCCGTAGTGGAGTGAAGTGTTATAGACTTCACTATACTAGGACCAGCTTTGAGAGGTGGGGTGACTTGTTCCCTTTCTCGCTGCCTTTGCAATTCCCTAATTCAAGAGCAGAGTCAAGTCCCCATTTACAGCTGGGTAGACTAGAGATTGATTCGAACACGGCACCCTTGCCACAAGAGGCCAGTGCTCTAACGACTAAGCCAATCGGTCAAGTTTATTTTAAATGTGTCACGTGTTACTGAATATTTTGGCGAGTGTCGATCTCCAATTGACCACAGACGTCTGCAACACACATCTTTAGAAATATAGACGTGTGCTGTTTATGGCATGTGCTGCCGCCTCGCTGGCTCACGAAAACAAAATAAACAACTTTTGTGCACTTCAAGTAAAGATGGACCACGATATTACTCAGTCACGGGCGATGATAACAAAAGGGACAGTTGTGTCTGTCACGTCCAAGGTCATCTCCAAGACAGACTTTTCTGTCATATGATCGATGAAGGAAATGAAGTATAAATAGAGAGGTATTCGAACAGGGTAAAAAGAAAAAAAAATATTTCATGATTCCACTAAATCGTGTAATGAAACCGGTCTAAATTGTCCACATAAGAATTTTCATGACAGGTCAATCAGAGTGATCGAAAGTAAGAAATAATCGCAGCAGCTTTTCTGCAAATTACGGAAACGACGCACATTGCGCTGTGCTTTGGGTGAAAGTTATTCCACATAGTGACCAATAATCTACTTAATTCCGATTTTAAAGACCTCTTTGCAAGTAGCCTGACAAGAAATGACGGACCGGTTTATTAATAACAAAATAATAATAAGTTTCATAAAATAAGAACCAATCAATAACTTTTCAGGTTAATTAATTTTTTTTTAATGGAACTTTAACATTCTGTTAAAAACAAAAGACATATGAATGAATTTTTTTTTTTTTTTTTTTTTTTAAGTTCAAAAGATTATCACTGTCAGATGAGTTTTTACCCACGCACCAATTTAGATCCAAGCGATAACAGCTTTCCTGTTATCTTGAGAAGTTACTTTCCTGTGATTTTAGCTTTTTCCTTGACGATTAACAAAGCACAAGGGCGATCATTTTATTATTTACGTGTACAATTTACCAGAAGTAGTCTTTGCAAACGGTCTAATTTATGTAACGCTCACCCGCGAATGTAACAAAGAAAAGCATTTATTCAGGACATAGGTTACAAGGATAAAATTGTAACGACTATCGTACTGTTACAACAGAAAAAAATGTTATGATTAAAGAACTGTTAGGTATTTAGTAAAATGATCCCAATTCTCAGTCTCTTAAATGTGCTGAAGATGCTGAAAAGTTCAGATGTTAACTTAAATTCATATACAAGCTCTTCTTGAAATAATTTATACGATACAAAAATGCATCTTAATATAACCAAAAAACAATGATAGGAAACTCTTTACAGAGCGATACAACAGGAAGCAATCTGATCATCAGAAGAAGTCCCCCCGTCCGACAAGTGTTTCGGCCCTATATACTTCTTTACACTCTAAGGGGGGCGGGCCCACTTGGGTCATGACTCCCAAGCGTCTCAGCTTCCTGTTGTCTTGCATCGAAAATGAACCCATTTCACTTATGGTAGCAACTTTAAATTCCACAACTCCGACAGCCGTGGAGGCAATTGTGAAAGTAACAAAGAGAAGACAAATTATTCCGTTCGTTCCGTCGCACACACTGAGACACCAGCGCGAAGTCAACGAGTCGCCACTGAGCGTTCCCCACTGGACTTTTGATACTGACACCCCTTATAGTATACACCGCTTGTCGCCCCTGAGTCGCAGCCCGTTCACTAGTCCACCACAAACCTCAGCGTATTGTGGACTTAGAAAAATTCCTGGTGTTTTCTGTACCGCAGCGTTTATTGTTACGATCTCCATTCCCCATTGCGGTTGTTCCACAGCCAGCCTGATGCCTTTTCGGCAGTTTCACTAAGCCTCTTCAGGGCCCTTGTTCTCGACTGTCCCCTCAGCCCCAACAGTTTCAATAGATCATACACTGATGCAGCCACAAGCCCTCTTGCGCCCACTTCAACAGCCATGACCCTTGCAGTGAACCCATCGTGTCTCAGATCCGCGGCCAGATCACTATACTTGGCCGCTTTGAACGAATGTTGCTCATCTAATCTGGATTCAAATGGCACGGTCAGTTCAATCAGTATGACCTGAAGCGTTGCTGCAGAATGAAGCACTATATCCGGCCGTCTCCGCGATTTTCGGATACTCTCTGGATATGCCCCTCGTCCAGGTAGGTCTACCGCCATCTCCCAATCATTTGCACAATCAAGAAGAGATGGTAAACTGCTACCAGGTTTATTCGGTTTGGGGTGTGCTGACTTTCCTGCCCTCAGAAAGTATGTGTTTGCGGTGTCTGGCCGCACTTTGTTATGGCGCCAAGTGTATCGCCCTTGCCCTAATGACACCTTACACGCTGAGAGCACGTGTTCAAGTGTCTGCCTCCCCTGGCACAGGGGGCACTGCTCATCATCCGACTTTCCCCATTTCACAAGGTTGGTGGCCGATGGCAGCAGGTCATACAGTGATCTGACAACGAAGCTGAGCCTAAGAGGTGCCATATGCCATATATCATTCCATGTCAAGGACCTCTGCAGGGCTCCTTCCCATGTAGTCCATTGGCCTTGTTGGACCTGCTGCACTGCTTTTTGCAACCTCTTATCATTCTCAGCTTCTCATATCTCCTGAACTACCATGCCTCTGCGCTCCCTGCTTGATGCCTTGGACCACCAGCGGATGTCTCCATGACCAAATCCCCGTCTATTCGTTTGTGTGTATCCGATTACCTCCCTCAGTTTGAGTGACTCTTGGGCAGCATCAACAGCTTCTTCCACTTTCCACTTCCTTCCCGTTTCAGTGTGGGCTGAATGGACTTAACCACGTCATCAGCTGACTCGCGTAGCATCATTGCAAGCCTTGCCTTTCCAACTTTGTACTCTTCAACAACTGACTTGAAAGGAAGCAGAAGTTTTGACTTTTTGCAGTACAGTGCTACATCTGACAGACCTGGTGGTACTCCTAGCCATTTTCTCATGAACTTGTTGACCTTCTGCTCTATGGCTTCCACTGTACTTGTGCTTATTTCATATATAAGCAGTGGCCACAGCAACTTTGGTATCAACATGAACTGGAGGCACCACAGTTTGAACTTCCCCAGGAGTCTGCTTTGGTCTATGATCTGTAGCCCTCTGTCTGCCATTTCTATTGTCTGTTGCACTGTCTTTGAGTCTTTTAATGAGGCATCGTACACCCTGCCAAGACTTTTAACAGGTTCCTCAATGACAGTAGGGATTTTTTGGTTGGAAACCGTGAATATGACCTCTGCTATCTTCCCTTTCCTGACTGATAGGCTTCTCGACTTCTTGGGTTTGAAGCTCATTCTGCACCAGCTGACTAGTTCATCCAGGCGTGCTAACATCCTCCGGGCCTGATGTTCATCTGATGTCAGAATTGTTGTGTCATCCATGAATGCTTTGAGCGGTGGCATGAGACACATTCCACCGAGCTTTGGACCTATAGCCATTCCTTCAGCCGCATTGAGGATTACCTGCGTAGCCATCACGAATAGTATCGGAGAGATGGTACATCCCATCGCAATTCCAACTTCAAGGCCAATCCACTTCGTTGTGTACTCTCTGGTTGAAAATCTGACAGCAAACCCTGCGAAATACAGCTTCAGCATTGCTGTAATCTCTTGTGGAACATGATACATTTCTAGGGCCTGCCACAACATCTGGTGTGGAACGGATCCATAAGCATTCGCTAAATCCAACCAGATTACATGGAGGTTTGTTCTGTCAGACTTTGCCTTTTGGATTGCTTCCCATATCATTGTGGCATGCTCTAGACATCCTGGTGTACCTGGGATACCTCCTTTCTGAATGGTAGTGTCAATGTACCCATTTGCCAGGAGGTATGTAGTGAGTCTTTTCGCCATCACTGAGAAGAATATCTTCCCTTCCACATTGAGTAGTGAGATTGGCCTGAACTGACTGATGTCTGTGGAATTTTGCTCCTTCGGGATGTAGACTCCGTTCGCCTTTCTCCATTCCTTGCTTACAAGCTGGGTTTTCCACGCACTCTTCAGTAAACGAAGCAGTCGTTTGAGCACCTCAGGGCATCTCTTATACACCACATATGGAACACCATTAGGACCTGGAGCTGACTTGCATCGAGCTTTCTGGACAATGCTTTCTACCTCTTGCACCGTTGGGGGCTTGGTGTTAAATTCAGCTCCTGGCTTACTCGGCCATTTAAGGCCTGCCATGCTGCTGAGCGGCTCATCTTTGCGACCATCTGAATATGTCATTCCAAGGTGTTCTTCCAGGTCTTCTTTCCTGATGTTTAGGGTCTGGTCGATTCCAATGAGGCGCCTGTGGATTCATCATTCTCCCCCCCCCCCTTTCGGTGAATCCTGGGGGCATCTATCGTTTTTGGGTTCTATAGCAATTGAATACAGCTTACGGGGTGCTAACCCGGTCAGCCGGTTTCTAGTCTTTCCCAGTGTCATCTGTCTTTCCAGAAGTCAATCGGTCTTTTCCCGATTGTCACTGGTTTGACCATGTAACTATGATAGGAAACTCTTTACAGAGCGATACAACAGGAAGCAATCTGATCATCAGAAGAAGTCCCCCAGTCCGACAAGTGTTTCGGCCCTATATACTTCTTTACACTCTAAGGGGGGCGGGCCCACTTGGGTCATGACTCCCAAGCGTCTCAGCTTCCTGTTGTCTTGCATCGAAAATGAACCCATTTCACTTATGGTAGCAACTTTAAATTCCACAACTCCGCCAGCCGTGGAGGCAATTGTGAAAGTAACAAAGAGAAGACAAATTATTCCGTTCGTTCCGTCGCACACACTGAGACACCAGCGCGAAGTCAACGAGTCGCCACTGCGCGTTCCCCACTGGACACAAGTCTGCTTGAAAGGAACGCGCCGTGTGGAAACACAACAAACATCTAATTTTAAATAAAATGATTGAGATATCCGCAGTTATTTACAAGAAGAGGTCTTATCTTCTTTCACGGAACGACAAGAATGATTGAAGTTAAAGATTTGGTATTAGAAGCGAAGAAACTTTGTAGAGACAGTCAAAACAAAGATGAGAGCAGACCCCATTAACGCAATGTCAACAGCTACACCAATATGTACTGTACACAAGCTACCAATTTGGAAACAACAGTGCTTCCCTGAAATGATAGAAAACGTTCCTGGTATTGAGAGAAAGAACAGCCAAAATGAAACAGAAAGGAGAGTCCTAACCACAAAATATATAGAGAAACATTACCCAAGCAACACCTGGATCCATGCATACTCAGATGCGCTGTCAGTGATTACAACGCTGAAAAGTCAAAGCAATGCTGAACTGGATGACCTAAGAGTAACACTTCACAGACTATGTCAGCAGTACAAAAGAGTCGTGATACAGTGGATCCATCTTGGTTCATCTTGAAAATAAAACTTCAGAATAGAGAATTCCTAACTCGAACGATATTTATTTTACTCGTATCTGTTTTCTTCTTTCTTAAAAAAAAAAAAAAAAAAAAACGCCGAACACACAAAGGTCGCCTACTGCGATTTCCCGCCTTAAATGACGTTTGTACGCTGCTTCCCTATAAGTGGATGGGTGTGAAAAAAAATCGAAAAAAGGTGATTCGTCTTACGAGGACAAAAGAATAAGAAAATAGCCAACGTTACTGCCACAAGGCCTTCGTCAGGGAAAGGAAAGAAAGTGAAGGTTAGATAGGACACATAAGAACCTAAAAAAATATAAAAATTAAAACTAGGTACTTCCCTGAAGGCGACAAAGTCCTAACGCTTATAGGCGCGTGCCAGGAAAAGGAAATGACTGCCACCACCGGATGTACACAATACATACTTAGAGACTAAAAAACGAAACTGAGCAATAAACTACCCAAACGTAATATAAGTGGGGACTGCAAATAGGAGGGAACAGAATGAGTCGAAGACTCGTTCTTCCCTATAAGTGCTCTTGTTGTCACGGGATTTACTCCCCTTGCTCTGCAGTTATGTCACAACAGTGCCCAAAATTCAGAGTATCTACTGATGGTCTTCAAAGGTGTCTACCTTTCGCTCAAGATTACTCTTGGCAGAGATGTGAATTGAAGAATGGTGCTTCAATTCTAAGGAGCCTCATAGGAATTTAAAAAATCAAGTACTACGGCTGATAGGATCTAGGGCGCGTAAATTTTGTATCTTCCAAGACCTTCTATGAGTAAGGATTTAGCTCGTTCTGATGAGCCCCCTAACTGATTTAACTCAGTAAAATATTACTTTAGTAGCTGTGTTATAGTTATTTAAACTGACTGAGACATACTGGTGCAGTTCACTCAAAACACGATTAAATCAACTATAAATTTGTTTATTTACAGATAACACATTAAATAATCAATTATCGTTAACAAATGTAAAATAAATAAAGGTGGGGTGAATTAGACAGTCTTTAAAATTTCATAACGGGAGATGATCTGGATAGGGTGTTTTCTCTTTTGAATTTAAATAAAACCAGAGTTCACTTGGCAGCATTAAGTGTGTACTTAGCCGCTAGTCAGATGTCAATGGTTTCTGCTCCAGCCGATGCTTGTTCTTTCTAGGCTATGGACTGGTTCACTCTCGTCACTAGTCAAGTCTGGTGGCCGCAACACGTCCCTCGTAGTGTCGTGGAGTAATTGCGAAGATGGCCACGCGTCTGTTAAGACCCGCCTGCTGTTGGTGACTAGCTTTGACTAAAGGCTGCTTGTAACCGCACACTTGTTCCACAAATAGCACCACTAGTTAGTACCACCCACTAGTATCATGAAATAAGAGAGAAAAAAATACCCTCCTATTGGGTTTCCTGACACAAAATCAGGTGCCCCCCGCCCCCCATTTTCATTCCACCATCCCATCTGCCTCAGAACTTTACCCTCTCTGAGCATTAATGTTAATCCCAGTGAGCAGAAAACATCCATTGCATTTATATTGAACATGTTTATATTTACATTAGCACTGGTTGAAAAGCATAATATAATAAGTATGTACATCAGTTCTATCATCATCCACTCCCTGCTCCATATGAAACTTCGGACTACCTCTGCTTTTGGTTCTCAATGAGAAACCCGCATAAAACAGTTACCAGCTATTGCAGTGGTGGTTCATGAAATCATCATTCTATATGATGACATTGCCAGCTGTCGCGAGAGGTTAAATAATTTATGAAGAATATAGACAACAAGGTGTATCAGGTGATACAAGGATAGTAGCCAGAGAAGAGTCTGGTCTTATGAGAAATACCCCATTCTCAGAAAAGAGCAATGGTGTATAGAGTTCATAGGTTTAAAGTCAGGCTGTAAAGAATTCATTCATTCATTCGTTATTCCTAGCCCCTGTTTTCCCATGACTTCTTCAAAGCCGGTGTTGACTGTACCTATCTTTGCATTCATGTCACCCATCAAAATTGTGATGTCTCTTCTTTTTACTCTTTCCATAATTTCCTGTAGTCTAGTATAACATGCTTCTTTGACAGACTCTTCTTTGTCATTAGTTGGTGCATAACATTGGATGACATTTACATTTATTTTCTTTTTAGCTGTTTTAAAAGAAGCTGTTATTATTCTGGATCCAACGGCTTCCCACTCAAAGAGTGCTTTCTGTGCTTCTTTAGATAACATAAGAGATACCCCTTCACTGTGGTGTGAACTTTTGTCTTCATGTCCTGAGGACAGCACCAATTCACCTGTGATGAGTTTCTTCCTGTCTACCCCCTTCCACTTTGTTTCACACAGTCCCAGAACCTCAATTTTATATTCCCTCATCTCAGCTGCTACTTGTGCCACTTTCCCATGTTCGTTTAATGTCCGAACATTCCAGGTGCCAAATCTGGAAGTTCTCCTAGAAGAAAGAAGATTAGTCAGCAACACAGACTCCTTTCGGCTTTCTCTGTGTTGCGTCATACGCCTCCCTGCGAGAGGACCTTCCCCTGTCTTGGATGGCTGTGTTTTATTTTCCTTATTTGACTTGTCCATGTTTGTTGAAGTTTTTTGTGGTTTAAATTTTTTACAGGATGGGGTAACCGGCCCCATGCCCAACCCTCCTTAGTCGCTTTCTACGACATGTTTGGCAGGGAACAGTGTTACTATTCTTTGCTCCCCTTTCGGGCCCCGGTAACACAGGATTGATGAGGCATTATGGAGTTCCCCTGAAGATCATTAATTTAATTAAGAAAACATATGAAGACATGACATGTAGAGTTCTTCATGAAGGACAGCTTACAGAACCGTTTGGGATAAGAACAGGAGTGCGACAGGGATGCCTCTTGTCTCCATTTCTTTTCTTACTAGCAATAGACTGGGTTACGAGAACATCGACAACACACAACAGAAAAGGAATCCAGTGGACTCTGACTAAGCAGTTGGATGATCTGGATTTTGCTGATGACTTAGCTCTTCTGCCCCATAACCGTAATCAGATGCAGGACAAATTGAAAACACTCGATGAGAGGTCACAGCAATTGGGTCTGAAAATACACAGGGAAAAGACAAAGATAATGAGAATAAATGCAGGTAATGATAACAGGGTTGAACTTGAAGATACACCAATACAAGATGTAGAATGGTACACATATCTTGGTAGCAATATAGACAAAGTTGGAGGGACAGACAGTGATATCAAAATAAGAATACAAAAAGCAAGAGGAGCTTTCATTGCATTGGGCAATATATGGAGATCAAGAGAAATCGGATCCAACACGAAAATAAGAATCTTCAACTCAAATGTGAAGTCAGTCCTATTGTTTGGCTCTGAGACATGGAGAACAACAAAGACAACTACCAAAAAGCTACAGACTTTCATAAATGGGTGCTTGCGTAGAATAGAGGGATTAAAATGGTATGACAAGGTTACCAACGTGGAACTGATGACAAGAACTAGACAAGTGCCAGTGGAACAAGAGATGAGAAGAAGACGATGGAGATAGATAGGACACACACTGAGGAAACCTGTTGATAACATTACAAGGCAGTCCTTGTTCTGGAACCCCCAGGGCAAGAGAAGCAGAGGTAGACCAAGAAGCACATGGAGAAGAGAGCTGGAAACAGAGGTGAAAATGATAAGGAGAACGTGGAAAGAACTAGAGATGATGGCACGTGACAGGAGGACTTGGCATGTGTTTGTTGAAGGCCTATGCTCCTTTGGGAGTGCAGGGTTATGAATGAAAATGAATGTAAAGAATTAGTGGCCGAGATAGTAATATTCAGTACCAGACTTCTATGGGGGGCCCCTCTCTCAGAATTATACCTATGGGGCCTCTCTCGGAATTATACCTATGGGGCCTCTCTCGGAATTATACCTATGGGGCCTCTCTCAGAATTATACCTATGGGGCCTCTCTCAGAATTATACCTATGGGGCCTCTCTCGGAATTATACCTATGGGGCCTCTCTCGGAATTATACCTATGGGCTGTTATGGTATCTAGTGGAATTAATTAAATTCAAAGTAAAATGACTCCAAAGCTGACATAAAGTAATCAAACCAGTGCACTACAATTTTCTTAATTTTATTTATGTACATTCATCCGTTGTGTTTTGTTTGTGTAAACACAAAACCAAAAATTAAAAATACACTGATGATGTTGCATGTATGTACACCAACTAAAAGTCAATTACTAAAATAAAGTCTTTTCCTTGTTGCTAAGGCTCCCTTGTTATGAAAATAGTCTTAGTTCAACTAATCACTCTGAAACCAATGTTTATTATGGTACTTGAATTTATCTTCAGTATTTGGGTGATAGATATTGACAACTGTCACAATGACTTCACTGTTACTGAGATCACTTGAATTCAAAATGTTTCTATGTTATGTAGCTTTTGAAAACTGACACTCTGACTACAATGTTACTGAGATCACTTTTTGTCATCACTACAAAGTTAGACCGGATGTGGTACGCCAATGCTCTGCGATTTATTCTTGTCTAATGGGACTTAACTTCTTCGCTTCCGCCTTTTAACTTGAAGCAGGAATATAAGATGGAGAAGCCCAACACTGAGGGTCCTCACTTTTCAAACTGATGTAGGTACGGGGTGCTTGTCCCAATCATACACCGCTAGGTTCAACACCAATATTCGTCTCTGCTAACAAGAACGAGCGAACGAACGAACTTTATTTTCAAAGGGTTGAGAATTAGGCACGCAGGCCCGTCTGACATTCTGCCCTTCCTCTCTCTCGTCTTTTATACTGGTTTCATTTATTCTCACATACATTTTACCCATCAATTCAAGGAATTCAACGTTATAAAGGTAAAATAATAGCATACTCACATTCACAGTATCTAATTATAAACATGAAATAAAGTGTGTTGAAAAATACAAACTAAGTATCACCATGAAACAAAATATGTTTAAAAACACTATCATCATCACTAAACCTATTTTCGATATTATATCATTTGTTCGGAAAAATAATCACATTAGGGGGGCAGATAATCAGAACTCATAAAGTAATCGAAAAGTTTACGATTGTATGAATAGGGACTGAGGTTGTTATCTTTCAGATAATGTGGAAGATAGTTCCAGAGATGAGCAGCAGAGTAAGCTAAGCTTTTCTTGAATAAGTCAAGCCTAGGCTTGGGCACTTGTATTTTGTTAAGGCGTTGACTGCGTCTTTCACTGTATTTGAACATTGGCCACAGATATGTTGGAGCATTCTGTGACAGGATTTTGTGAACAAATTTAGCTTTGTTGAACAGAAAGCCGCTTTCTTAGAGGCAGTATTTTGAGATCTTTATATAGATCTACACACTGTGCTTGGCAGTTGTCAGAAACTAGACGCACTGCACGCTTTTGTAGTGAATGGAGTATTTTTGTATTGGACATAGAACAACCATCCCAGATTGTGGAGCAATAGTCAAGGTTTGTTTGTATGTGAGATATATAGAACAATTTACGTGCATCTTCATCTAGGAAATGTTTGATTTTAGCTAGCTGGTAAACTTTCTGTGCCGTTTGCTTGGTCAGTGCATGAACATGTGAGTTTCAATTTAGATGCTGGTCAACGACTATTCCTAGAGTTTTATGTTCATTAACGTTGAGTGACAGGATACCTCTGACCTGAAATGTAATAGGTCCTACATAGCATCTGGCTCTAAAATCCTCATACCCAGATCGTAGATTAGTGAGGCAGTTCAGAATAGGTGATGGTAACACAGGAAAGGTAAACTCAGTCAGTGACAAATAGGTTTATGAAATAATATATCACAAGATTACAACACATACACTTTCCTAATATGTCCATGATTGACATCATTAAAACTGCATAGGCCTTATGGTTAGTGTTGAGTGTATACTAAAACAATACTTTAAATTACAATCTTTCCTCTTTTACTTATTCCTGATAGTATTGTCCAGTCCAGCAATCAGAAAAGGCTTTAAAAGCTTCTGAAACTAACAGCTCTCATTTCGTCCGGTCTTTGCTTTAATGTCGAACATAATTTATACAGCACAAAACGGCTTTCCTTCTACGAATCACACAATGAGATTTTACACACAAAATCACTTCCATTAACCACTAGTAATTAATATTATACATATTATGACTTAATTCTCTTACCCACAGTCTCAGATTAACAGGCTTTTAATAAACCCATGCAGTCTACTTCACTGGCAAATGGCAAAGGAGCTCTGTGGTAGAATCTGACTTCTGTCCTCTGACGAATTTGTTTATGGCGGTTCAAGAGAAATATTCCAGATTTGCTTCCCTTTTTATTACAGGTAGCGGGCGAACAGAAGACAAACGATTCCATTGGCTGCCTGGGTCAGCTTAGCTTACCAAAATTTCTGTAAAGTTGACGCTTTCTTCCCGATCTGTAAATCTTACAAAACTTCGATAATTTATTATTCCGGTGTTTCCCAACCGATTCCTTTCATTCAGATCTTGTTTAAACTGGCCGATTGGGGGCTACCATTTTAACAAGCTATCCGTTTTCTGCCTCCCTTGTAGCGTTTGCAATCGCAGTCGAAACCGGGGAAAACAGACTCCGCTCTAAGTTATTACTGCATGTAATCACTCATAACTCCTGTGTCCATGCTTCTACAACTTAAATCCATGTATCTAATGAAAGCTTATGATTCCTGTTATCTTACTGTGCTCACTGTTCCGAGGGACATACCCTATCCTTTGACCTGAAGTCACAAATACACATTCACGTTTGCACGAATTCCATCTAGCTATCCTGTAGCCTAAGGTTCCTGCGACGGGTTTTCAGCTCGTGCAGCGATTGGTCGAAACATTTTTTGACATACCGATATAGGTAAGTAAGGCAGGCTCTCGTTAATTGCCATTAGATATTGGCTCAGAACTACGCTACACCAGCTTCGTATGACTTGCACAGCCATTAGCAATTTTTACATGTTAATAAATGCGAAATATAGAACTATAAAATGTACAACTCACCCAAATTCTGTTGTTTCCAAGTCACCTCTTTATATAAGGTATGCCAGCTTCCGTCTATTATAGATCATGCTTACACCCAAGACTTCATAATCTATCACAGATAATCTCTTTCAAGATAGATACTTCTCCGGCAAGTCTGTCCGGGTAGGATTATCTCATTTACCCGGTCTATCCAACAATCAACAAACTGATCAGAAAGAACTATTATCAGTTGATAAGATAATCGATTGTGGTCGTCCCAAGAATGTTTACTCACTAATCCGGCCGCTCATATACACTGTCTCCGCGGAAATGTGTTACAACTTTTCATTCCACAGATTTAGGTGTCAACATTGGTTCAAACGAAAGGGATTCATTACCCTAATCAGCAAAAGATGGCCGCTGAAGTCCCGACATGACAAGAATTGAAAGAAGGGAGCTTAAACAATAATTAAGTACAGAAAATGAGACATGGAGCAATAATGTCGGCGATAAACATGAATGCTAGAAAAAGAGAACGGACAGTTCTGTCACACTTGTACTGATGATTTTCTTAATAGTTTCTTTTAAATTATGAAAAATCAAGTTCATCACGTAACGCCCTTTAGCTGCCTTTCACGACAAGCTCATCAGGGCGCAGAGACTTACTTCTATGCGCCCCAATTTAATCCGACATGACTCTTCGTGTAAGCTTGTGTTGGCCCTTCTCAATATAGATGGCCGTGGATCAAAGAAAAAAGGCGTAATACAGGGATCGATCAAGCATAGCAGAATTTACTTTATGCATCCATTTTTCTTTGTTCTTGATTTTTCTGGAATCACAAACAAATTTGTATTTTACTTCGGAAGTATACAAGGCAACAAATTTGAATCATCCCGATTCAGTCCAATCCACGTTTAGTAGGGAAAATAGAAGGAACAAAAATTGATTGAAATGGCCTTTCGCTACGTTAGACTATCTGGACATATTATTCATAACTGCAAATTCCAGACACGATTTCCTGGATTAATTTTCAAACGTGTGTGCGGCTGTCAATGTTTTTTGGGCTGGTTGGTTGTGAGAAGTGAATACCCCGGCGCCATGAGTAAGAGACATAACTGGTGTTTTTTTCTTGTTATTTTAAGTTTTCATTTACTTATTTCACTATTTACTTTTCTGTCCCATGTACGTCCCGGGGGTCTCTACGGAAACAGTAAAAATTAAAAAAAAATTAAAAAGAAATTCAGGCTACTGATTCTTCAAGAATTTAATTATCATTCCTATACGTTTTTTACAGAGCGTGGAGCTACCAATGCTGCTTGTCCCCTTGCACCAAGCAGTCGCAGTACAGTTTCTCTCAGATTCCATGTTCTCCCGTACAGTACAGTGTCTCTCAGATTCCATAATTTACCATACAGTACCGTGCCTCCCAGATTCAATTCTTTACCATACAGTACCGTGTCTCCCAGATTCCATTCTTTACCATACAGTTCAATTTCTCATAGATTCCATTCTTCAAACTACAGTACCGTGTTTCCCAGATTCCATTATTTACCATACAGTTCCGTTTCTCGTAGATTCAATTATTTACCATACAGTACCGTGTTTCCCAGATTCCATTCTTTACCATACAGTTCAATTTCTCATAGATTCCATTCTTTACAATACAGTACCGTTTCTCCCAGATTCCATTATATACAATACAGTTCCGTTTCTCATAGATTCCATTCTTTACCATAGTACCGTGTCTCCCAGATTCCATTCTTTACCATACAGTTCCGTTTCTCATAGATTCCATTATTTACCATACAGTATCGTGTCTCCCAGATTCCATTATTTACCATACAGTATCGTGTCTCCCAGATTCCATTATTTACCATACAGTTCCGTTTCTCATACATTCCATTCTTTACCAAACTGTCATTGGATTGCCTCCCCTAGCTTTGCAGTAGTAGTCCACTAATGATCACAACGCAAGCGTATCTAAAAGTAGGTCGTCCAAGGTATCTATCTTCGCGCAAGATTACTCTTGTCAAAGATGTAATAGAAGATGAATGGCGCTTCTACCGTAGGGGAGCCTTCACAAGATATTCCCAGAAGTCAAGAACAAACGCTGCAAGGGCTGAGCAAATTTGTTAACTTATTATCTGGTACGTCGTCTTTTGTGAAGGGGTTATGCAATGAATCTGGCCCGTCAAGCCCCGAGTTGGAGTAATCTAACGAATGCCCTCTTATAAGTAATGGCTCTAATTCTATTCCGATTCTATTCTCACCCATACTGTACCGTGACTCCAAGTTTAAATTCTCTCCCATTGAGTACAACGTCTCACAGAATATATTGACTCGCATGCAGTACCATGTCTCCTAGTCCTTGTTTGTAATTTCTTCTGAATTACTGTTGCATACACACTCCATATTGAAACAGTTACAATGTCGGCGTTGTTCTGAATCTTGTTTACTGAAATTTCCACTCACTGATCCATCAACTCACTGATCCATCCACTGTCCTTTCCATCCACTCACTGACACACCCACTAACTGATCCATCCACTCACTGATACATCCACTCACTGATCCATTCACTCACTGACACATCCACTCACTGATCTATCCGCTCACTGATCCATCCACTCACTGACACATCTACTCACTGGCACATCCACTCACTGATCCATCCACTCACTGATCCATCCACTCACTGACACATCCACTCACTGATTCATTCAATCACCTACCCATCCACTGACTGATCCATTCACTGACTGATCCATCCACTTACTGATCCATCCACTCACTGTTCCATCCACTCACTGATCCATCAACTCACTGACACATCCTATCACTGGTCCATCCTCTCACTGATCCATCCACTCACTGACACATCCACGCACTGACACATCCACTCACTGATCCATCCACTAACTGTCACATCCACTCACTGACCCATCCACTAACTGTTACATCCACTCACTGATCCATCCACCCACTGATCCATCCACTCACTGATCCATCCACTTACTTATCCATCCACACACTGATCCATCCACTCACTGATCCATTCAATCACCTATCCATCTACTGACTGATCCATCCACTGACTGATCCATCCAATGACTGATCCATCCACTGACTGATACATCCACTGACTGATCCACCCACTCATTGATCCATCCACTCCCTGATCCATCCACTCACTGATGTTCAATCACTACCTATCCACTGACTGATACATCCACTGACTGATTCATCTAATCACTGATCCATCAACTCACTGGTCAAACTACTCACTGATCCATTCACTCACTGATCCATCCACTCACTGATCAAGTCAATCACCTACACATCCACTGACTGATCCATCCACTCACTGATCCATCCACTCACTGATCCATTCAATCACCTACCCATCCACTGACTGATCCATCCACTGACTGATCCATCCACTCACTGATCCATTTACTTTGAGAAAATGTTATTTACAGAATGTGACTTACAGAATTCACGTTGTCTATGTTGTATTTTGCACAAATACGTTTGAGTTCTGTGTATTATTTATTGTTTAAGATGGTTTGCGTTCTAAAATATATGGCACGTCTCGCACCCCTGGAAAGTGAGTCTTGCTCCCCAGGTGGTGCAGGCATCCCTGGTTAAGTAGCAATGTACTAGACAGATGACATGGTACAACCTTGTCGTGCGTACCCGCATACGGCCATAACCTTGAAATGGGAAGTATCTTCAAGGTGGTTGGATACTGTGTTATGGAAATGATTTCCTCACAGTTATCAGGCAGTTACCACAACTTATAAACGTTCTTCTTTTCTTTCTTGTTGCAGTGCGATCCAGGTGTGGCAACAGACGCTTTCTTTAATTTTATTTACCGCAAGTCCAAAGACACAAGCCTCATAATGGTGATGGGAAGCGCGTGCACCGAAGTGACCAAAACTATCGCAGAAATTGTGCCTTACTGGAATCTAATCTTGGTAAGTTGGATAATACATTAAAGGTTAACTGGATTTCTGTTTAAGTGGATTAATGCTCGTTACGGATAAGCGAGGATTTATACTCGCTGTTCTGATTAAGTATTTGAAATTAATACTTCTTTCCACGATACTTTCCATCCAATTTTTAAATCTTCTTTTGTAATTTAGGATAGCTAGTTCTTCAGTAAATTCGTGTATTTAGATCACACATAAGGTTGATAATGATGTGCAACTTTGATTGGTCAGTCAATACATGCTCTAAAACATTTAATCATAAGTTTGCTTAGTTATAAATTTAACAATCAAAATTTTGCAAGTTTTTAATTGCTAAATTTAACTTCTACTCATAGGGCCTCCATGTCTTGGCAATGACAGAAGGTAACTTCGAGGTGCGAGAAAAATGTATTCCATGGTATATTATTTAGTTCACAAACTGTAGCAACCGATAGAAAAAGATAGTTTGGCAACGATTGACCAAAAAGACGAATGAACGAACTAAAGTGATTTTAAAAGGGCTAAGAATTGTTCCTGTAGACCCGTCAATTATTCTATCCTGTTCTAAACTCCCATGCTGTATTCTCACATGCATACTTTTCCTACGATGGACGAGTAGATCACAGATGCAAGAGGTTTAGTGGCTGCCTCAATGTATGACCTAATGAAACTATTGGGTTTGACAGGACAGCCGAGAACTAGAGCACATAAAAGACTCAGTGAAACTGCGGAAAGGGCATCGTGCTGGCTGTGGAACAACCGCAACGGGCTATGGAGTTCAGGACAGTGATTTATTTTCAACATTAAGGTTACTTTCACAATGGCCTCCAGCTGGCAATAAAACGGGAGTGAACTTGAAAGCTGAAAACAAAGTGGACTGGGTTAAATTCCCTGCACATGACAACAGGAGGCTGTGACTTGGGAGTCATGAACCAAGTGATCCCGCCCCCCTTAGAGTGTAAAGGAGAGTAAGGGTAGAAAAGCTCAATCGAGGGTAAGGGGACTCCTGATGATCAGATTGCCTCCTGTTGTACCTCTCTGTGGAGAGTTTCCTATCATAGTTAGGTAGGTACGTAGTTAGGTAGGTAGGTAGACAGGCAGGTAGACAGGCAGATAAGTAAGCAGTTAGATAGCTAGGAAGATATTCAGATAGGTAGGTAGATGGGTGGGTATGGGTGGGTGGGTAGATAGATATTAGGTAGACAGACAGGTAGATAGGTCGGTGGGTCGGTGGATGAGTGTGTGGTCAGGCACGCAGGCAATCAGGCAGGCAGGTAGATATGTAGATAGGTAAGCACGTAGGTAATAAGTACTTAGGCAGGTAGGTGAGAAGGTAGTTAGTGTGTATGTAGGTAGGTAGGTGTGGCATTCCTTTTTGATTTGTATTTGAACTAGTTTAGGCCAACTGATTCTAGGGTAGTGTCACGAGAGGTTGGTATAGCTTTAAATGAAAGATATCCTGGACACAAAGTTGTATCAGGTAATACCAGGATAGTGCCAGATAATAGTCTGGTCTTATATGAAATACCCCCTTCTCTGAAAAAAGTAAAGGTGTACTGACATCAAAGGTAAGATCAAGCTGTATAAGTTCCTAGGTATGATGATAGTGTATTGCCCTAGGTTCCTAAATGCTCCTCTCAAGATCCTCCTTTGTTTACAGTGTTAGGCTCTGCTAGGGGTATTAAACTAAACTATTAACCAACGAGAACTGTAATTTAACTTACAATTTATTTTGTACGAGTTTTCTTTTCTTTGTGAAATTTTCACTGAACTCAAAATTGATTGAGGTATAACATTACTTGTCAAATATTCACAACTATCTACAGTCTGTATATTTCTAAGGACAGTTCTCTTTTCCTGGCTGAACTTAACCTTGTTGTAGACTATCTGTATTAGGATCAATCAGGATTTTTCACAGTTAATATGAAACAAAGTCAATCACTGATTTGCGAATTTGCTTATCTAGATGCACTGACTTTTCATCATACTGTCTTATTTGATTTATTGTGTTACAGCTGGTTAAACACTGGTCAGTAGCCTTGTATGGCTACTTATTTTCACTTCTTGTCTTGGAGTCTTTCCCAATACTGCTCTGGAAAGAAACTGTCAGATGTGATTCTTCCAGGCATTAAGTACTATGTTGCTGTCCCTCTAGACTTATAGTGCTCTTGCACCACTAGCTCCTTCAGTTGTGTCGGGCTCCTTAAAGGTACACGTTGGTTACAGGATGTAACCTGAAATATAATTGGTTAACTGCTGTAATTTCTATCTTCATCTCTCTACCACAGATGTAGGTGATAAGAGACAATTTCAGACAGTGTGCAGGTAGACGCACAGAGCATAATAAATCAGTAATAACACAATTTATTTCACTGTGAATACAATCCTTCTCCAATTCCTTGGTTACAGCTAGCTATCTGTCCATGATTCGCCTCCATACAGTTATTAGGCCTTGTGGAAAACACTATGTAATATCTTAATCAATACAGTAATTCCAGTACTTTCATTCTTTCCTTCGTTCCTTGTGTGTGTACCATTCCTTCAAGAAATAATTCTTTAAATGCGTTTATAAAACTATCAACACACTTTCCGCTTCCATTCTCAATTTATCTGAATATACACAGGCTTGGATTGCTTCCAATAATTAATTACACAGTGGTTTATAACACAGTTATACACTTCCTAAAGCATAATTTGATTAAATAATTAGAAATATATATATAAATTTATACATTCTTTCTTACCCTCAAGTACATACAGTCGTTACTTTGTCCATCTTTTCATAGGCGTAGCCTAAACAGCATAATTTTCGACTTGTCTGATGTCTCGATGCATTCCACTCGAAATTTCTCCATTAGTATAACACTTTCCGTGAAAATCTTTGCACATTCTTATAAAGGAACAGTCCCATTATAGAATTACTGACCTCTTCCATGCTGTACTTTGCTCATAAACCTATAGTTTATGTTCAAATCCAACTCGGTAACACAGATTTGGAGTCCGGCTATGTTAGATGCCTAATACGTTTGTAAACATACGTGAATAAGGATGCCGTTTCATTGGTCCGTCTAGCCTACACTTTATTTAGTATGGTGAGCCGTTTTGGTATGAATGGCGTGTTGTGAATCAGAATTCACGACAGGTAGTAACTGGTAACGCCAAACAGCAAATTCATAAAATAATTTGAGTTGACTGCTGCTAACGATTTTTCACATTTATTAACATCTTCCACAATACGTAAGTCCACAGCATATGACTTCCACGACATGCAGGTATTGACAAGATAATATTTCCAGCATATACTTGATTAAACAATCTTCCTTTCATTGAACATCAGAGTTCATGCAGTAACGATCATCTATCGTGCCGTCTATACAGTCTAAGTCCGCGAATTAATTCTGAAGTACACAATCGTCAGTTATTATTCTATAAACATTAGGATACTTTCCTGTAGGTGCATATACGTCTCTGGCAAGCATATAATCACATTTCTCCCATACATGTAGACGCATCAGCGGACATAAAACACTTCGGCCAGAGCTCACACAAGGTATAGCCATTCCGGCTGAAGCCACTGCCAAAAGATAACAGTCCTTAGTCTGCACGTGCTTCTACGTAATTATTTTATTTGACGTCATTTCAATCTAGCGAAGCTCTTGTTGAGCACCGCGATGGTTCAAAATCATGAACACATTGCAGTGCGCAGAAAGAGGCGCAACAGTAGATAAGTCGTAGATAGGCTGGTAGGTGTATATATCAATATCAATAGATATTAAATTGCCTGATTGACGATTTGTTGATTAAGTATCGCGTGATAATATAAACACGCGCATTAAACAATCTTGACCAGGGATTTACGTCTGTATTCGTAGGTAGTTTTGTCCTAAACCTGTGTTGATGTTTGTTGCATGGTTTATGAGCATTTTGGTTTTATCTTGATTTGAATGGTCGCACCATGCAACACCTCAACTAACTAGACTTCAAAGGGTCGCGTAAAACGTTGAATGACGCGTTAAGCCTAGAAACGAGAGAGTATTGATGTAGCCTGTGGGCTAATAGCAGTATTTAGATAATGTGTGGCAGAGTCCACTAATATATGTTGAGTCTTAACTCACATATTCAACCGTCAGTGTGCAGGCTTCCTAATTAATGGAATAAGAAATAAATAAGGACTTTTGAGTCCCGAGAATATGTGAAGGCGTTGATATTAAAACGCAGATCTACACGCGATGACGAGTTACATGCCCAAACCAGGCAAGCTTTCGACGTTTCACTATTGACAAAAGTGGTTCTTGATGGCCTGCATAGGTGTTTATCTTCTCTCTAACATAGACATTTGTTTTGTGCTCTTTATAGCAAATGCGCAAAATTCTTCTATAACATTTATGCTCGAAAGCCTGAATCCTTCGCTCCGTATCTGCAGTGAGTGTCCAGCCCTCACACCCATACAAGAGAATAGATAATACAAGTGATTTGTATAATTTGATCTTCACAGGAAAACTGATGTTACTTTTCCAGATCACATTCAACCTTGTCATGGCAGCTGAGGCCATCTCAAGTCTTGTCTTGATTTCTTTATTTGATCTTCCATCACTACATATAGTGGACCCGAGATATTTAAAGGTGTTAACTTCTTCTAACGTTTGCCCATTTAACGTAATGTTGGTCGGGCAAACGTTAGAAGAAGTTAACACCTTTAAATATCTCGGGTCCACTATATGTAGTGATGGAAGATCAAATAAAGAAATCAAGACAAGACTTGAGATGGCCTCAGCTGCCATGACAAGGTTGAATGTGATCTGGAAAAGTAACATCAGTTTTCCTGTGAAGATCAAATTATACAAATCACTTGTATTATCTATTCTCTTGTATGGGTGTGAGGGCTGGACACTCACTGCAGATACGGAGCGAAGGATTCAGGCTTTCGAGCATAAATGTTATAGAAGAATTTTGCGCATTTGCTATAAAGAGCACAAAACAAATGTCTATGTTAGAGAGAAGATAAACACCTATGCAGGCCATCAAGAACCACTTTTGTCAATAGTGAAACGTCGAAAGCTTGCCTGGTTTGGGCATGTAACTCGTCATGACTCCCTTTCGAAAACGATCCTCCAGGGAACAGTCGAAGGTAAACGGAGAAGAGGAAGGCAAAGAAAATCCTGGGCTGATAACATCAAAGAATGGGCAGGACACGGTTTCTCCACACTTGTACGCATTGCTGAGAATAGAGAGCAGTGGAGGACCCTGTCTGCTGATGCTTCCACCATGGCACCCCTACGACCCATGACGGGTTATGGGTTGAGATGATGATGATACACGCGATATTTTAGATGGAACGCGGTGTATTATAAAACGCGCCATTGAAAGCGATAATGTGGCGTGGACAGCCAAACTGAGAATAATTGATTTAGCCTGTAATTTTATGAAATAGACAAGATGTCTTAATATAAATATAAAGCCAACGATTAGGCATAATATGTGACGTGATATTGTCAAGACAGTTTGAATAGAATAGTAATGTTGAAATGACCGCTCAGGGTCAAATAGTTGAGGATGTATGAGACTGTGATGTCATTCCGTATTTTGAAATGGGAACCACGTATTTCATTCATGTTTCCATACTGTGATATGTCTTCAGATATTAAATGGAAAAATGTCGTCTTCAGAAGACTTTGTGTTAATTGCCAAGTTTGTTGAGATCCACTACAAGAAGTTTTCATGGTTCTATTAGTTCGTTCAATAGATGAAACAAAACGTCACAAACGAATTGAATACGTAAGAAGAGAAATAAACATTCTTTCATACGAAATAGATGAAACACATTAACTAACCCACATGTTACGGCAACATTTAATAGACATAATCATAGTCAGAACAAATCCAAAAATTATTACGATATAATATATAAAAGTCCGTAACAACCTGCACCGAGGAAAAACAGAACAAAACTAAAAACGCAGAGTTGTAACTTTCCTACAGAAATAGAAAATCAATACGATATTTGATAACGCGTAAAAGCTAAGCCCTTCCCCCAGCACTGCCCGCGGAGACAAAATTATAAGACAAATGTGTTCAGTGTCGGCTCATCCCTCCTGGTGGGGGACTCTTTGTGTAAGATTTACCGTGTGCGATCTTGCTAACTGGTTTACTTGAAGCAATATACAAATTTACTCAGGTGCTGAAAGACCTGGTCAGTCCTCTACTGTATATGGCTCTCAAACATGAAGCACAGCAAACACAACAAACAAGAAAGCACGGACTAGCGTAGAATAGGACTGACATGGTTTGACAAGATTACTAATCTGGAAGTGGTAACACCAACCAAACAGTTGCCAGTGAAACAGGTAATGGGGAGACGCTGACTGACATGGTTTGACAAGATTACTAATCTGGAAGTGGTAACACCGACCAAACAGTTGCCAGTGAAACAGGTAATGGGGAGACGCTGATTGACATGGTTTGACAAGATTACTAATCTGGAAGTGGTAACACCGACCAAACAGTTGCCAGTGAAACAGGTAATAGGGAGACGCTGATTGAAATGGTTTGACAAGATTACTAATCTGGAAGTGGTAACACCGACCAAACAGTTGCCAGTGAAACAGGTAATGGGGAGACGCTGATTGAAATGGATTGACAAGATTACTAATCTGGAAGTGGTAACACCGACCAAACAGTTGCCAGTGAAACAGGTAATGGGGAGACGCTGATTGAAATGGTTTGACAAGATTACTAATCTGGAAGTGGTAATACCGACCAAACAGTTGCCAGTGAAACAGGTAATGGGGAGACGCTGATTGAAATGGTTTGACAAGATTACTAATCTGGAAGTGGTAACACCAACCAAACAGTTGCCAGTGAAACAGGTAATGAGAAGACGCTGATTGAAATGGTTTGACAAGATTACTAATCTGGAAGTGGTAACACCAACCAAACAGTTGCCAGTGAAACAGGTAATGGGGAGACGCTGATTGACATGGTTTGACAAGATTACTAATCTGGAAGTGGTAACACCAACCAAACAGTTGCCAGTGAAACAGGTAATGGGAAGACGCTGATTGACATGGTTTGACAAGATTACTAATCTGGAAGTGGTAACACCAACCAAACAGTTGCCAGTGAAACAGGTAATTGGGAGACGCTGATTGACATGGTTTGACAAGATTACTAATCTGGAAGTGGTAACACCAACCAAACAGTTGCCAGTGAAACAGGTAATGGGGAGACGCTGATTGAAATGGTTTGACAAGATTACTAATCTGGAAGTGGTAACACCAACCAAACAGTTGCCAGTGAAACAGGTAATGGGGAGACGCTGATTGAAATGGTTTGACAAGATTACTAATCTGGAAGTGGTAACACCAACCAAACAGTTGCCAGTGAAACAGGTAATGGGGAGACGCTGATTGAAATGGTTTGACAAGATTACTAATCTGGAAGTGGTAACACCAACCAAACAGTTGCCAGTGAAACAGGTAATGGGGAGACGCTGATTGAAATGGTTTGACAAGATTACTAATTTGGAAGTGGTAACACCAACCAAACAGTTGCCAGTGAAACAGGTAATGGGGAGACGCTGATTGAAATGGTTTGACAAGATTACTAATCTGGAAGTGGTAACACCAACCAAACAGTTGCCAGTGAAACAGGTAATGCGGAGACGCTGATTGAAATGGTTTGACAAGATTACTTATCTGGAAGTGGTAACACCAACCAAACAGTTGCCAGTGAAACAGGTAATGGGGAGACGCTGATTGAAATGGTTTGACAAGATTACTAATCTGGAAGTGGTAACACCAACCAAACAGTTGCCAGTGAAACAGGTAGTGGGGAGACGCTGATTGAAATGGTTTGACAAGATTACTAATCTGGAAGTGGTAACACCAACCAAACAGTTGCCAGTGAAACAGGTAATGGGGAGACGCTGATTGAAATGGTTTGACAAGATTACTAATCTGGAAGTGGTAACACCAACCAAACAGTTGCCAGTGAAACAGGTAATGGGGAGACGCTGATTGAAATAGTTTGACAAGATTACTAATCTGGAAGTGGTAACACCAACCAAACAGTTGCCAGTGAAACAGGTAATGGGAAGACGCTGATTGAATTGGTTTGACAAGATTACTAATCTGGAAGTGGTAACACCAACCAAACAGTTGCCAGTGAAACAGGTAATGGGAAGACGCTGGCGAGTGATAGAGGATACATTTAGGAAACCTACTGATAGTATTACAAGGCAGTCTTTGTTATGAAATACCCGGCGTAAGAGATATAGATCATCTTCTTCTTTGGTCCTTAGCGCGACTGTCAAAATAGTCAGTGGCCATCACGTGTGGTAGCATCTTGTAAGGCAGCAACAAACCTCTTCCACTTTGTTCTGTCAGTGGCCATCATGTGTGGTAGCATCTTGTAAGGCAGCAACAAACCCCTTCCACTTTGTTCGGTCGGCGACCATTAAGCGCGCAGTGTCCCAGCTCTGGTTCGTTCTTTGCATCTCGGCCCCCACAGTTCTCAACCAAGTTGTTTTCGGTCGGTCTCTCTTTCGCTTTCTTTCAGGGGTCCATAGCATAGCTGTTCTTGTGAAGAGATATAAAGGGAGACCAAAAAGTCATATGGAGAAGAGATCTGGTGAACTAGACAGAAATCTAAAGGATAAAGACGACAGGGAAAGATCTTGAGCGTATGGCGTAGTATAGGAGGATTTGGCATGAACTTATTGTTGAAGGTCTATGCTTCTTCTGGAGCTGAAGGGTTAAGGGATGATGATGATGACTGTGAAGATGATGATTGTCGCATATGGTAAACAAGGCGGGGCACCAATGGTCGTACCGCTACAGTATGATGGAGATGGCCTATTGTATGTTGTCAAGAACCTAAGAAGAAGAAGAAGAGAAGGCGAATACTCTTCACTAGATAGTATTTTCTAATAAAATAAGGAGTTTTCTATTTCCCTCTACGACATTAGAGTCTTTCCCTGATTTTGATAAAGAAAAAGCCCCCACCTCCTAAATGAAGGATTTTACCTATATGTAAACACTTAACACTGACAGCATGAGTGATACATTAAATAAATAAATATAGTTTATTAATTAAATATATACACATATATGGTTAGTAGAAAGTAAAAAGGATAATAGTGAAAGACAATTCACACGCACAGATGAAATGTAAAAAATGCAGTTAATTAAATATGAGTGTGAATCTATGTAAATAGTGGAATGATGATGTGATATTTTAAGTGTTACCACACGGATGACCACCCTGCACTGTCTACGAGTCTTTCGAATTTAATCCAGTGTATGAGTATGCAATGATGTGCTCTGACTGTCCCATGTAGATGTATATTACGACGTGTGGGTTATCTGCAAGATGAAGACTTATTGATAAAAACCTTTGCATGTGTAATAATGAGAACTTGGAAGACATAAATCCTTCAACGCTTGGGAATCTCTCTAGCGTCGACAAGCCGTTGTCATTTGTCTCAGGAACGTGTCTGCTGTATGATCTTGAAAAAGGCACTGACTAGAGAGGAGATCTTCATGAAATGATCGTTTAGTAACTAATAAGTTTCAAGCAATGAAGCTTGCTTGAATGAATGCACGTGTAAAATCCACGATTAGAGTAGATACATTCACTTCATGCCCTGACAAACTGAGCAAATGAACTTTTTTCAGGCTATCAGATTTCGAGTTATTCGAACTGTTTATGTATGCGAATAAACTAGTGAGTCCATGTTCTTGATATCTTGGCGAATCAACTTGTGAATATGTGATCTTGATACATAGGGAACGCTTTTGTCTGAGTTGAACTTGATAACTAGGAGAATCAACTTGTGTGAGTTTTAACTTGACCCAGGTGGTAAGCTTCTGAGTGAGTTGACCTTGATATATGTATGTGCGAATCAATTTGTGAGCACTTGAGAAACTGTGACAGAATAACCTCGAACGTCACATTTACCTGTGCCATCCTATAATTCATTCTGTGCTATTCACTTTAGTTTTTCCCACTTCTGACAGTATTTGGTATTTTCGATTCATTGTTTACATTCCTTTCCCTCCATTCTTGTTATGTCCGGACTTCAGCGACCATCTTTTGCTGATTAGGGTAATCAATCCCTTTCGTATGAACCTATATTGACACCTGGGATCAGTAGAGAGAAGTGTAGTACATAATGTGTAACACATTTTCCTGTTAGACCGTGCACAAGTACGTCAGATTAATGAGTAAACAACCTTGGGATGACCACCGTCGATTATCTTTTCGCTGGAAATGTCTCTGTCGGACTAAGTTGTTGTCAATGTTTGCTGAGCCCTTTGTTTTCCGCTCACTTAAATTAACATTAATGCTCAGAGAGGGTAAATTTCTGAGGCAGATGGGATGGTGGAATGAAGAAAGGGGGGGGGGGGGGAACGAACATCTGATTTGTGTCAAGAAACCCAATACTTAGGAGGGTTTTTGTTTCTCTCTTATTCCATGATACTAGTCGGTGGTACCAATTGGTGGTGGTATCTGGAGAACTAGTGTGTGGTTATAAGTGGCCTTTAGTCAAAGCTAGACTCCAACAGCAGACGGGTTTTAACATACGCCAGACCATCTTCGCAATTACTCCACGCTACTACGAGGGACGTGTTGTGGCCACCAGACGTGACCAGTGACGAGAGTGAACCAGTCCATAATCTTCAAAGAACAAGCATCTGCTGGAGCAGAAACCAACCGGCATCTTACTGGCAGCTAAGTACCCATTCAAAGCTGCCAAGTGAACTCTCTACTAATTAAACTATTTTCAAATCACACCATCACCTGTGAGGAAGTTTTAAAGACCTAAATTCACTCCACCCATTTTTATGTTACATTTGTTAACAATAATTTATTATTAAATTTGTTATCTGTAAATATACAAATTTAGAGTTGATTTAGTCATTTTTAATGAACTGCACCAGTATGCCTCGGTCATTTTACATACTTATAACAGAGCTATTTCAGTAGTATTTTACTGAGTTAATTAAGTTGAGGGCTCATCAGAACGAGCAAAATCTTAACTCATAGAACGTCAGGAGAGATACAAAGTTTACACGGCCTCGATCCAATTATTCGTAGTACTTGATTTCTTTAAATTCCCAGGAGGCTCCCTAGGACTGAAGCACCATTCGTCTATTCACATCTCTGCCAAGAGTAAACTTTAGCGACAGGTAGACACCTTTGAAGACCCTCAATAGGTACTCTGAAGTTTGGTCACTGTTGGACCATCACTGCAGAGCAAGGGGAGTAAATCCCGTGACAGAAACAGGATAATAAATGCTGCACCACAAACTTTCACAAATACAGGCTCGGAGATCTTCATTGTAACTTAAGAAGTGTATGATGTCCTATCTTGTAAATTCTGCATCCGAATATAAGCTTTGTTAGCTTCGTTCCGATTAAACGCCAACATGCAATGTGTAGACTCAGACTTCTGTATGAATGAAAACACAAAGTGTTAATACGTTTCACATCTAATATCAATAGTTGACTTTCTTTTTATCACATTCTTCACTGTTGCTTTGTCCGAACTGATCACTCTGGTTAAATATAGTGAGTATGAAAATGTGTCCCATGACAGTCTGCAGTGATGATCTAAAAATCTAGATGAAGCTGAAACATATATCTATAAATTGCTTCTGTATATTATAAGTCCTAAAGGAAAAATGTTTGATCCGATTCACCATTAACAAATAGAAATAATGGAAAGAGAACAGTCTTTCTCACATTTACCTATGACGCTAAGTAGAGAAAGAAATCACTAATGATGGAAAAGAAAAATTATTAATAATTTTTCTAACATTTACTAACCTTCTTTTCCCTTCGCAAATTTCTTAAGAACACTATATACAAAGTAATGCTGCATGTATGAATTATAGATCCACACAGAAGTGAAATTATGGAACAGGCTTTGAATAGGCTAAACTCGGGGAAAACACTTCGACACATGCTCTGCGATGTTGGTAAATCCGTACTGAATTCTGGCAGACGTGTCGTTATATTTCTGTTGTAACCAATGTGTGACAATTCTGGGACTGTGTCCTATGACTCCGCTCCTTCTCCGTTAATTAGTAGTTCAGCTAGCACTGCGACGTCTGCGTGCTCGCGTGCAATTTCAGTTCCCGTCAATCGCTAAATGTTGGTGGGCTTTCGTCACCCACTCTTCACCTGCTAGCTGGATTCCGGTGAGACGATAAACGGTGGCATGTGGTTGGTCGCCTGATAAGAGAGTGTATCTAGTCCTTTGTTACAGACTAAACTGCCTTTGCGGCTCTTGCCTGTCACACTGTATTTTGTTTCTTTGTGGTAAGTCGACTCCCTTTATCTCTCTCTCTCTTTCTCTCTCTCTCTCTCTCTCCCTCTCTCTCTCTCTCTCTCTCTCTACCCGTAAACAAAGCTTAACTTCTTAACCACCGTCAAACATTCTACTATCTGGTAAGAACCTTCCTGTGCGTCTCGCGAGTCCTTTGTTTTCAATCTCTATGGAGGGGGTACTATTGTGCCTAATTGTGGTGGCACTTGCTTTGGTTAAACATGAGATTTAACCGTTAAACCAATTCTTCCTATCTCTAAGGTGGCTGTCTACCGCGCCAAACAATAACTTCTTTATCAAGACAGGTGTGTTCCACAAGATAACGTAAGGTAGGGAAATATCAAAGATGATTACAGTTACACTTAAGTAAAAGCCGTGTTTATGAAAAATTACTTTTTAAAATGATGAACGAGCAAAACCGGGAGAGAACGAACAAACGAACGAACGAACGAACTTTATTTTCGAAGGGTTAAGAATTGGGCGCGCAAGCCATCTAACATTCTACCCTTCCACTCTCATTTATCTTGCATACTATATCCTTTCATTCCCACATGTTACTTTAAGCATTAATTTAAAGGCATGCAACATTATAAAGTTAACATAACAGCATTCATTTACAATATGCAATCATAATAAAAAATGAGTAGGTTTTTTTCAAACAAACAAGATAGTAAGTGGAAGAAAAAAAGTAAAATAAAAAATTAATAAATAAATAATAAAATAAAATAAACAAAACAAAAAATAAATAAATTATGTATACCGACACTCAATCATGCGGTCAAACCGTCTACAATTAATCTGTATTTTGAATATGTCATCAATCATCGATACAAAAATTATATAAACACATTCTCGCTTATATCCATACATTCTTGGTGGAAAATGAAATAATAATAATAACACTTTCTTACTCACTTCTGTGGCAGGTAACGTCTTTAGCAGTTAAAAAAAATAATGTACATCTGCTTATTCTCATATACATCATCCCATTTAAGCAAACGAAAACATTCACATTTCTAAAGTATAGGGGTATGCGGGTACATTCTGACGATTCACATTTCTAAAGTACAGTGGTATGTGGGTACATTCTAACATACATTACATTACATAATAATATTTTAAAGGGAAATACTAATATAATAATATTACATGGATATAAAACAAATTACACTGACAAACAACATTTTTCTTTCTTATATAAGAATAAGTGTTCTTAGGTCAGTTTCTTGCGCTGATTTCAAATCTGAAATCCGCTTATCTCTATCACGTCGGGTTTTTAAGATATTTGTGAATAAATATATTTTTGGGAAACCGTTATTTGCTCCGTTTCATTTTTACTATATAACTTATTAAAAATTAATAAAAAGCAACATAATTCTACTTTTTATACTGCTAAAAGATGCATGACATATGTTGCGCGATTTTTCAAATAGTTACTGTATTTTGAAATAATTCTGAGCAAAATATGGCAACTAGAAGTTGTAGAAATTCGGCTGATCTGTTCTGTTACGTGTGCGGATATTTTACCGATCGTGTTGACTAGAAAAACTTTACACCATTACTAAAGAAAACATATGAACTTTATTTCGATTCGAAAGTTGGTGATGCAAATAAATCTTGGAAGCCAAATGCAGTTTGTTCGATACATTTGCAGGTTGGTTACGAAAATCGCCGAAGCATAAGTCGATGCCTTTTGGAGTGCCAGTAATATGGCGTGAACATACAAATCACACTACTGATTGTTACTTCTGCTTGACAAATATCCATGGTTTCACTTTTAAAACTAGAAAGTCTGTGGTTTATCCAAATATTGAATCGGTTTCGAAACCAGTGCCTCATGATCCAATCACGTGTCCGATCCAAGTACCACCAGAACAATATCCGTTGGACGTAAATGAACCATCAGAAAGTGATAGTTTACCTGCTTTAGAAACTAATTCTGACTCAGATTACATACCGGTGAATGATGGTGTTTACTTAATTAAACATTCAGAACTTTCAGATCTAATACGTGATCTCGCTCTTACCAAAGGACAAGCGGAATTACTCGGTTCGCGACTCAAAGAATGGAATCTTTTAGCGCCCAATACTCCGATATCTAAATTTCGTGACACAGAGAACTTGTTCAATACTTTGAGATGGATGATGACATTTGCTATTGCAAAGATGTAAACGGTCATGAGCACATAGTCAACGAATGGCGATTTTTCATTGATTCTTCCAAGACTAGTCTAAAAGCCATGTTATTGCATAACAGAAATTTTTTCTCATCAATTCCACTCGCCTACTTTGTTCATATGAAAGAAACTTATGACAATATGGCTAAACGTTTGGAAAAAATAAAGTACAATGACTACCAATGGCGGATTTGTGGAGACCTAAAGGTCATTGCAATTCTCACGGGCATGCAGACTGGGTATACTAAATTTTGTTGCTTCCGATGTAAATGGGACAGCCGCAACAGACAGGAACATTATGCAAGAAAGGTGTGGCCTATCCGGGATCGTATGCAGCTTGGGCATAAAAATGTAATACGCGAGCCATTAGTTAACAAAGACACCTTCATTTTACCACTGTTACATATAAAGTTGGGGCTCATCAAGAATTTTGTAAAAGCGTTAGATAAAACGAGCAAAGCTTTCACTTATCTTCGAGAAAAGTTTCCGCAAGTTAGCGATGCAAAGATAAAGGAAGGTATCTTTGTAGGACCTCAGATTAGGAAAGTTATTGCAAACAAACAATTCGAGAACTTGTTACATGGTAGTGAACTTCGCGCATGGATGGCATTCAAATCGATCGTCGATAACTTTCTGGGAAATCACAAATCTGTCGACTATGTGCATATTGTTAAGCAGTGCACAGATGCATACAGAATTATGGGCTGTAACATGTCCCTCAAAATCCATTTGCTCGATTCGCCTCTTGACTTTTTCCCTGACAACCTTGGCGAAGTCAGCGATGAACATGGAGAAAGATTCCATCAAGATATCGCCATAATGGAGTCACGTTATCAAGGACGGTGGAGTGTGACCATGTTTGCCGATTATTGTTGGATGCTTCATCGCGATGTACCACATGCCATTCACCGACGAAAGTCGACTGCAAAGAAATTCAAGCCTACATAACTGTTATACTTCTTGTACGAATGATGTTGTAATACTCTATGCTCTTTTTTTTTGTTAGTCAGTGTTATTCACAAAACACGAGCGGAAGAGGAAAAGAAATGTTGACCTATGGAGGAGATGTTGACAGGCAAATGCTGTTTCTATGGGGGTAGATAACACTGACAAACAACATTTTTCTTTTTTATATAAGAATAAGTGTTCTTAGGTCAGTTTCTTGCGCTGATTTCAAATCTGAAATCCGTTTATCTCTATCACATCGGGTTCTTAAGATAGTTGTGAATAAATATATTTTTGGGAAACCGTTATTTGCTCTGTTTCATTTTTACTATACAACTTATTAAAAATTAATAAAATGCAAAATAATTCTACTTTTTATACTGCTAAAAGATGCATGACATATGTTACGCTATTTTTCAAATAGTTACTGTATTTTGAAATAATTCTGAGCGAAATATGGCTTCTAGAAGTTGTAGAAATTCGACTGATCTGTTCTGTTACATGTGCAGATATTTTACCGATCGTGTTCACCACAAAAACTTTACACCATTACTAAAGAAAGCATATGAACTTTATTTCGATTCGAAAGTTGATGATGCAAATAAATCTTGGAAGCCAAATGCAGTTTGTTCGACTTGTGCAAATACATTGGCAGGTTGGTTACGAAAATCGCCGAAGCATAAGTCGATGCCTTTTGGAGTGCTAGTAATATGGCGTGAACCGACAAATCACGCTACTGATTGTTACTTCTGCTTGACAAATATCCATGGTTTCACTTTTAAAACTAGAAAGTCTGCGGTTTATCCAAATATTGAATCGGTTTCGAAACCATTGCCTCATGATCCAATCACGTGTCCAATCCCAGTTCCACCAGAACAAAATCCGTTGGACGTGAATGAACCATCAGAAAGTGATAGTTTACCTGCTTTAGAAACTAATTCTCACTCGGATTATATACCGGTGAATGATGGTGTTCACTTAATTAACCATTCAGAACTTTCAGATCTAATACGTGATCTCGCTCTTACCAAAGGACAAGCGGAATTACTCGGTTCGCGACTCAGAGAATGGAATATTTTAGCGCTTAATACTCCGATATCTAAATTTCGTCATAGACACAGAGAACTTGTTCAATACTTTGAGATGGATGATGACATTTGCTATTGCAAAGATGTAAACGGTCTAATGGTGCACCTCGGTCATGAGCACATAGTCAACGAATGGCGACTTTTCATCGACTCTTCCAAGACTAGTCTAAAAGCCGTGTTATTGCATAGCGGAAATTTATTTTCATTAATTCCAGTCGCCTACTCGGTTCATATGAAAGAAACTTATGACAATATGGCTATACTTTTGGCAAAACTAAAGTACAATGACTACCAATGGCGGATTTGTGGAGACCTAAAGGTCTCTATTCTCTTATATGGGTGTGAGAGCTGGACACTCACTGCAGATACGGAGCGAAGGATTCAGGCTTTCGAGCATAAATGTTATAGAAGAATTTTGCGCATTTGCTATAAAGAACACAAAACAAATGTCTATGTTAGAGAGAAGATAAACACCTATGCAGGCCACCAAGAACCACTTTTGTCAGTAGTGAAACGTCGAAAGCTTGCCTGGTTTGGGCATGTAACTCGTCATGACTCCCTTTCGAAAATGATCCTCCAGGGAACAGTCGAAGGTAAACGGAGAAGAGGAAGGCAAAGAAAATCATGGGCTGATAACATCAAAGAATGGGCAGGACACGGTTTTTTCACACTTGTACGCATTGCTGAGTATAGAGAGCAGTGGAGGACCCTGTCTGCTGATGCTTCCACCATGGCACCCCTACGACCCATGACGGGTTACGGGTTGAGATGAAATGAAAGGTCATTGCAATTCTCACGGGCATGCAGACTGGGTATACTAAATTTTGTTGCTTCCTATGTGAATGGGACAGCCGCAACAGACAGGAACATTATGCAAGAAAGGTGTGGCCTATCAGGGATCGTATGCAGCTCGGGCATAAAAATGTAATACACGAGCCATTAGTTAACAAAGACAGCATCATTTTACCACCGTTACATATAAAGTTGGGGCTCATGAAGAATTTTGTAAAAGCGTTAGATAAAACGAGCAAAGCTTTCACTTATCTTCGAGAAAAGTTTCCGCAAGTTAGCGATGCAAAGATAAAGGAAGGTATCTTTGTAGGACCTCAGATTAGGAAAGTTATTGCAAACAAACAATTCGAGAACTTGTTACATGGTAGTGAACTTCGCGCATGGATGGCATTCAAATCGATCGTCGATAACTTTCTGGGAAATCACAAATCTGTCGACTATGTGCATATTGTTAAGTAGTGCACAGATGCATACAGAATTATGGGCTGTAACATGTCCCTCAAAATCCATTTGCTCGATTCGCCTATTGACTTTTTCCCTGACAACCTTGGCGAAGTCAGCGATGAACATGGAGAAAGATTCCATCAAGATATCGCCATAATGGAGTCACGTTATCAAGGACGGTGGAGTGTGACCATGCTTGCCGATTATTGTTGGATGCTTCATCGCGATGTACCACATGCCATTCACCGACGAAAGTCGACTGCAAAGAAATTCAAGCCTACATAACTGTTATACTTCTTGTACGAATGATGTTGTAATACTGTATGCGTTGTTAAAAAACTTCAATTGCGTATTTCTAGAGATCCCGACCTGATAGAGAAAAACGGTTTGCAGATTTAAAAACAGCGCATTAAAATTGACCAGAAAAACATAGAAATGTTAGAGAAAGAAAAAAAAATTTTTTTTTTTTGTTAGCCAGTGTAATCAGCGTTGAGGAAGTGTTTGAAAAGTGCTTTGTTAAATGAATATTGTGTAGGTAGGCTTTTTAGGTGGTGTGGAAGACTGTTCCATAAGTAGGCTCCAGAGTAGGCTAGACTCTTTTTGAACAGGTCGATCCTAGGTTTGGGCAGACGTAACTGATGTAATTGTTGTCCCTCTCTTCTACTGGTTTAAAACAATGATCGTAGGTACGGTGGTGCATTGTTAGATAGAATTGCGTGAGTCAGCTTGGCTTTGTTGTAGAGAAGACTTTTTTAGGGACAGTATTTTGGGTTCTTTTCCTGTCCTTGTGTGTGGTATCGTGCGGTTATCGGTGATCAGACGTACTGATCTCTTATGCAGGGAGTGCCGTCTCTTCGATGTGGAAGCAGGGCAACCATCCCATAGTGTAGAGCAGTAATCTAGATGTGTCTGTATATGTGAGGTGTAGAACAATAGTCTAGTGTCTGCCTCTAAGAAGTGTTTTATTTTGGCTAGCTGGTACGTCTTTTGAGCTAAGTGTTTGGTTAAATTCCGTACATGGGAGTTCCACGTTAAGTGCTGGTTAATCGTGATCCCTAGAACTTTGTGTTCTGTTACACGTTCAATTTGTATTGATTCCGCGTGTAGCTGTAGCGATCTTTTGGTGCAGTTTAGGAGTTTCTGTCTGGTAGGAATCAACATAGATTTCGTTTTTGCTGTGTTTACTGGTATACGATTCAAATTACTCCATTTTGTTAGATTGTCTACATCGCTTTGAAGAGTCATTTCAAGTGCCACGCAGTCATTGTCACTAGTACAGATAGTACAATAATCTGCAAAGAGGTCATATGTTGAATATTTTAGATGTAGTGGCACGTCGTTGATGAACATTGCGAAGAGTAGGGGCCCAAGAATAGAACCCTGCGGTACTCCTGTATCTATCTTCGAGAAATCTGATGTCGAGTTGTTGCGAAGCACAACTGTTGTTGATCTGATAGGAATGATTTGATGATGTTTAGGGGATTTGGGCCTATTCTGTGGGTTTCCAACTTTTGAACCAAGATAGTGTGGTCCATCATGTCAAATGCTTTTTTGAAGTCAACAAAAACAGCACCACCTAATTTTCCATCATTTACGTTCGACAGCCAGTTGTCTGCTATTTTGGTGAGAGCTGTGTGACAGGAATGTTTGGGTCTGAAACCTGACTGGCTATCAATGAGCAGTTTGTTTGTTGTTAAGTGTTGAAATGTGATGTAAATTTTTTTCTCTAGTTGTTTTGAAAGAGATGATAGAAGGGATATTGGTCTGTAACTGTTGGGATCGCTAGAGACCTAAAATAAAAACAACGATGAAAAATGTAAACGACGAAAAAGATAGGAACACTTTGTTACAATGAAGATGATGATGAGAAGCCTAGGTAATGTATGTTGAGGGCTGATTTCATACTGAGAACAGTGTAGTGATAACCGTTTCTCTAAGATCACGTGATACGAAGAGTGAACGAGCTCTGAATGGTAGCTAACTGCGGGGGCTGGGGGCTGCGGCTCATTTCGATAAAAATAAATTCTTGAAATACTTAATGAAATTTTTGAACATGACGATCTTGTTTGAGTTCTGTTCTACCAGGTCTAGGATCAATTATGTTTATACGGGAAGCCTTGGACACACTTCGGTAATACTAGTATTGTTATAATTACCTTACAGGCTTCAACACATTTTTACCAAGTCTTCCTATATTTTGCTACCTGCTCAATGTAGGTCCAAGTAATCTATATCCCTTCAATCTTTGTCTTCAGATATCTTACCTATGTCTTCAGATCTCTTACCTATGTCTTCAGATCTCTTATCTATGTGTTTTTCAGCATTCCTCCATCTCTCTTATCATAGGGATTAAGAACCTAGCACTGCCTGGAAATCCTATCAACAGGTTTTGTTAACGTACGTTCTGCCAATAACCGGTGTCAAATTGTCATGTCTTATTCCACTGGCACTTGCCCGGTTCCTCCATCAGTTCCACACTGGTGATCTTGTAATGCCACTTCGATTAATACTGTCTTACATCTTGTAAAAACAGGTGCTAACTGTTTTGTTTACAGTACAGAGAACAACATGTGCTTCAGTAATTACTTCATCTCCACACATTCTCTTTGGACGTCGGGAGAACGTTAATTCATGTCACGTTTTCCCGTGCAGTACAACGATTTTAAGAGAATTTGAAAGACAAATACAGGTGTTCGACATAAGAGACTTTTCCTTCCACATTTTCAAATTTCTGACAAAGAAAAATTAGAAGAACTTACTGGATAGGTTCGCATTATACAAGGTGAGTAAAAAGACTCGTGCTATTTTTAAATTATTTATTCATTCCTATCCAACTAATTTATATGAAACAAACATCAAAATAAAGACAATTAACTGTCATGTTATTACATAAAACACCATGCCACGTAAAAATTACACCTCAGCGTGAGATTCAGGTTGTTCAACACACGATGTAATTGGCGACAGCAGATTTTGTCTTCAAGGTAATGTCAATTTGTTTGCAATTTTAGATTCTATTTTGTTTTCCGCGTAGTTTGTGTGTAAGATATTTAAAAAAAAAAAACATATTTAGTCATATGGCAGTTGGTTGCTCGTTGTTTCGGTATTGCTGTATGTATATTCAGTGATTACAAGTGAGGGTATAAAATGTAAAAAACAAAGTAACTTTTCAATCAGCCATTAACATTATTTATGACACGAGACACTTACAGGCACACACTACCAGTTCTGAATCTGATCATTTAGTGCACTAGCTAGGTCTGAGGGCTATTGGTTGGACCACTTTAACAGTCTGAAAACTGACCAACACCGTCATCTGCAGTGTATGCTGGACAACAATGAAATTTGCATGAGACAAACCGACAAAAAGATAGATTATAGGAGTTCCATTACTGTTTAATCAGAGTGGCTTTGCAATCTTTCAAGCTGCACGTAAATGTTTCCTGCGTTTATTCAGAGTACATGCCACCTCATTGACAATCTAGATCACGGCATCTTTACCTGTAGTCCACAGACGCCTACGTTTGTTTGTTTGTTTTTTTTATTTAAATAGGTTATTTGTAAATGTGAATGTAAATTCAATACCATAATACCCGCCCTAAGTACGTCGGTCGGTCAGTCATATCTTGCACACCGTCAATTGCGCACTTTTTCTATTGTCGAGAGAGTACATCAACTTTCAACCACAGCTAAGGGGTGCAACTATGGTTGAAAGTTAGTAAATAATTGTATTGTTACCCTTATATGTACTCTCCCGAAAATAGAAAAGTGCGCAAATGACGGAGTGCATGAACAGTTTGATTATGGAAAGTCAAGATTTTAAAAGATGCACGAACAATTACGAGACATGTTGTTATAAAAGAAATGTTAGTTATTTAGTCAATTTATGGTCCAATAGATCATTATCACTGCTCCACGTGTCATTTAGGAAGGTTACCCCATGTCTTCATATTTAATACATCCATATAATTTTCACTACAAATATCTAACGACTGGCCACCAGATATGTTACCGCTGTGTATTGCAGTAACCTTCTGTAGTAGGTATCAGATCCTAAATGACTGGAAAACACCATTGTTAATATAAGTTCTGGATATCACTGGTAATATTGTTTTGTTTTATAGCCACCACTGTTGCAAATGTATTGTTGTTGTATAGCAGTTCTTAGTACACACCACAAAGCCATCGCATATGTTGCGAGGTTATTTTTTGTTGATGTAATTTAAAAAAAAAAAAAGATAGAATAATTTTTTCCCCGGGGGTCGGTGTAGACTGTTAAGTCAGGATTTAATCAAGGGGAGTTGAATCGGGTAATACTTGTATGTACAGGTCAGATTTGTGTTATCCCCCTTGATTAGCTGTTGATTTGTTTGAGAAAATATGATGGGGAAATCTTCTCGAATGTTCGAGAAGACAGAAGGTGTCAGATAGCGGATGAACGCTACTCACATCTGAGCTGTGAGCGATAGTCTCTGGCGGTTAGCCGCGCATGTGTTATTGTCTGAGCTGTTTTTGAACAGCGGTAATTTCGTGACAGTGTTTTTCGAGCCGAGTTCGGAGATGGACGGGTTTTCCCATCTCATATAGAATGTATTGGATTATTAAAGATATGTTCGGAGGCCATGTAGTGTACAGGCCGGTGTTATGGATCATATTTACTTTCTTGATGAGTTTACTTTCTTGACGGATTTATTGATGTATTATTAGCACTGCGATGCCTGCAGTTTGCTTGAAGGAGTTATTGATATATTATTAGCACTGCGATGCTTGCAGTCTGTTTGAAGGAGTTATTGATGTATTATTAGCACTGCGATGCCTGCAGTCTACTTGAAGGAGTTATTGATGTATTATTAGCACTGCGATGCCTGCAGTCTGCTTGAAGGAGTTATTGATATATTATTAGCACTGTGATGCCTGCAGTCTGCTCGAAGGATTTATTGATATATATTAGAACTGTGATGTAGACAGAATTTACATTATATTGGAAAAGTTACGACGTCCTGTGCAACCTATTACCCATGGGATTTTTGTAGGCTATTGTAAGCTGTGTAGTATACCGTTCCTGATGTCGATGTTTCTGTGGCGTAATAAACAGTATAGAACTGTATTTGGAGTTTAAACCTTCCTGACTTCTACATGTACTTTTGTGTGTGTGACCTATTGATGGTGTCAACAAAAATAACCTCGCAACATATGCGATGGCCTGTGTGGTGTGTACTAAGAACTGCTATACAACAACAATACATTTGCAACAGTGGTGGCTATAAAACAATACAATATTATCAGTGATATCCAGAACTTATATTAACAATGGTGTTTTCCAGTCATTTAGGATCTGATACCCACTACAGAAGATTACTGCAATACACAGCGGTAACACCTGCAATGAAATGACCACAGTGGTAATAGTACCGTGTGTAATACATGTAACCGAAACAACACACTATAATTAAAAACCTGTCAATATTGACGGGTTATTGCTAGTTATTTAATAATGCTTTTATGTACATTATTTTTGTTTTAAACTAGGGGTCCATCGCCTTCACCGGACAATCAAAAGGGGTATGTAGTCTTCACCAGATAATCAAATGAGTCCGTAGCCTTCACCAGACAATCAAATAGGTCCATGATTAAAAAATAGGTCAACACTCCATGATTTAGAAGTTTGCCGAAACTTGGGATCAGTACCTTCCCGCCACAATATTTGCTTACCGGGAAGTACTCCATGCTTCAATGGGAGTCCCTCTGGTCACATTACTCTTCGGGAGACCTATTAAAGGTCCACTGGAAGTTTTATTAAGGACATGGACAGATGTCAAGGCAGATGACACTGTCACGTCAGCCTTCCAAAATGCCACAAACTTGAAACAGCGTCTGAAGACTGGCTGGAAATTAGCCACAGCTAAGGGCTGATAAGTAATAAACTGTGACTCTGTTGGAGAGGGGCCTTACAAGGTTGTCGAGAATATATTTTGAACAACCTATAAAATTTACCATATAAATTTGCTTAAACTGTTCGCCGATCGCCCCTCTCAAGAACGGCCACACATTACGATCATGGTGATCGTTGCGCACTAAGAAAATGAGCCATTGACATCCGTAAGGCTTTTTTACAACCCCGAAGACCACACTCAGATGCGAACGAAAACTTTTCGCCAACGGATGTACAAGGAAACACAAGGAAGCACGGTTGGACATATGTGAGAAAAACATAGATGAGAAAAAGAACTTATAAACATCCAACGAGAAAGCTAAGCCCACAGGAGTCTGACTGACGTATTGGAGGGGGCTTCTGTGTTAAAATGTTTCTAGGCGTTATCTCCCTTTACCTTTTTCATCACCTTCTTATTTTATTTCTCTCCCGCTTGTGCTCTTTCGTCATTTCTATTGTAATCTTTATTATTCGCGGATTTTACCTAAGTGTAACTTAAATCCAACCTTTGCTATTTCCCAGACCTTATATTATATTTTGGAACATACCTGAAGCGGTAGACATCATTGTTAGCGCGGGAGCCGTCCACATGAGGAATAAAAAGAATTCGTTTAATACTTTAATTCTCTGTTTCAACAAAACGAGTGTCACCTCCTCGGCACAATAGCCTGCTTGCCATAGCGATCGACAACAAAAGACTCGTGACACGCACAGCATGGCAATGTTGGTTACCAGATTGTTAGTGGTTAATCACAAATATTTCCTCTGTTATTAAGATAATGAAGTAATTCATACTTATATACTTCGCTTCTATCTAGACTGTTAGATAATCATTACTGACATTCTTTGAGCACACATTTTCATTCTCAATATGATTAACGCTTGTCATGTGCGCTTCATGTCAACTAAAAAACCAGAGTCATTAGTAGAAAGAGAGTTATTGTGAGTAATAAGATAAAAAGAAATTCAATTATTGATATTAGATGTGAAATCTAAGAAGGCACTTTTGTATCTTCAGTCCTGCAGAAGTCTACTCATTATGTGTTTGGCATCTAATCAGAAAGAAGCTAGCAAAGCTACATCCAAACGATGATAGACATATCATCTTACAAGTTCTCGCTAGACGTGCAAATGTGTTGTTCAATAAGTTCACCTCTTGGAGATAACCCAAAAGGCGAAATATACGTACATCTACATTGGACAGCCAATGCATACCATCGCATACTTATTGTAGTGATTTCTAAATGCAATATCTAAATTAATATATAACAGTATAGGGAATAAAGGCAAAGATAAGAAAGTACAACAGAATTTTCTGCTAGAACGGTTGGTGTCGCCTACGCCTTCAGATTATTATTTGCTAACGAATAGCCGAACAAAACGGTACCCAATTTTTCAAATTCGTCCTTGACATAAACAACCACTTTTCCTAGTTCTAAGAAAATATTTGCCTAAAATGCATTGTGGAACGAGGAGGGGCAAGGATAGATGAAATGCTAATTCGTTTCGCATTGATTTTAAACTAAAAGTCAACTGTAGCACAGTGGCAAGCCTTGCCTTAGGGGTTTCCCCAATACGATGAAAAAGTTAGAAATGTATACACTACGGTCATGTAAACATGTTTAGCTCTTATTATGAATGACCTAAGCTCTCGTATTTAGCTTGAAAGTACATGGAAAAAGAGTGAACGAGAGGTAGTTTAAAAATAAACAACTAACATAGAAAAAAAGATAGAATTTTGAACCAAACCACATAGCCCCTTAAAAATCGTAGATTCGTGTACCTGAAGACTTGCTGACCAAGAATATGTTATTAGTTATCTAAATAGTCCCTTAACTAATCAACTATTGATAAAACCATACATAGAGATCAGAGATACTGTCAGGTAAAGTCATATCTGCTTAGATTGGATCGCATATTTATTGGGAAAAAAGTAGGTGACAGATAGGCTCAGATAGTACAGTGAATCCGATTGGGTGGCATTTGAAGTGAGACGAAATATTATTGGCTGACCTTTTGAATAAACATAAATAGCCTAGTAACGTAGAAAGGTTTGAATGATATTTTTTGAAAGACTGTTTACCCTTGTAATATTAAGAGCGATTGGCCAACGGAATCGATATTGTCAGAATAAGCGTTAGGGGGGACGCCATTACTAGAAAAATTTTCACCAGCGATAGATGAGATCAGGCTGTCCTTTCAAATACAATTTCTGGGCAGCCTGGACAACAAAACAGATCGAAACTGTGTCAGTCATCGTCTCTGTGTATTTCATTGAACAAATTGTGGTAAGATTGACATTTATTAACCTGTATTTTATATAAAAATTGAATGTGAAATAATAATATATGTCTGGACATGAGTGGGTCTATAGCGAACATGAGGCAAAGCCTAAAGATTGATCCACCATGTGATAGACTGTCAGAGAGGTGTAAAATTACAAGAATATGTATGATTGTCATAAAGGAGCATAACACCTATCCTATTATATGGACGAGATTACAGCTGGAATTGCAGTGGCGTTGTAACTATTAGGGGAGAGGAATACTGGTGTACATTGTCACATCAAAAGAAAATGGTGGCATAGGTTTGTATAAGGATATGACCCTTTTTGTTTGTTTGTAATGTACATGTCCTTAAATGTGGACTATTAGTGTATGCTTGATATTAAGAAGGATGCATACCTTCACATTTCAGAAGTCCTGGGTACTGACGTTAATGTGGTACCAAACGCTTGAAAACTGATTGATTCAGGACTCTGCATAATTACTGCGAGCCCATGCTAGTGGCCATTGCCTATCAAACAGGGAACAGATTGTCAAGCGAGCAGAGGAAAAGTTCAACCTGTATTCTACTGCCAAGATAAGTTCTCGTTCGGCACCTGGAAGCTCAACTAGCTCAACTAACAGAATTAAAGAAGAAATATAAAAAGTGACAGTGAATAAAACTGGGACACATATTTAATAGTTCCACAAGTGACAAATAGAAACAAACATTACTAAAAGGGTATGATTTCAAACAACAACCTAGTGGTACTACCAGATTTCACTTTATAAATTACCTTAAAGTAGGGAATCATTTCATTATTTACTAAGGTTCACTCTCATATTCTTCTTCTTCTTCTTTTCTTCTTCTGCGTTCGTCCTGAAAAGGCGTTGGTTACGCTGTGTCGCCGTTTACAGCAAACCTGCGATATCAGCGCCTTTCGGCCCGATACATCCGACTTCGGCACGGCATTTTTTAGGACCGGGTTTGCCTTCCCACTTCGATCCTTACTCACTCAGCCAGACTGCAATGATGCAGCCTGTTTCCAGGACCACCACTTGGAGGTGGAGTAGGGTCTGGGTCAGCTCTGGTTCGCTGACCCTGACGCAAGCAGTCAGCTATGGGTCGCTGACTGCATTCCTCACTTTTGACGCGTCTCATATTCAATTAAATACATTTTTACATTTCATCTGTGTGTGTGTGTGAATTGTCTTTCACCATCAGCCCCTTTTACTTTCTGCTAACGCTGTTTGTATGTATATATATATATATATATATATATATATATATATATATATAAAGGATATATATTATAATATATATTTATATTATATAGTTGGCAATTACTGAGTTCTCCAGGCTATACCATTGGAGGTGGTGTTAAGTATATGAATATAGGAAAAAACCTTATCTGCTATTGCCGCTGGTTGGATAATTACCTAGTTCTTTAAAAAAAATGTATCTGTACATTGTGCTGGGATGTGAAAGTACACCATCAGCCCCTTTTACTTGATGATATAGGTAAAAATCTCAATATCATGAGGGGGGGGGGGGGGGAAGTGGAGGTGGGGGCTCCTTAGAAATAAAGAGGGGAGGGGGGGGGGGGGGACCTCCAGCAGACTGATATAGGGGGGGGGGAGAGCATGAAAGGGGTTGACAAAGGGACCGACAGGCGTTAGAAGCCAAGCTCGTAGGGCAATAGAAAACTGTTCCTGATTTGTTTGAAAACACTTTCACATAGATAATATTAACTGTGACTGGTAGCTTGGGACTTTAAGAATGGAAGAGATTACGGATTAATGGTTTAAGAAAGTTAAATAGAGTTGTTAGTGGACTATATGTCTTTGTTAAGGGGAGGTAAAATGAGCAGAGGAGTGTTTTGAGGGAAGGGAGGTAACTCCGTAGGTCCCCTTTTGGGAAATGTAACTTGATGTTTTGGTTTGGTATTTCCTGTGAGTTCTAAATTATGGTGGGACTGATTTGCATATAATGTTTTAGTAATAAGATTAAAGAAGATTGTATGGGTTTTGAGTGTACTCAGCAAAGAAAGATAACTTTAAATTACGTCCCTTGAAAGGTTTTGGTGAGCGAGCAAAAATAAACACGCACGAAAAAAGTGTTGCGATGGTGAACACATTTTTAGCAGAGAACGGAAAAATGTGAAATCAAAAAGAAAATTAAGGCAGTCTGATTTTAAAACGTGCTTAGCGTAGGATAGCAAGTGTGCTATGTATTAAAGTTGTGTAGTGGCGAGCGATGTTTGATGGTTCAGATATTTCTGGCGAACAAGCCACTGAAGGTGGTTGGTTGCTGTGGTCACAGTATTGTATCAAATTATTTTGCCGAAACAACAAGACGCTCTAACGCCACCTTTAATAGATGATAGATAAAGACAGGAAAGACAATGTCGCCAGTTCAAGATTGTGTTAACAAAGTTGTAAAGACTACAAGACGAACAGGTATGTTGTGTTAGATGCAGAGAATAGACGGTAGCTAGGGGCAGCGTAGAACAAGTGACTTGATACAAATAAACAGCCCTGGTGGTCAGACCAGTTTTATATGAAAGATACATCGATTAGTTTCACCAGTCCTACGGGCCTTATCAAGGGTTAGGAAAACCAGAAGAACAGAACAGTAAATGAGCTAGAAATCTTAGAGACAGCGTTAGATCATAAGAGAAGAAAAAAGGATTGAGCGAGAGATTTATTTCAAAAGTTGCATATGAACATTTTATGTATATGCCTCGGTGGAAGGTTGGGCATGAATTATGATTTCAGCGGATTTGATGACTAGCTGTAAATAAACATAATCTTTGTTGTTCACTGCTGTTTGAGGTCAGTACTTTTCGCCAGATGTTCTCCATCCCATCATCTGTATGTCGTGTGATGTTATATCATCAAGATTTGTGTTAACATAGCATCATCAACACCTAGCTGCCTACTGTCGGGTAGTGAGACGAGTCCCACTATACGACAAGTACCATCAACACAAACATCATCCGCTGTATGGCCACATCACCTTCTCTTCTGCTGGTCTTTATCTCGAATAGGTCTCTTTTTTTCTTCATTCATTCATTCATAACCCTCCACTCCAAAAGGAGCATAGGCCGTCAACAAACAAATGCCAAGTCCTCCTGTCACGTGCCATCATCTCAAGTTCTTTCCACGTTTTCCTCATCATTTTCACCTCTGTTTCCAGCTCTCTTCTCCATGTGCTTCTTAGTCTACCTCTGCCTCTCTTGCCCTGGGGGTTGCAGAACAAGGACTGTCTTGTAATGCTATCAACAGGTTTCCTCAGTGTGTGTCCTATTCACCGCTATCGTCTTCTTCTCATCTCTTGTTCCACTGGCACTTGTCTAGTTCTTGTCCTCAGTTCCACGTTGGTAACCTTGTCATACCATTTTAATCCCTCTATTCTACGCAAGCACCCATTTATGAAAGTCTGTAGCTTTTTGGTAGTTGTCTTTGTTGTTCTCCATGTCTCAGAGCCATACAATAGGACTGACTTCACATTTGAGTTGTAGATTTTTATTTTCGTGTTGGATCCGATTTCTCTTGATCTCCATTTATTTCCCAATGCAATGAAAGCTCCTCTTGCTTTTTGTATTCTTATTTTGATATCACTGTCTGTCCCTCCAACGTTGTCTATATTGCTACCAAGATATGTGTACGATTCTACATCTTGTATTGGTGTTTCTTCAAGTTCAACCCTGTTATCATTACCTGCATTTATTCTCATTATTTTTGTCTTTTCCCTTTGTATTTTCAGACCCAATTGCTGTGACCTCTCATCGAGTGTTTTCAATTTGTCCTGCATCTGATTACGTTTATGGGACAGAAGAGCCAAGTCATCAGCAAAATCCAGATCATCCAACTGCTTAGTCAGAGTCCATTGGATTCCATTTCTGTTGTGTGTTGTCGATGATCTCAAAACCCAGTCTATTGCTAGTAAGAAAAGAAATGGAGACAAGAGGCATCCCTGTCGCACTCCTGTTCTTATCCCAAACGGTTCTGTAAGCTGTCCTTCATGAAGAACTCTGCATGTCATATCTTCATATGTTTTCTTTATTAAATTAATGATTTTCAGGGGAACTCCATAATGCCTCATCAATTTCCAAAGTGATTCTCTGTCTACACTGTCAAATGCCTTTTCGTAGTCCACAAATCCGATGTATAGTTGTGAATTCCATTCCAGACTTTGTTCAACTATTATTCTCAAAGTGGCTATCTGGTCTGTACATGATCTGTTTTGTCGAAAACCTGCTTGTTCATCTCTCAGTTTCTTGTCTATGGACTCTTTTAATCTCTCAAGGATAATCCTGTTTAATACTTTTCCTGGCACTGATAGTAACATTATTCCTCTATAATTTGTGCACTCTTGTAAATTTCCCTTCTTAGGCAACTTAACCAGATATCCTTCCTTCCATTCTGTTGGTATCTCTTCCTTTTCCCAGACTTTACCAAGTAATTTATATAACATCTCTGTAGCCGTGTCGGTATCTGCTTTGATGGCCTCTACTGGAATGCCATCAGGTCCAGACGCTTTTCCATCTCTTAGAAGGTTTATGGCTTTCTTTATTTCTTCGTTCGTTGATCTTTCACCGTTAATTTGTAGCTCTTCTTCTGCTGGCTGGATGTACGGTGGGAAGGGGGGGGGGGGGGTTGTGGAGTTGGTCTATTGAGAAGGTTCTCAAAATATTCTGTCCACCTCTTCATTTGCTCTTGTATATTGCTGAGCAGTTTTCCATTCTTGTCTTTTATGGGGCAACTTGTTTGCTTGTATTTCCCTGTTAGCTTTTTTGTGCTGTTATACAGTTCTCTCATATTTCCTTTGGCTGCAGCATCTTCTGCCTCTCTTGCCAACTCCTCAATATACTTCCTCTTGTCTCTTTTGATACTTCTTTTTACTTCTTTGTTTGCTTCTGTGTACACTTCTTGAGCCTTGGCTTTGGAACTTCTGGTTTTGCTTGTGTTTAACTCTGCTTTCTTGTTTTGTTCTATCTTTTATCTTATTGATGGTTTCTGTTGTTATCCATGCTTTTTGTTGTCGTTCCTTTTTCTCTAGTATTTCTTCACATGTCTCTTTCCATACAGTTTTGATTTGCTGCCAATAGTCTTCTATATTCTCTACATCTTCCAGCTGTTGAAGCACTTGGAATTTGTTGGATATTGTGACCGCAAATTTGTCTCTTGTTTCTTGATTCATTAGATTTCCTACATTAAATTGTTGTCTATAATTTGCATTGTTGCATATCTCTTGAGTTTCATTTTTACTTTGGCTATCAGAAGGTGGTGATCTGATGCCACATCTGCTCCTCTATATACCTTTACATCCTGCAATGATGATCTAAACTTCTTGTTTATGCCTATATGGTCAATCTGATTTTCTGTTGTATGGTCTGGTGATATCCATGTTGCCTTGTGTATTCTCTTGTGTGGAAACATACTTCCTCCTATAGCCAGTTGATTTGAAGCACAGAAGTTTGAGAACAGTTCCCCATTTTCATTCATTATTCCTAGCCCATGTTTTCCAGTGACTTCTTCGAATCCGGTGTTGACTGTACCTATCTTTGCATTCATGTCACCCAACAAAATTGTGATGCCTCTTCTCTTTACTTTTTCCATAATTTCCTGTAGTCTAGTATAAAATGCTTCTTTCACAGACTCTTGTTTGTCATTAGTTGGTGCATAACATTGGATGACATTTACATGAATTTTCTTTTTAGCTGTTTTAAAAGTAGCTGTTATTATTCTGGGTCCAACAGCTTCCCATTCAATGAGTGCTTTCTGTGCTTTATTGGATAACATAAGAGCTACCCCTTCACTGTGGTGTGAACTTTCGTCTTCATGTCCGGAGGACAGCACCAATTCACCTGTGATGAGTTTCTTCTTGTCTACCCCCTTCCACTTTGTTTCACACATTCCCAGAACCTCGATTTTATATTCCCTCATTTCTGCTGCTACTTGTGCCACTTTCCCATGTTCGTTTAATGTCCGAACATTCCAGGTGCCAAATCTGGAAGTTCTCCTAGAAGAAAGAAGGTTAGTCAGCAACACAGATTCCTTTCGGCTTTCTCTGTGTTGCAACATACGCCTCACAGCGAGAGGACCTTCCCCTGTTTTGGATGGCTGTGCTTTATTTTTCTTAATTGACTTGTCCATATTTGTTGAAGTTTTTTGTGGTTTAAATTTTTTACAGGATGGGGTAACCAGCCACATGCCCAACCCTCCTTAGTCGCTTTCTACGACATGCATGGAAGGGATTAGTGTTACTATTCTTTGCTCCCCTATAGGGCCCCGGTAACACACGGGAGCCTTTCTTTCTTAACGACGCAATTTCTAGAGACCTGTCGTAATTTGATTGGAATTGTCTGTCCTTTAATCTGAGTGGTCTGCTCGTGTTTCTTTCTAATTTTGTCTACGCCTACTTTTCTGTCATTTATGCTCTAATGGCTTCTATTCTGTCTTTTGGTTTAAGTCAATCTTGATAGAGCCAAGCTAAGCCCACCTCCTTGCACGTGCATAACGGCATGTTGCCACTAAGTCTTTTATGTAGCGATTCTGCGTGGAGCGGCAAAATCTTTGTTTCTTTGAGTACGGAGTACCCCTGAACACGGGGAAACTTTCTCTGCCATCCTTCGGTTTTGATTCCGAACTCTAGTCGCTCGTAGAACTGGCGGATATGCTAACCTTACGCCACTTTCCCCCGTCTACGGACGCAGCCGAAGACGCTCGCTCTCGTAAGTCTTACGTCTGTCTGTTTCATCTCGAGCGGACTAAGGAATGCTGGCCGAACACCTGGCGATTTTTCTTACTATTTAAGCAGACTTCTCTAATTCACTTGACCAGTCATCTCAAGAGGATCTTTTGCTACCTACTTACGTGTTATTCAGTGAGAGCTTATAGTCGTGTAGTGTGGATATTTGTTCCTCGCTTGAGAGTGATCGTCAGTCTGGACCTGGGCTCTGTACCCCCATTGGGAGCACCTTGCATTGTCAACATTTCTACTGCAATTTCGTGCTACCACACATTGGAATAAAATATCGTCCGTGCAACAGTTAGTTGCCTTTGCCCTCAAAACCTCGGACAATATCATCAGGCCCATCAAGGTTTTGACACCGAGGAGTACATACTCCCAGCCTTCAGCAGGATATAAACCTCCAGTCAGACAGGCTTCCACCTTTGCCATACAGGCTTGTGGGCAACACTGTCATACCCATTGACTGCCTGTAACCCGGAGTAATTGGAGTATCCTTCAGAACAAACCTTTGCCCGTGCCCTGGAAAGTCAAGTCATCTGTACCCAATTAATAGAGGCGCATCCCTTGCGAGCCCTCAGCTATAATCGTTGTAATCTTTGCCAACAGTGGTCTCTAGCAACCGCTAATCGGATTTATTCGTAGTACTTGCATATTCGGCTAGCATTTTCTCTGTCACCCGTGCTTTAGAAGGTGGGCGTGCGCCTGAATTATTCTAACAACTGTTTCCACATAGAGCTTATCTCCACCTCATTTGGATATACAAATTCAGAGAAAATGTGTTATGTTTTCCTTGCTGCGGATTACTCACATACCAGGATTATTGTGCTCAAGACTTGAGAGGCCGTTTTCATCACTGAAGACTGGGGCCCCCCTGTTAGCTAGATACACTTGGTAGCGAGGAAGTAGCTGTGTGTGGGTTGCTATTGGTCTGAAGTGAGTCAATCTGCTTGTGTGCGATTGAGCGAAGTGGTGTGTTTGTGTATTTTCTCTAGTGTGCTTTTTTCGGTCTTTAGAGACCGTGAAGGCATGTTCTTAATTTTTTTTAATTCATGCTGTGTTTTTTGTGTTAATAAGCATATTTAAATTTGCTTTGTGGTCAGAAATATCTTCTATGCTAACTGTCACTGGATGTTGTACTGTATGTTCTTACTGCCTTAGATTATTATATGAAGCATAGGAGAACGGGTGAGAGATTGACCCTCTTAAACTGTGTCTGGGTATGATGAAGAAGTAGCCTCACTACTCTCCAATAGTCATATCTCTCCTCATAAATTCATTAGTGAGTCTATTTCTCTATTTCACATTTTCTCATTCACAGTCTGCCTACACTCAGACAATCTCTATCTATCCATACTCACGACAAGACCTTCGTGACAACATTCAATAGACCGCCCTCATCATGCTGTAGCTATGCGACCATTGGTGCTCCTCCCAGTTTACCATATACGACAACCAGCAGTAGGCAACTCAGGGGCTGTGAGGAGCTACTTCGGAAATACTGAGCTCTCTAGAGATCCACCTTGATAACAGTATTATGTTTCCATAGTTTAGAACATCAAACACACATTCACACACACACACTCACACACACATGCGCACACACACGCACAAGAAGACTGGCCAGACCAAACACACATTGAACCTTCAATAAATCAGAAAAATTTGTACATTTCCGTTATAGCGTGAGATGTCATGACAACGACCAGTGCCCACGCGAAGCACTATTTCTGTAGTGCTAAGTTACAATCTGTTAAGCAGGAGCAGACTGAGTGGTCGGGAAATAGGGCGGTGCCCGATGGTCCACCACAGTGGGGGGGGGGGGGGGGGGTACACTTGTCTAGTCTCTTACTTTATCAACCGTCAACCAAAGACAAGAAAACTTGCTAGACCCAGGGTAGGCAAATCAGGAGCTATGGAGATCTACTTTAAAAAGACTCAGCTGTATAAAGATGTACCTTGACAAACGTGTGTCTGTTTTTGAGTTTCAGAATATTTGAAATTTTGAATACGTGCAGTCTGAATGTAACTTTTATCTCTGACGTGCAATCTGCTTTCAGCAATTCTAGAGAGAGAGAGAGAGAGAGAGAGAGAGAGAGAGAGAGAGAGAGAGAGAGAGAGAGAGAGAGAGAGAGAGAGAGAGAGAGAGATACAAGGTATATATATATAGAAATACAAAGATAGATAGAGAGATAGAGAAAGAGATAGGGAAAGACAGATATATATATATATATATCACGGCGGTTTGCGAGCGACAATTTAGTTTTTCCTGACCGCGCTATTTATAGCTATCGTGACAGAGGTCATGGGGTCATCTTCCTAACTGAAAAAAATGTGGCGGTGTTTACTTTTGATAGGGGTTAATTAATGCTTTTAAGCCACTTTATTATTATAAATACCAGCTTTAATTTGGCGTTAAGCTAGACTAGAAGTGTCAGAGTAAATTTTAGAACAAAAATAAACATTTTATCACATTTAGAACAGAAGATACAATAAATAGTCTGAAATAGTGTAAAATTTACGTTTTTTAATATTTTTGTATGGTTTCTTTCTTATGCAATAAACTAAAACGATCCCAATCAATATGCAAAAAAATTACAAAAATCAAAAGTAGAAAACCTGCAGAAAATGGATATCATAATTTTGTTTTGGATTCATGCGTCAAACATGAATTATAGAAATTTTAAATTGCAAGTCCACATTTATTACCTTAAATAACACACCCAATTGTGCCCAAAACATGAGAGCTAACAATTATCTCTCAATCATACATCACGATGATCGTGTAAAAATGAGTATGGTCATGAGTAAAATGAAATGTTCAATTTAATAAATAAAACATACACCTATTAAATGATTTCCACACTCTGTTAATAAAGTCACTCTCACGCAACAACTGCCATAATTTGCTCTAACCCTAAAATTTCGCTCAATTATCATTCAAGCTTCCTTTTTTATAGGAGGAATCTGTACATTCACAGATGGAGAAATTTGTAACAAATGAGTTTCCATTATAAATTTTAATTGTGAAGTTGTATTTGTAATACCCGCTGGCGCGTCTTTCAATTTTGGAAATAGTGGAATGTACAAATTCTTCTCCTTGCACTCCATGCATGCCCATTCCAAATTCACATGTTGGCATAGAAGGAAATGAAAAGGCAGATAAAGAAGCCAAGAAAGGCAGATCTGATAAAAATCTAATAAATGTAGGGATGAGTAACTCATAGATTTATAGCTTAATTAAAGATTTAATAACAGATGAATGGAGAGCAGAGTGGGATAAAAATCTGAAAGGAAGACATGCATATAAGATGTTCAAGGCTCCAACAAGAAAATGTCAGATATCTAGGAAATTGAAAATTCCCAGTAAAAAGAAACTTCTCGGACTACAGCTGGGAAAAGGCTGTTTCAGAATAGGGGAACCTTACTGTGCAGGATGTCTTCAAAACAATAATATAGAACATTTCTTGTTAAAATGTAAGAGGTATGAACAAATGAGAATACCAATATTACGAGTAAATTATTTACAAGCATCCAACTTACCTATAAATGTAGAAGAGGTATTAAGAATAGACAGACCTAGGTTTCATAATATAAAAAAGGTAAAGGAACCCGTTACACGCCCATTGAGGCATTTTGGAAATATGGTGTTAGGCCCATATTATCTTGACAGTCGGCTCACGAGGGGTGATGTGGTCGGCATCACGCCGGCCGCTTTAACCTTCCCAGGCTCCCCAGGTTTCATAATATAGTGAAACAATATTTAACACGAACAAATGTTAATATATAGTGGCTGGGAATGTGAAGGTCTGATGCTGTTCTTACAATGCATATGACTTTTAACAGATGAAAGTCAATTAAATATCTGGTAAAGTCAGTTGTATAACTGGAACCACCAGGCCTTTACACCCCTCCACTTTAATATTATTCTTGTTCAAAGTTTCTTTATTTTTTTTTCTTTATTTAACGTATAAGCACAATTGTGATTGTCCCAATTTACAAAGATCTGACAAGTGTGATGCCACTTTCTCATATCGGCAGTTGTTCATATTATTTGGAATTGAAAACAATATATGTCCTAATTATAACCCATCAGAGGTTGAACGGGATATTTTTCTTCATTAATTTAAAAAAAAAAAAAGTGAGTTCTGTTCCAGTCTGCGCAATGTTTTTCTAATATATGCTGTTTAGGAATTGTCTTATTGGGGAATAGCTTACTGAACAAAGACATATATGTCTCTATTAATGCTGTTATTGATTATATTGATTCTTTACTAATAGGTTTACTGTGCAATATTTTGTTGTGTACTGTCTGCTTCGTTCAGTGAGTTGAATTGTTCTCTGGCAATAAAAGCTATGACAGTTATATCTTGTTTGTTTGTAATTTTCAGTGTTTGTGTAATGATTACTCTTGTAAGATCTTTATAAACTTTTTGTGTGAGATATATGTGGCAGTGATTCCATATGAATGCTCTGCTATGATAAGCCTGTGGTATGATTTTGTGTTTGGCTAGTACCTTGTCGAAGTGTGAGCAAACTGGACCAGACCTAGCACACAGATCTTGAAACTGAAGTTTGGCCAGCGCATCTTGTGCATTTTCAAGTTTAACTTTAAAACTATCTGTCTCCTCCTATTCCTCACAAAGTTCAATACCTGCCTGAAAAAATTCAATTTTAGCTTCTAATTCTTCTGTCTGTTTCCAGTTCCTACTAAATCTCTTCAAGTTCTTAATAGTACTAATGTTTGCGTGTATCTCTTGCGGATTCTAAAATATCTTGGCGTCTATTGTATCGGCTACTTGTTCTAGAAGTCTGTGGTGTTTCAAAACAATGCCTAATAAAATATGAAGGTAAGGAGGAGCTACATATTCAATTTCAATCTCTAACATTGGTTTGTGTAAACAATTATCGTAACGTGCCACTTGCCTTTTATTCTCTTTCCCATATTTCATATATCTATTGTAATCTCTTATCAACATGGCCAAACTTCTTGGTTTGCAAGTTGTATGCTCTCTGGATGTCTTTATTTCCTTGTTGTGATTGTCTTCCAAAGAACACTAATGGAACAGTCCTTGTCTCACACACAATAAAAAAAGACATTAATATTATTATGGGGAGGAGCTACACTGAAATGCTATTTTCGTTATTAATTGCTGGATTTCAATGAAAATGCACAGACTTAACCTATATCAATACTAGATACGAAAAATGAAGAGTTTTATGGCACTGCACTACTGGTTGCCATAGAAAGGCGGCCATATTGGATTCTATTGTTCTATTTCAATTTGCTAAGGCTTTTTTATTTATTAAGCTATGAATACCAAAAATGAACACAATGTTTATCATTATATTTTAAAACTTTTCAATTGTTGGATTTTTGATAACTTTAATACAAAAAAAGTTGTAGGACTTTGAATATAGTGTCTAAAAAAAGGAACAAATTTTGATAAATTTTACATTACTTTTTGCAATAAATCAAAAGTTTGATCAGATACTCAAAATCCAGCAATATGAAAGTTTTAAAAGATTATGGGCAACATATGTGCCAATTTTTATGTCAATTAACACATAAATGTGGAAGTTTTAAGGAAATTAGGATGCGAAAATTAGATTTTGAGAAAATCGCATTTTTCTCCATAAATAGACTACAATTAAATAAGTCTGTAATATTGCCCCTGAAAAATTGGTTACTTGTCATTTAGAACATACTGGTAGCATAGCTAGCTTCCTCTGCAGCTTTCTATCTGGCTTTCTGTTGAAATTTGTGCCTAATTTCCTTCCTTGTCTTAGCGCAGTTTTCTGCCGTTTTAGAGCTGAGCAATATTGGATTCTTTGTTCTATTTCAATTTGCTAAGGCTTTTTTATTTATTAAGCTATGAATACCAAATATGAACACAACGTTTATCATTATATGTTAAAAGTTTTCCAGTGATGGATTTTGGATAACGTTAATACAAAAAAAAGTTGTAGGACTTTGAAAATAGTGTCTAAAAATAGTAACAAATTTTACTAAATTTTACATTACTTTTGTCAATTAACCAAAAATTTGATCAGATACTTAAAATCCATCACATAAAAAGTTTTAAAAGATTATGGGCAATATATGTTCCTATCCTTGTCAATTAATACATAAGTGTGGAAGTTATAAGAAAATTAGTATGAGAATAATGATTTCTTTAAAATCACATTTTTCAATATAATTAGAATATAATTAAATAAGTATGTGATACTGCAGCAAAATAAAATAACTTACTAGTCATGCAGAACATACCGGCAGCATATCCAGCTTCCTCTGCAGTTTCTTGTCTGGATTTCTGTTGAGATTTGTGCTAAATGTCCTTCATTTTCTTAGTGCAGTTTTCTGCCATTTTAGAGCTGAGCACGAGACGTTTAACGCTTTCTTGCTCCTGCCAGTCGACAAGCCTCTTTTCCACTGTTCAGCCCCAGGACTTTCTTGAAAAATATAGCAGCCTCAGGTCCTTGATTAAATTCAGCAATATTAGGGCTATATGGTTTAATTGCTATGATCTGATTGAATGCTTTGCTATCACAATCACTTTACACGGTGTAGCGAAATTTATGTCGCGTCAGAGAACAGCTTCACAAATCACTACCTGCCTCAGCTTCCATGACACTTGAACTTCCAAGAAAGAGGCAAATGTTTACATTAGTGAAATTTCAAATAAAGATGTAAACAAGCATTAATAAACTGTGTCTTAAAGTACAATGGAAGCAAAACAATACATGTAAGTAATGAAATATGTTTCTAAACTTGATATGTATGGAGATCAAAATAAATTACATGAATGTCTATGCTTAGGCAAGGGGAAACATAAAGTAAGTTTCAAAAGTAAATACCTTCAAAATGTATATGACAGCCTTGCTTCACTTTCCATTTGATGAAGTTTCCGATCTTTCTTCTGATACCAAGAACCAGCTGTTGCACATGTCTGGCAGGCATTTTTTAAATAACACATAAGCATCTGTGACAAGACATGTCAATAAAAATACACAAGAAACAAACATTAAATTGAGGAAACAAATATGCACTATGCTTACAAGAATCATGATAATGTACTGAATTATGAGAAGTCACCCGTTATTCTGTAAACTCAGGAAAACGTGATGATTTTTAATTGACTGTCTACAACTCGTAATAGCTAGTTCATGTAACTCCCTGGTGGTTGAAATGAAGCACAGTGGGCCGCCTTCTTTGATGTCATTCCAGTAAGTAGCCAACGTCGTAAGGTTTAGGGTTAGGTTAAGATTCTTAAACCTGGTTGAAATGAGTCACTGTGGGCCGTCTTCTTAGATGTCATCCCAGTAAGTCGCCAACGTCGTTAGGTTTAGGATACATTTACGTAACCATTAGCCCTTTTTACTGCGTCTCTGAATTCTAATCTAAGGAACTATCGTACAGATGGTCCTGTCTGCTTCATTTCAACCACTAAGCCTAACCCTTACTCCTGTTTACTGCGTCTCTAAATTCTTGTCAAAGGCCACATCGAACAAACGGTCCGCTGTGTTTTATTTCAACCCTCCTTGCCTGAGTACTAATGTCCCAGTTTTTACCATTACATTGTCACAATAAGTACGTTTTACCTCCAGTGTAGGCTAAGTCTTGCTTCCATCTCTAACTCTGGCCTATTCCAGTTGGAGATAACGAGAGCATCTCGTTTTTATAGGCATTGTCACAACTATTACTAAACAAAACTGTAATTTTGAACCTTAATGTAAACACGCGGCCATATTGTCGTTGCCGGTCACGTGAACGCGCACAGCCAATTAAAAATTTAGAATCGAAGGGAAACCCTTATTGTTGACTTGGAAATTATAAATTTCCAATCTGGCATTTAGTATCCCGAAATAAGTGACCTGCTTACAGTAAAGTGCAGATTTGGACGAATCCAACGATGTATAATATGTAGGGGTGTAAGCTTGGTTGCTATGTAAAAAAAAACTCGGTCTAATGAGAAATTTTTTACGCTGTTTTCAAAAGACCGTAACTCCGTCAAATAAAATTTCAAACAAATAAAAATGCAATCAAAAAAAGAACACAGAAAAAAGTTATAGTACACAAAAGAATTTTAGCGCTGTGTTTATCCAGAACGAGTGTGTAATGATTTATATAATTACCGATTTTACACACACATCAGCTGATTTTCCCCACCAAAACTAGCAGCAGGCGTTAACGGTGCGCAGGAAGATTTATTACCCGTTGTCAGAATTCCGGTCACCGAACTAAAAGAGCGCTCTGGTATAAGGTACAAACAGCCGTGATATATATATATATATATATATATATATATATATATATATATATATATATATATATATATATATATATATATATATATATATATATATATATATATATATATATATATATATATATACACATTAAAAATGCACCACTATTATATATACTGATGCCGAGAAGCTGGAAAAAAAAGTGTGGGCATGGATTTTCCCCGTGTTTGCCAAGAGGTAGAGAGCGAATGGCTGCTGGAATGGAAAGTGCATGATTCAACCCACGGGTTTGTGTACAGACTACATGAAAACGATGAAAGTTACACGTGCAACACGATTCCCAACAGCTATGACCCTGAAAATGTGTACACGTTGTGGCAGTATACTCGGTATAAAAAGGCCGTTGAGACAAAACACCCAGTACATGTGCTTGAAATGCCACGACTATCTGAAAACGACCGCCAACGAGCCATTGGTATGTTGGAGACCGGAATGAGCTCGCGGGCCATTGCCAGAAGGATGAATTGCCACCACAGCACTATTGTACGTCTCAATGAACGTTACGGAACCACTGGCAGTGCCCGGGATAGACTTCGGAGTGGCCAACCACGAGTTACTACCCCTGCGAAAGATCGTCATATTGTGCTGAGTTACATAAGGAATCGTACTCTCCCGGCAAGTCAAACAGCAAGAGCAATAGTGGGTAGACATGGGCAAGTCTCTTGAATGACAGTCATACGACGACTCAGAGATACAGGCCTTACTTCAAGACGACCTTATGTTGGGCCAAACTTGACTCACAGACATCGTCAGCAGCGCCTGCAATGGGCAGAGCAACATGTCATATGGACTAGACTGTCTGGAATGCTGTCCTATTCACAGACGAGAGCAGATTCAACATATCCTTTGCTGATGGACGTATGCGGATTTGGCGACGGTGTGGAGAGCGCTTTGCAGATTGCTGTGTCAACCGATTTGGAGGTGGCAGTATTCACAGTTGGGGATGATTCAGTTTTCACCATCGCTTGCCTCTTCGCGTCTTCGGTGGAAATGTTAATGCTGTGACATATCGAGATGAGGTTCTGGATGCACTGGTTGCTCCTGCGTTCACAATTTATCCAGACTTGCAGCTTCTCTAGCAGGATAACGCACGTGCATTTTTTTGTATTTTTGGTTTTCTCCCTTGCATGCACAGAATGCAATTAATTTCATAACAATCAAATGTACAAATTAATGACCAGCATGGATTCATAGGAAAATGAATAAAGATTCCAAATATGTAAACTTGTGAACACTTATATTTACATTTCACACTCTGTTCCTGGATTATACAGGTGGTGCGTTTTTAATGTGATTCAGTATATATATATATATATATATATATATATATATATATATATATATATATATATATATATATATATATATATATAGACAGACAGACAGACAGACAGACAGACAGACAGACAGACAGACAGACAGACAGACAGACAGACAGACAGACAGACAGAGAGGCTGAAAATTCAAACTAAGTGATATTTTACAAAGTTTTAACTTTACTTCATATAACAGATAGCTTTTTTTGATTATGTAGTTCACGAATGAATTGAATTCTAAGATGAAAACATCAAGTTTGCCTGTCATGTGAGTTCGCTGTTTGTGTTTACCGAGTGAACAAGATGGCGGTTTTTTTGTGATGTGTCAACCGGACAGTGTTTCAAAACATTACAGATTTATTGAGGGCTATTGTTACTGCTCCAGGTACATTTTTGTATGTACCTGCAAGGATACTTGGAGAGGAGATGGGCACCGCCAAGCAAACCTCTTGCCCACTGAAATGTTATGATGGAAAGTCAACTCAGTAATAATTTGCCGGATCGGCCGATGCCCGGATTAACAACGACCGCGCTCTCATTGCCCCTTGAGAGTGATAAGTCAGCGAATGGGGTACAAACACCTGTTTTGAAACTTCCAAGAGAAAATTTTGTTGTTGGAACTTGGAATGTACGCACGCTATATGCGTGTGGAAAAGTCAAAGAACTAACACATGAACTTGTTAGATACTCGTGGGACATCCTGGGCCTAGCAGAAGTCAGATGGACAGGATTAGGTGAATCAATAACGGATGATGGTCACAAAATTTGGTTTAGTGGAGATGAGTCTAAACATCAACATGGAGTAGGTTTTATCGTACATAAAGATAGGTTGAACTCTGTCATCAGCTGCACCCCAATAAATAGCAGGCTTATCACCATTCGTATTGCAGCACATCCAAAGAACATCTCCATCATACAGGTATATGCCCCCACTACTGACTATGAGGATGAGGCAATTGATACATTTTATGACAATCTGGATGAAGCAATTAAGAAAATACCAAAGAAAGATCTTCTCATCGTGCTAGGTGATTGGAATGCTAAAATAGGGCCAGATGCATACGGTCACTGGGCTGGCACAGTGGGGAAATTTGGGACAGGAGAAACCAATGATCGAGGACTAAGGCTACTAGAATTTGCCAGCAACTATAAACTAACCCTTGCAAATACACTATTTCCTCATAAGTTATCAAGAAGAACAACGTGGCATGCCAAAAAAAACTGAGATACATGGCCAAATTGATTTTATTCTTGTATCCAAAAGATTCAAATCCAGCATTAATAAAGCCAAGACTAGGACTTTTCCTGGCGCCGACATTGGTAGTGATCACGACATGGTATTGATGACGCTCAAGCTTAAACTCAAAAAGAACTATAATCAAAACAGATGTTCTCAGTTAAGATTCAATTTAGACAAACTGAAAGATCCAGAAATCGCGGGAATCTTTGAGGCAACTGTTGGAGGAAAATTCGCAGCTCTCAACTTTTTGGAGGATGATATCAACTGAATCACAGAGAACATGAAAGACGTGCTCATTGAATCAGCAACAGAAATACTTGGTAAAAGAAAGAAAATAAACAAACCATGGGTTACAGATGACATTCTGAAGTTATGTGATACACGGCGGGAAATGAAAAAGGTTAAGAAAGAGGTTCCTGAAGCAGCATGGCAATACAGTATGGTGATAAAAAATATTAGAAAGAAAATGAAACAGGCCAAAGAAAAATGGGTAGCTGATCAATGTGAGTCCATTAATACGGGGCTAATAAAAGGTAACAGCAAGGCAGCTTTTGACACATTAAGAAGACTATCAAAACCCCAACAGCCCAGGGTAACTGTCATAGAAGATAGCAATGGGGCTCTGCTCAATGAAAAAACAGCTGTAATGAGAAGGTGGACAGAATATTGTAAAGAATTATATAACTGTAAACTTGACACTGACTTAGGCATATTAAACAACATTAAGTGCGAAAACAGGGAACTCGGAAATGCAGCAATACTACGGGAAGAAGTGGAAGAGGCTATATGTTCGATGAAAGGAGAGAAGTCACCGGGTGTGGATAATATACCAGCAGAGCTCTTGAAATATGGAGGACAAGATATAGTAAAAATCATGACAACAATTTGCCAGAAGATATGGAGTACAAAAAAATGGCCAAAAGAATGGACGCAGTCATTAGTAATACCGCTTCCAAAGAAAGGAAATCTTAAAATGTGCAAGAACTACAGACAACTGCTTGTAATTTATAGTCACTTTTCTCGGTAAGCATTTGTCTTCTCGCGTTAGTATCGAATGCAGTTAACTTTTGAGCTGTGGTCATTTTTGCGCTGGACTGCGCATGACTTGTCTTGTTGTTTGGTCGATCGGTTTCCGCCCACCACTAGTGGGAGTGAGCGATTTGGAATGGCGAAAGAGATGCCTCGTTGAAGAGGGGATCTCCGCTATTTTTGTTCTGTCAGGGATGTGTAGTCCTCTTATGGATATTTCGTTTAGTCGAGATAATACCTCTAGTGTTTTCCCACATGTCGGGAGGCGTGATATTTCTGTGTATTTCATGAAAGCAAGGTAAATTGACTTTTTCATTAACTCTATCGATTTTGGGTCGTGAGCGATTTCGATTCATAGCCTGTCTGCGAAAGTCGTCGTCACGAGATGTTTTTTCCCAGCTCACATGTCGCTGCATTGTACTGCATCGGTTGATGCAGGTACCAAGGACCATTACTTGCTACTTTGTTAAATGAACTAGGTTTAGAAAACCTTTATTATCTAGAGGATATTTTTGAGGACATTATTTATACTTCGGCAGACGTGTCTGTCTTGCTGAAGTCAAACTAAGGAGAGTGAACTGATCTCATACATCTGGTTATCTCCTGGCTGTTATAGAAAAGGATGGAGTTTTCCACCTGACTACATTTACAGCACTATGAAATATAACATGCATCTGACTCATCATTGTAATGCTGTCTACCGTTTATTGCTGTATTGAATGTTGCTGTGATAATGACTGTTTGATGTGCCTACACATTTGCGTAACCATTTTGTCACTGTGGCGTCCACAATAAATAATGAAGAAAAACGTCAACGGCTGTTTCAAGACTCATTGACTTTTATACGTCGTGAGTTTACTGACGTCCTATGTGGATTGCCCTGTTATTGTTGCATGAACATTGTTTTGACTGAACACATCTACACACTACACAAAACCAGACATGCGGATGCCATCCATCATCATATGGCATCACGCATCATTTGGTGGCCATAAGCTGGTTTGATTCTGGTACTAGCAAACACGGGGTCCCTTACCCACTTCATTTTCAACAAGAATTCATCAGCATCCTTCAAGAAATTAACATTCTTCAATACAGTCAACATCTTCAAAATTTTCAAAGTACTCGGCGTTGCCCGGTAAAAGTCAAAATTTCAACTTTTTGACGGAAACAAGAATTTGACAGTACCCGGCGTTGTTACATGTTGCCGGATAACTCGGACTGCTGTTATCTTTTACGCAAGTCAAGCAAGTTGCTGCTGTCAAGGTTCCAGTGCTGTCGTTTTTTGAGAAGGTCAAGTGCCGGTTGAAACGGGTTGTTTTCTGAAGAAGGCCAAGTACCGATTTCCATCAACTTACTTTTGGATTAGAAGGTCAAGTGCCGAAACAACTCAACACACAGTATTTCAGAAGCTCTTGTACCATCGTGTTAGCAGTGGAAGCAGTTCAGATGTGCCATCATCGTTGGAGCTTCGCTCTTTAGGACGTTGATTGACATCCGTTTTTCTGCTGTTCTACGATTGGAAGCCTTTAAGTTAAGTGGCCTGTTTGTATGTAAACTGTGCCCTTATACTTCTGCTGAGTCTTCTGTGTATCATCTCATTCTATATATTATATGTCTATATGTTATTTGTATATTTATATGTTTATATTTCAGCGGGTTCTCGGTTGGGTGGTGTCTCCGTTAGATTATGCCACGTCATAGAGGTCGTCTATTGTGAGCGTTTTCTGTAGGGTTTGCAAATTTCCGATACTGGAATTTGCTAAGCGACTTCTGTTGCTATTTATGTTAGCTGTGATGACATGTTTTAATATTGTTTTCGTTATTATTTCACATTCTTTAGTTTTGTTGTGATTTGTTTGTATTTGTTAGCCTACTCTTGTCTATAATTTAGTTTCATACAACATTTTTGTTTATACACTGTGGTGTCATGTATTTTGTTTAATTCTATCGCAGATATCGTCACATTTTTTGTGATATTTCATTAATTTCTGCTTTATTTTTAGTTGATTTCTGCGAAAGTTTTTGTATTGTTGCTGATCTTTGTTATTGTTTACATTGTTATTGTTTACATTGTTTGTATTGTTTACATTTTCAATGTTTACATTCTGCATGTGTTTACATAGTCATTGTTTACAGTTATAGTAATTAGTTAATGGGCTATGCTAATGCACTGTTACTACTATACTGATGATAAATGAATGATGAATAGTGTCGTGCACTATTGAATGAGAAGTGCACTTATGATCAAGATTTGAGTGCTGATATTTCATATACAAGTTCTTTGATTGGAGACTTGTTTCCCACAGAGACTGGGATAATATAATGTGATGTGAATATACAAGTGCTTAATTAAGACTTGTTACACTTAGGTTTGAAATAAATTAGTTAATTATTTCAGGTTTTGGACTCATATGTTAGACAACATGTCTACATTTGAGCACTTTATTGAGCAGGGTAAATTGCTTGGGAAGACTGGTGATAAGTTAGAAGAATTTGCAACTGCTCGATATGATAAAGCAATGGAAGCTGAACAAAAGAAACTGCATATGGAAGCTGAACAAAAGAAACTGCAGATGCAGGTGGATGAAAAGAGATTCCAAATGGAAATGGCAAAACAAAAAAGGGAATCAGAAGCTGAGGAAAGAAAGCTACAGCTAGAGGCTGAGAATAAAAGACTTGAAAAAGAAGCTGAGAATAAAAGACTTGAAAAAGAGCTGAAAATAAAAGACTTGAAAAAGAAGCTGAAAATAAAAGACTTGAAAAAGAAGCTGAAAATGAAAGACTTCAAATGCAGGCTCAAGCTGAAGAAAGGAAGTTACAAAGAGAGTCTGATGAGAGGAAAGCAAAAATGGAACATGAAGAAAAACTCTTAGCTTTAGAGTTGGAGAAATTGAAATTGACGAGCATGAGTAATGGTAATGATTCAAACAAGGGTTCATCTTCTGGGAAGGCTAATAATGATACTTTTAAGATTAAGTTACCAACATTTAGTCCTTCCAGTGATGACATAATGTTCTATCTGGACAGATTTGAACAAGCATGTACAGCTCATAACATAGACAAAGCAAAATATGTTTATCAGTTATCAGGGATACTGACAGGTAAAGCTCTAAGTATATTAAATATGGTGGATGAACCTGACAAGAGCAATTATGAGGTTGTCAGGGCCGCTTTGTTAAAGAAATATCAGCTTAACGAAGACGGCTATCGTCTACAATTTAAAAACATGTTACCTGAAAATGGAGTTGAATTCTCCGAGTTTATTGCAAGAATACGCATTACTTTCTCACGATGGGTTGAACTATCTAAGACGGAAAAAACTTATGAAGGACTTATGGACTTAATACTTAGAGACAAAGTCATGTCGTCTGTCAATGAGTCTTTCCTTGCTTTCCTTCATGAACGTAAACCTAAAACAATAAAAGAAATGGAAGATTTCTGTTGCCAATACGTAACTGCGCACCCACACATAACCATGGGTAACTCTAAGGTGAAAGAAGGTTTACCAGTTGCTTCGGCAGCTCCGTATGGTCAAAACTTTGCTCGTAGATCCCAACAAAATTTTGATAGAAAGGGCAGCGGTAATTTCTGTCAAAATCATGGAAACCAATTTCATGGTGATTCTTCTTCGAAGAATTGGAGACAACCTGATAGTGGTCGTTACTATCACCCTAATAATTATAAGCATTTCAAAAGAGGATATGGTAATAGAGGTTATTCCTGCCGAAGACCTCAGAACCAAACAAATAGATGTTCGCATCAATGTGAACATGATAGTAATCGTGGAAACTGGAATTCGAACCAGTATAACAATTACAATAGAGACAATAATAACTGCAGAGATAATAATAACTCTGATAACTTCAGAGGTAATAATAGTCGGGGTAGATCTCAACACAAAAAAAAAAGAGATATCAGCAGGCTAATGCTGTACAACAGGAAACTGAGGGAGCCTGTAATCATGTTGTTGATAGTAAAAACTTTGACGCTGTCACTAGTTCTGCTTTTGACTTTGAGAGAGCAAACAAATGCCCCCAATGCAGTACTTTATTCGAACCGGGTACCATAACTACTTTGAGTTGTGGTCACCCACTTCCCGCTCTTCCTGCTGCTGTTGCGCATGACGGGAGGGGTTCTTTAATTCTACATAAGGGTCTTGTTAATGATACTCCGGTCTCACTACTTTTCGATTCCGGATGCACCACTATTGGTGTTAGACAATCGCTTGTAGATCCATCTTGTGCTACAGGAAGGGTTATTAAATGTGTCACATTTGGCGGCACTCTAGAAAAATATCCTACTGCTGTAATTCGCATTGCCACTCCTTTCTTTACTGGAGATGTGCATGCTTGTCTCTTACCTAATCCTATTGCGGACCTTATTATTGGTCGTATTCACGGAGTTAGGGAGTGTACCCCACAGCAGATTGCTGCTTGGGAAGATAATAACATGCAAGCTACAAATGCAGTAGTTACAAGAGCACAAGCTCTACAAACACCCGAAACTTCACTGAATAGTGATAATGAAGTTGATAGCCAAGATAGTCACTTAGTAATTACTCGTGACTCTTTCATAAAATTGCAAGAAGAAGATCCTTCTTTAAAAAAATTCTTCGTTCTTGCGAAGAAAGGTGATCCGAATCAGGATACAAATAGAAAATCTTGGATTGCAATGAGAAACGGCGTACTTGTACGTATGGTACAAGATTCGACTACGTCGGCACATTCGCAAATTCTTGTTCCCAAGAGCATGAGAGTCCAAATATTACAACATGCTCATGACTCGCAATGTGCTGGACATATGGGTTTTGCCCGTACGAAGTCGAGAGTCCTTGCGGCTTTCTTTTGGCCTTTTGTCAATAAGGACATTCGTATTTACTGCCGATCATGCAAGGTATGTCAGGAGGTCAAATCTAGAGGACCACGACATGCTGCGCCTATCCAGGCTGCTGACATTCCTATTCGGCCGTTTCAGAAAATGGCCATAGATATTATTGGCCCTTTTAAGGTCAAGTCGGCCAGAGGACATCAGTTTATCCTTACATGTGTCGATATGTGCACACGTTGGCCAGAGGCTATTCCTCTTAAGAGCATATCTACTACAGATATCGCAGATGCTCTTTGGTTGATATTTTCTCGCTTGGGGTTCCCCAGAGAAATATTGTCAGACCATGGCACTCAACTCATATCTGACACTATGTCACAGGTAATGTCTACCTTACATATTGAACGATCTCTCAGTAGTATCTACCATCCTATGTCTAATGGGTTAGTTGAGCGTCTGAATAGAACGCTCAAGACTTTGCTTGGTAAGATAACTGAAGATCATCCTCAAGATTGGGACAGGGTTTTACCCGCGGCTCTCTTTGCCTATAGAGAAGTCCCTAATGAACACACAGGATTTTCTCCCTTCGAACTTGTCTTTGGCGCGCGTCCACGCGGCCCTATGTCTTTATTACACGATCTCATCACTGCCGATGATATTAGCGATGAAACTCAATCCTCATATGAGTATGTCATTGCTCTTAGACAAAAGATCATTGAGGCATGTAAGCTAGCAACTGCTTCATCAGAAATTGCTAAAGAGAAGGCAAGGCAGTTTGCTAACAAGAATAGATGTCTACGACAACTTTGTCCAGGTGACAAAGCATTCGTCCTACTCCCCAGTAGGGAAAATAGACTTCTTATTGCATGGAAAGGTCCGTATGCAATAGTCTCTCGGATTTCCGATGTTGACTATGTGGTCGATATTGATGGAAAGCATAAAACTTTCCACATAAACATGCTTTCGGAATTTCACGAACGTCCGGACTATTTGCTGCCTATTTTCCAGGCAACGGATGATGCTCCTGCACCTCACGGTCATTATTCATCCCTGTCTGTCATTCAGGATGAGGAAGCTACCTTCTCTGATGTCAACCTTCCCCTTCCAGTGGTTCCATTACATTCTACGGAATCTTGGAAAAACGTTTCTGTTTCTCCTAATCTTTCTGGTGACGAACATCGACAAGTCTCGTCGATGTTACAAACATTTCAGGATGTTCTCACTGACATTCCTGGACACACAGATGTCATAGAACATGCCATAATTCTTACCGACAATAATCCAATTAGGGTTAGGCCGTATCCTATTCCTATACACTTTCAGTCGCAAGTGGAAAAGGAATTGGATGAAATGATTCAATTAAATATAATTGAACCATCGACTTCACCATATTCTTCTTCCATGGTTATTGTCCGGAAGAAGGATAAGAACATACGAATTTGCGTTGATTATCGCAAATTGAATCAGGTCACAAAGTTCGACGCTGAACCGATGCCTTTGTTAGAAGATCTACTGATTAGACTTTCTAATTCTAGATTCTTCACTAAACTTGACTTGTCTAAAGGTTATTGGCAAGTGCCTTTAGCAGAGCATGCCAAACCTCTTACTGCTTTTTCTACACCTAGGGGTCTATTTCAATGGAATGTTATGCCTTTTGGTCTCATGAACGCCCCTGCCACTTTCGTTCGCATGATGCGTCGAATTCTGTCACATCGTTCGGATGTCATCGCATACTTAGATGACATCTGTCTCTTCAGTGATACCTGGGAAGATCACTATTTAGGGTTATATGACTTACTGTCCACTCTACGTGAGAATAATTTGACAGCAAAACCTTCTAAAGCTTTTGTTGGTTTTGGTGAAATCTCTTTCCTGGGTCATCGTGTTGGTCATGGTCTCTTGAAGACAGAAGACCACAATACTTCCAAAATACTGAACATCTCTGTTCCTAAAACGAAGAAACAAGTTAGGAGTCTCTTAGGTTTAATTCAATTTTATGGGAGATTTATTCCAAATTTATCTTCGATCATGGCACCTCTCTCAACATTGTTGAAGAAAGGTTCGCCTAATCTGGTCCGTTGGTCTGAAGAATGCCAATCTTCACTAGACCAAATCAAGAATATATTTTCTTCTCCTCCCATCTTAAGATTACCTACTCTTGATAGGACTTTTGTTCTTCGGAGTGATGCTTCATCCACTGGGATTGGAGCAGCACTGATGCAAGAATATGCAAATACTCTGCATCCTGTTATGTACATTTCTAGAAAACTAAATGCGGCAGAGAGGAACTACTCGGTTTTAGACCGTGAGTTGTTAGCGATGGTTTGGTCAATTCTAAAGCTACAAAGATTCCTCCTGGGCGCACATTTCATTCTAGAGACTGATCAGAAAGCTCTTACAGCTATTCAGACTAAGAATTTGAAGAGTTCGAGATCCACTCGATATGCTATAGCTCTTCAACCTTTTCACTTCACGGTACGAGCTATCCGTGGTGCGGATAATGTGATGGCTGACATTTTGTCTAGATGCCCACATGACTCCAACTAATACTTCTGTCCTATATTTCTATATATTACAGAGTCATAACACACCTATATTTCTACAATAGATTAGCACATCTGTACTTACTTTATATGTACACACTATCGTGCTTTGTTGTCATCTTCTTCTGTTCGTTTTTTAAAATGATAGAGGAGGACTGAGTAGTTAATATAAGGGCCGTTAGTTTACTAAACAGCCACAATTATTAATAATGTATTGTACCTTATGAAGCATATTAGTTATTAATTAGCATTATATTGCTTGTACTTTCTCAGAATGTCATTGTTGAGCTGAGGACTTACCTTACGAGTTCTAGATTGTGTACTTACCCTCGGAATACCAGAGCATATGTCCTGGATCGTCATGTAGTTTAACTTTGCTATGTACTTATGTCATTACATGTCAAAGAATGTACTATTTAAATTTTCCTATCAGATTTGTACATCCATTTTTAAAGACAATATTAGAGTATGCTGTTTAATGATGATTATAGTAACTTGCATACGTATATTGTGTTTACATGCTAACGTGATGTGTGTTGGTGACACCTCCCCGATGTGAATATTTTTTGAGACATATTTATTTTTCTGTTGAGGTATATCCTCACCAGACACTCTATAATTAGCCTATTGTTTGGCAATTTAATTAATTATCAGCGCATAATTCGTGCGTTTTGAGCCGCTTATCGCTTGCTCTTTGATATTGAAAAAAAAAAAATATGTTCCACATTTTTTTTTTTATCGGGAGGAGGTGGTGATATGTTGCGTGATAAATTCTCGCAACATCGTTTTATTTCAATATCTGTTTTATAACGCAAGGGCAACAACTGCTTGAAATCTATAGTCACTTTTCTCGGTAAGCATTTGTCTTCTCGCGTTAGTATCGAATGCAGTTAACTTTTGAGCTGTGGTCATTTTTGCGCTGGACTGCGCATGACTTGTCTTGTTGTTTGGTCGATCGGTTTCCGCCCACCACTAGTGGGAGTGAGCGATTTGGAATGGCGAAAGAGATGCCTCGTTGAAGAGGGGATCTCCGCTATTTTTGTTCTGTCAGGGATGTGTAGTCCTCTTATGGATATTTCGTTTATTCGGGATAATACCTCTAGTGTATTTGCACATGCCGGGAGGCGTGATATTTCTGTATTTCTTGAAAGCAAGGTAAATTAACATTTTCATTAACTCTATTGATTTTGGGTCGTGAGCGATTTCGATTCATAGCCTGTCTGCGAAAGTCGTCGTCACGAGACTGTCTTGCTGAAGTCAAACTAAGGAGAGTGAACTGATCTCATACATCTGGCTATCTCCTGGCTGTTATAGAAAAGGATGGAGTTTTCCACCTGACTACATTTACAGCACTATGAAATATAACATGCATCTGACTCATCATTGTAATGCTGTCTACCGTTTATTGCTGTATTGAATGTTGCTGTGATAATGACTGTTTGATGTGCCTACACATTTGCGTAACCATTTTGTCACTGTGGCGTCCACAATAAATAATGAAGAAAAACGTCAACGGCTGTTTCAAGACTCATTGACTTTATACGTCGTGAGTTTACTGACGTCCTATGTGGATTGCCCTGTTATTGTTGCATGAACATTGTTTTGACTGAACACATCTACACACTACACAAAACCAGACATGCGGATGCCATCCATCATCATATGGCATCACGCATCAGTGATGTTAAGGATACTTTTGAACAGAATAAAACAGAAATCAGAAGAAATCTTGTCAGAGGAACAGGCTGGCTTTAGACCAAAAAGAAGTACCTCAGAACAAATCTTCAATATTAGATTACTGATCGAAAAACATCTCCAGCATCAACATGATTTATACCATAACTTCATCGATTTCACAAAAGCCTTCGATCGAGTCTGGCATGAAGGTTTATGGCAAATAATGAGAAAATTCAATTTTGATACCAACATCATAGATATCATTGAAGCACTATACAAGGACGCAAGCAGTGCTGTTTTTGCAAGCAATGACATTGGAGAATTTTTCAAAACAACTGTAGGAGTTCGCCAGGGATGTATCCTGTCACCAGTGCTCTTTAACATTTATCTAGAACATATTATGCAGGAGGCTCTCTACGATTATAAATCAACCATATCGATTGGAGGCCGACCTCTGTGTAATCTACGTTTTGCTGATGATATTGATCTGATAGCTGGAACAGAATCAGAACTTCAAGACCTTACCTCTAGACTGGAGAAAGTAACAAGAACATATGGGATGGAAATTAATATAGAAAAAAGCAAGATATTGGTGAATAGCCATAAGAAACATGTTCCGACCAACATTACGTTAAATGGGCAAACGTTAGAAGAAGTTAACACCTTTAAATATCTCGGGTCCACTATATGTAGTGATGGAAGATCAAATAAAGAAATCAAGACAAGACTTGAGATGGCCTCAGCTGCCATGACAAGGTTGAATGTGATCTGGAAAAGTAACATCAGTTTTCCTGTGAAGATCAAATTATACAAATCACTTGTATTATCTATTCTCTTGTATGGGTGTGAGGGCTGGACACTCACTGCAGATACGGAGCGAAGGATTCAGGCTTTCGAGCATAAATGTTACAGAAGAATTTTGCGCATTTGCTATAAAGAGCACAAAACAAATGTCTATGTTAGAGAGAAGATAAACACCTATGCAGGCCATCAAGAACCACTTTTGTCAATAGTGAAACGTCGAAAGCTTGCCTGGTTTGGGCATGTAACTCGTCATGACTCCCTTTCGAAAACGATCCTCCAGGGAACAGTCGAAGGTAAACGGAGAAGAGGAAGGCAAAGAAAATCCTGGGCTGATAACATCAAAGAATGGGCAGGACACGGTTTCTCCACACTTGTACGCATTGCTGAGAATAGAGAGCAGTGGAGGACCCTGTCTGCTGATGCTTCCACCATGGCACCCCTACGACCCATGACGGGTTATGGGTTGAGATGAGATGATGACGCTAGCTTAGAAATGTTATATACCTGTATATTTCTGATCTACCTGTATACGTAATCAACCCTTTGCCGACCACTGGGCTAGGCCAAACACAAGCTGGACATACACGGAATAGGCAGGATGTGCGCAGAAACTCACATTCATTCACTTCATTGACTCATCTCATTTTATTACTCTATACGGAGCATAGAGAACCACTACAGCTGATCACTTTTCAAAACAATAGCATCAAAGCAGAGCCCCATGACATCAGAACATTTGCTCTCGTCGTCCCAACATACACCAATGATCTGAGTAGCATATGGCAACAACATGTTTTTCTCCACGAAAAACTGTTTGGAGATGTCAGGAATCTTGAGTCGCCTTTATTAGAGTCATTAATGTGGACGTCTAAAGGCGAACTAGGAAGGAGAAGAAGAATCAAAGCACACGTTCCTTCTGCGGTACTTTCTTTAGCAATTCTTACTTGACTAGCAATAACCCGTCAATAATGACGGAAGTAAATCAAATGATAGATCTGGCCATTTTTTCTGAACATATATGGTCCACGTCCAACGAAACGATCGATTTGGGCACCTATGGATGCAAAGCCCAAGACTGAATTATAGGAACGGATATTTTCCTTAAAATGTCGATGTTGTGGATGCGCATCATGATTTGGAATTGTTGGACTACGTGCAGCTCTTGATCGTCTCACTTGTTGTGCAGCTGCTGCTCTACGTTCGATTGCTTCTTCTGAAGTCTCCTTTGATAGTTGTGATGCTCTCAACTGACGAATGCGAAAAGCTTCTACAGCGCGTTGAGATTCATGCTCTTCTGTAGAATGATTTGCTCGTTGTGACTGACGTTGTGCTTGTCTTTGTGCCGCTTCATGTTGTCGTTGTATTCTTGCTTCTTCTAGAGTCTCGCTTACTCGTTATAGTTACAGCGCAGTCACTGCACCATTTCGTATCGTGTGGCCGTTGCTTACCGCGGATTTCTTTGCCTCAGAAGGTAGCGATCAACTTTATGATTAATGAATGGTTACAACACACAAAGTGAGCGACGACATAACGCTAAGCAGATCTTCTATACAAACAGAGAACGACACAGTCAACTGGAATACTGTTTATTTGCAATGTGGACTACTGCTGTTAACCGGACCTCCGATAATCTTGGTCTGTCAAACTTCCTCTTTAACACGCGCTCACCAGTGAGAATTATATTCAATATTGTAATGTCTTTTATCTACTATTGATCAGATGTTACTAGTATCTACATCCTTTCCTCCGCCTAAGCAAAGCCTTGTCTATTGATACTATCGATTTAGGTTCAGGTTATTGAAGTGATAACCGGACTCTTCCGGGGTTGTTCCTTTCCCTGGTTCTAGATGGCCACTATCTTAGCCGAGTAACAGGACTACAGTATGGACGTAACTAATTCACTCTACGTACCCTTTTCTGAGTGGAGCCTAACTCGCTCCTTCGTTCTTCAGTCTTGTCAAGAATTTATAATATCAATATGTTGGGTTATTGCTACCCAATCTTGTCTCCGTGCATTTAAGTAATTACACAGCCCCTTGTCTACTTCACTATAGACTTCAACATGGCTGCCTCTCCTACTTGAGTACCTGTTCTGCTCGGCCTGGATCACGCTTCTGCCTCATGCTGAGAAAAACGTGCCTAACCTCTGTTCTGTTTTTGACCCTTCTTATGCGCAACCCTCTTTTTGCACATCCCCTTTTTCTATGCCCTCTATACCAACTCAGGTTAGACTTGTCACTCTTCCTTCCCTTACTGCTACATTATGATTGACGCCATCGTCTCTTCCTCTCAGCATCTGCAGCTCGTTTTGCAGCCACCTTATCATTTTGATCCATAATAATAAGTCTGCAATACTTTAAATTAAAATTTTGTCTTGAAGAAACAACCACAAAGTTACATTTTAAGGTTATTTTTAACAAAATGATGAGGTTAAATCCGTTTCCGGAATTAAACTGGGTTCTACACCGACTTTTCTTCGTTGAGTGTTCCTTTTTTCGGGAGAGTACATGTAAAGAAAACAATACAATTAATTTCTAACTTTCAACCACAGTTGCAGCCCTTAGATGTGACCGACGTACAAACGGCGAGAATTATGGATTTTGATGATGATTCATGATGAGATTGTCAATGCCTTGCGCAACAACACATTAGTCGCTTTACGACATGCTTAATGGAGCACTGGTCCTATTATGTCCTTGCCCCCCCCCCTTCCCCCACAGTAGCTATACGGAGCAAGAAATCCAGATGAATACACAAAAAATGCATCTTTGGAAACAGTAAAGCGTTCATCGAAAAGTGGTGCCCTTACCACCAACTGAGTTACGTGAAGGATGGAAGGAACCAGTTCGTGTCTTCTCTTAAACCTCTTCATTTTATTGAAATTATTTGGGTCTCCTTTCCTAAAGAGTCACCCCGATTTCTAAACAATGTCTGTGTTTCTGACATCTTGGTTTGAATAATACAGTATCCCATATCCCGTTATGTCAATCTAACGTATCGATTACCAGAACAACTAATGTTTGTTATAGTCAAATTTCCGGATAAACACAGGGTAGGGTATTATTAAAACAACTTCTACTAGCTAGGATTTGGTATTCTGGCAGTCTTTGAGTTAAAACATGATGCGGGTTTAGAATATAGCAATACACTGTGGTGCCCTGAGTAGTTACTAGGCATCTCTGAGAACACAAGAAATAGAACTACAGCATCCTCCGATTAGCATGCTGTTGTGTATTCAGACAGGTAACCTTGTCATGTAAAACAAATTTCTACATGACAATCACTGCACGAGCACGTGAATGCATAGATACAGTGTTCCTACAAAGAGACTAGTTGTAGTAGTGGCAAGGGACTAGTTGTAGTAGTGGCAAGAGATTAGTTGTAGTAGTGGCAAGGGACTAGTTGTAGTAGTGGCAAGAGACAAGTTGTAGTAGTGGCAAGAGACTAGTTGTAGTAGTGGCAAGAGACTAGTTGTAGTAGTGGCAAGAGACTAGTTGTAGTAGTGGCAAGAGACTAGTTGTAGTAGTGGCAAGAGACTAGTTGTAGTAGTGGCAAGAGACTAGTTGTAGTAGTGGCAAGAGACTAGTTGTAGTAGTGGCAAGAGACTAGTTGTAGTAGTGGCAAGAGACTAGTTGTAGTAGTGGCAAGAGACTAGTTGTAGTAGTGGCAAGAGACTAGTTGTAGTAGTGGCAAGAGACTAGTTGTAGTAGTGGCAAGAGACTAGTTGTAGTAGTGGCAAGAGACTAGTTGTAGTTGTGGCAAGAGACTAGTTGTAGTAGTGGCAAGAGACTAGTTGTAGTAGTGGCAAGAGACTAGTTGTAGTAGTGGCAAGAGATTAGTTGTAGTAGTGGCAAGGGACTAGTTGTAGTAGTGGCAAGAGACTAGTTGTAGTAGTAGTAGTGGCAAGAGACTAGTTGTAGTAGTGGCAAGAGACTAGTTGTAGTAGTAGTGGCAAGAGACTAGTTGTAGTAGTGGCAAGAGACTAGTTGTAGTAGTGGCAAGAGACTAGTTGTAGTAGTGGCAAGAGACTAGTTGTAGTAGTGGCAAGAGACTAGTTGTAGTAGTGGCAAGAGACTAGTTGTAGTAGTGGCAAGAGACTAGTTGTAGTAGTGGCAAGAGACTAGTTGTAGTAGTGGCAAGAGACTAGTTGTAGTAGTGGCAAAGGACTAGTTGTAGTAGTGGCAAAGGACTAGTTGTAGTAGTGGCAAGGGACTAGTTGTAGTAGTGGCAAGGGACTAGTTGTAGTAGTGGCAAGAGACTAGTTGTAGTAGTGGCAAGAGACTAGTTGTAGTAGTGGCAAGAGACTAGTTGTAGTAGTGGCAAGAGACTAGTTGTAGTAGTGGCAAGAGACTAGTTGTAGTAGTGGCAAGAGACTAGTTGTAGTAGTGGCAAGAGACTAGTTGTAGTAGTGGCAAGAGACTAGTTGTAGTAGTGGCAAGAGACTAGTTGTAGTAGTGGCAAGAGACTAGTTGTAGTAGTGGCAAGAGACTAGTTGTAGTAGTGGCAAGAGACTAGTTGTAGTAGTGGCAAGAGACTAGTTGTAGTAGTGGCAAGAGACTAGTTGTAGTAGTGGCAAGAGACTAGTTGTAGTAGCGGTAAGGGACTAGTTGTAGTAGCGGCAAGAGACTAGTTGTAGTAGTGGCAAGAGACTAGTTGTAGTAGTGGCAAGAGACTAGTTGTAGTAGTGGCAAGAGACTAGTTGTAGTAGTGGCAAGAGACTAGTTGTAGTTGACTAGTAGTGGCAAGAGACTAGTTGTAGTAGTGGCAAGAGACTAGTTGTAGTAGTGGCAAGAGACTAGTTGTAGTAGTGGCAAGAGACTAGTAGTGGCTAGTTGTAGTAGTGGCAAGAGACTAGTTGTAGTAGTGGCAAGAGACTAGTTGTAGTAGTGGCAAGTGGAGACTAGTTGTAGTAGTGGCAAGAGACTAGTTGTAGTAGTGGCAAGAGACTAGTTGTTGTAGTAGTGGCAAGAGACTAGTTGTAGTAGTGGCAAGGGACCGTTGTAGTAGTGGCAAGAGACTAGTTGTAGTAGTGGCAAAGGACTAGTTGTAGTAGTGGCAAAGGACTAGTTGTAGTAGTGGCAAGAGACTAGTTGTAGTAGTGGCAAGAGACTAGTTGTAGTAGTGGCAAGAGACTAGTTGTAGTAGTGGCAAGAGACTAGTTGTAGTAGTGGCAAGAGACTAGTTGTAGTAGTGGCAAGAGACTAGTTGTAGTAGTGGCAAGAGACTAGTTGTAGTAGTGGCAAGAGACTAGTTGTAGTAGTGGCAAGAGACTAGTTGTAGTAGTGGCAAGAGACTAGTTGTAGTAGTGGCAAGAGACTAGTTGTAGTAGTGGCAAGAGACTAGTTGTAGTAGTGGCAAAGGACTAGTTGTAGTAGTGGCAAGAGACTAGTTGTAGTAGTGGCAAGAGACTAGTTGTAGTAGTGGCAAGAGACTAGTTTGTAGTAGAGTGGCAAGAGACTAGTTGTAGTAGTGGCAAGAGATTAGTAGTAGTAGTTGTAGTAGTGGCAAGAGACTAGTTGTAGTAGTGGCAAGAGACTAGTTGTAGTAGTGGCAAGAGACTAGTTGTAGTAGTGGCAAGAGACTAGTTGTAGTAGTGGCAAGAGACTAGTTGTAGTAGTGGCAAGAGACTAGTTGTAGTAGTGGCAAGAGACTAGTTGTAGTAGTGGCAAGAGACTAGTTGTAGTAGTGGCAAGAGACTAGTTGTGGTAGTGGCAAGAGACTAGTTGTGGTAGTGGCAAGAGACTAGTTGTAGTAGTGGCAAGAGACTAGTTGTAGTAGTGGCAAGAGACTAGTTGTAGTAGTGGCAAGAGACTAGTTGTAGTAGTGGCAAGAGACTAGTTGTAGTAGTGGCAAGAGACTAGTTGTAGTAGTGGCAAGAGACAAGAGACTAGTTGTAGTAGTGGCAAGAGACTAGTTGTAGTAGTGGCAAGAGACTAGTTGTAGTAGTGGCAAGAGACTAGTTGTAGTAGTGGCAAGAGACTAGTTGTAGTAGTGGCAAGAGATTAGTTGTAGTAGTGGCAAGAGACTAGTTGTAGTAGTGGCAAGAGACTAGTTGTAGTAGTGGCAAGGGACTAGTTGTAGTAGTGGCAAGAGACTAGTTGTAGTAGTGGCAAGAGACTAGTTGTAGTAGTGGCAAGAGACTAGTTGTAGTAGTGGCAAGAGACTAGTTGTAGTAGTGGCAAGAGACTAGTTGTAGTAGTGGCAAGAGACTAGTTGTAGTAGTGGCAAGAGACTAGTTGTAGTAGTGGCAAGAGACTAGTTGTAGTAGTGGCAAGAGACTAGTTGTAGTAGTGGCAAGAGATTAGTTGTAGTAGTGGCAAGAGACTAGTTGTAGTAGTGGCAAGAGACTAGTTGTAGTAGTGGCAAGAGACTAGTTGTAGTAGTGGCAAGAGACTAGTTGTAGTAGTGGCAAGAGACTAGTTGTAGTAGTGGCAAGAGGTGGCAAGAGACTAGTTGTAGTAGTGGCAAGAGACTAGTTGTAGTAGTGGCAAGAGACTAGTTGTAGTAGTGGCAAGAGACTAGTTGTAGTAGTGGCAAGAGACTAGTTGTAGTAGTGGCAAGAGACTAGTTGTAGTAGTGGCAAGAGACTAGTTGTAGTAGTGGCAAGAGACTAGTTGTAGTAGTGGCAAGAGACTAGTTGTTAGTAGTAGTAGTGGCAAGAGACTAGTTGTAGTAGTGGCAGGAGGCTTACGGGAGTTGGGGCAAGAGACTGTTGTAGTAGTGGCAAGAGACTAGTTGTAGTAGTGGCAAGAGACTAGTTGTAGTAGTGGCAAGAGACTAGTTGTAGTAGTGGCAAGAGACTAGTTGTAGTAGTGGCAAGAGACTAGTTGTAGTAGTGGCAAGAGACTAGTTGTAGTAGTGGCAAGAGACTAGTTGTAGTAGTGGCAAGAGACTAGTTGTAGTAGTGGCAAGAGACTAGTGGCAAGAGACTAGTTGTAGTAGTGGCAAGAGACTAGTTGTAGTAGTGGCAAGAGACTAGTTGTAGTAGTGGCAAGAGACTAGTTGTAGTAGTGGCAAGAGACTAGTTGTAGTGTGGCAAGAGACTAGTGGCAAGAGACTAGTTGTAGTAGTGGTGAGATACCAGTTGTAGTAGTGGCAAGAGACTAGTTGTAGTAGTGGCAAGAGACTAGTAACTAGTTGTAGTAGTGGCAAGAGACTAGTTGTAGTAGTGGCAAGAGACTTGTTGTAGTAGTGGCAAGAGACTTGTTGTAGTAGTGGCAGTTGTAGTAGTGGCAAGAGACTAGTTGTAGTAGTGGCAAGAGACTAGTTGTAGTAGTGGCAAGAGACTAGTTGTAGTAGTGGCAAGAGACTAGTTGTAGTAGTGGCAAGAGACTAGTTGTAGTAGTGGCAAGAGACTAGTTGTAGTAGTGGCAAGAGACTAGTTGTAGTAGTGGCAAGAGACTAGTTGTAGTAGTGGCAAGAGACTAGTTGTAGTAGTGGCAAGAGACTAGTTGTAGTAGTGGCAAGAGACTAGTTGTAGTAGTGGCAAGAGACTAGTTGTAGTAGTGGCAAGAGAGTAGTTGTAGTAGTGGCAAGAGACTAGTTGTAGTAGTGGCAAGAGACTAGTTGTAGTAGTGGCAAGAGACTAGTTGTAGTAGTGGCAAGAGACTAGTTGTAGTAGTGGCAAGAGACTAGTTGTAGTAGTGGCAAGAGACTAGTTGTAGTAGTGGCAAGAGACTAGTTGTAGTAGTGGCAAGAGACTAGTTGTAGTAGTGGCAAGAGACTAGTTGTAGTAGTGGCAAGAGACTAGTTGTAGTAGTGGCAAGAGACTAGTTGTAGTAGTGGCTAGAGCCTAGTGGAGACTAGTTGTAGTAGTGGCAAGAGACTAGTTGTAGTAGTGGCAAGAGACTAGTTGTAGTAGTGGCAAGAGACTAGTTGTAGTAGTGGCAAGAGACTAGTTGTAGTAGTGGCAAGAGACTAGTTGTAGTAGTGGCAAGAGACTAGTTGTAGTAGTGGCAAGAGACTAGTTGTAGTAGTGGCAAGAGACTAGTTGTAGTAGTGGCAAGAGACTAGTTGTAGTAGTGGCAAGAGACTAGTTGTAGTAGTGGCAAGAGACTAGTTGTAGTAGTGGCAAGAGACTAGTTGTAGTAGTGGCAAGAGACTAGTTGTAGTAGTGGCAAGAGACTAGTTGTAGTAGTGGCAAGAGACTAGTTGTAGTTGTAGTAGTGGCAAGAGACTAGTTGTAGTAGTGGCAAGAGACTAAGTGGACTAGTTGTAGTAGTGGCAAGAGACTAGTTGTAGTAGTGGCAAGAGACTAGTTGTAGTATTAGTGGGACTAGTTGTAGTAGTGGCAAGAGACTAGTTGTAGTAGTGGCAAGAGACTAGTTGTAGTAGTGGCAAGAGACTAGTTGTAGTAGTGGCAAGAGACTAGTTGTAGTAGTGGCAAGAGACTAGTTGTAGTAGTGGCAAGAGACTAGTTGTAGTAGTGGCAAGAGACTAGTTGTAGTAGTGGCAAGAGACTAGTTGTAGTAGTGGCAAGAGACTAGTTGTAGTAGTGGCAAGAGACTAGTTGTAGTAGTGGCAAGAGACTAGTTGTAGTAGTGGCAAGAGACTAGTTGTAGTAGTGGCAAGAGACTAGTTGTAGTAGTGGCAAGAGACTAGTTGTAGTAGTGGCAAGAGACTAGTTGTAGTAGTTGTAGTAGTGGCAAGAGACTAGTTGTAGTAGTGGCAAGAGACTAGTTGTAGTAGTGGCAAGAGACTAGTTGTAGTAGTGGCAAGAGACTAGTTGTAGTAGTGGCAAGAGACTAGTTTGTAGTAGTGGCAAGTGGCAAGACTAGTTGTAGTAGTGGCAAGAGACTAGTTGTAGTAGTGGCAAGAGACTAGTTGTAGTAGTGGCAAGAGACTAGTTGTAGTAGTGGCAACGGACTAGTTGTAGTAGTGGCAAGAGACTAGTTGTAGTAGTGGCAAGAGACTAGTTGTAGTAGTGGCAAGAGACTAGTTGTAGTAGTGGCAAGAGACTAGTTGTAGTAGTGGCAAGAGACTAGTTGTAGTAGTGGCAAGAGACTAGTTGTAGTAGTGGCAAGAGACTAGTTGTAGTAGTGGCAAGAGACTAGTTGTAGTAGTGGCAAGAGACTAGTTGTAGTAGTGGCAAGAGACTAGTTGTAGTAGTGGCAAGGGACTAGTTGTAGTAGTGGCAAGGGACTAGTTGTAGTAGTGGCAAGAGACTAGTTGTAGTAGTGGCAAGAGACTAGTTGTAGTAGTGGCAAGAGACTAGTTGTAGTAGTGGCAAGAGACTAGTTGTAGTAGTGGCAAGAGACTAGTTGTAGTAGTGGCAAGAGACTAGTTGTAGTAGTGGCAAGAGACTAGTTGTAGTAGTGGCAAGAGACTAGTTGTAGTGGCAAGAGACTAGTTGTAGTAGTGGCAAGAGACTAGTTGTAGTAGTGGCAAGAGACTAGTTGTAGTAGTGGCAAGAGACTAGTTGTAGTAGTAGTGGCAAGAGACTAGTTGTAGTAGTGGCAAGAGAATAGTTGTAGTAGTGGCAAGAGACTAGTTGTAGTAGTGGCAAGAGACTAGTTGTAGTAGTGGCAAGAGACTAGTTGTAGTAGTGGCAAGAGACTAGTTGTAGTAGTGGCAAGAGACTAGTTGTAGTAGTGGCAAGAGACTAGTTGTAGTAGTGGCAAGAGACTAGTTGTAGTAGTGTAGTAGTGGCAAGAGACTAGTTGTAGTAGTGGCAAGAGACTAGTTGTAGTAGTAGTGGCAAGAGACTAGTTGTAGTAGTGGCAAGAGACTAGTTGTAGTAGTGGCAAGAGACTAGTTGTAGTAGTGGCAAGAGACTAGTTGTAGTAGTGGCAAGAGACTAGTTGTAGTAGTGGCAAGAGACTAGTTGTAGTAGTGGCAAGAGACTAGTTGTAGTAGTGGCAAGAGACTAGTTGTAGTAGTGGCAAGAGACTAGTTGTAGTAGTGGCAAGAGACTAGTTGTAGTAGTGGCAAGAGACTAGTTGTAGTAGTGGCAAGAGACTAGTTGTAGTAGTGGCAAGAGACTAGTTGTAGTAGTGGCAAGAGACTAGTTGTAGTAGTGGCAAGAGACTAGTTGTAGTAGTGGCAAGAGACTAGTTGTAGTAGTGGCAACGGACTAGTTGTAGTAGTGGCAAGAGACTAGTTGTAGTAGTGGCAAGAGACTAGTTGTAGTAGTGGCAAGAGACTAGTTGTAGTAGTGGCAAGAGACTAGTTGTAGTAGTGGCAAGAGACTAGTTGTAGTAGTGGCAAGAGACTAGTTGTAGTAGTGGCAAGAGACTAGTTGTAGTAGTGGCAAGAGACTAGTTGTAGTAGTGGCAAGAGACTAGTTGTAGTAGTGGCAAGAGACTAGTTGTAGTAGTGGCAAGAGACTAGTTGTAGTAGTGGCAAGAGACTAGTTGTAGTAGTGGCAAGAGACTAGTTGTAGTAGTGGCAAGAGACTAGTTGTAGTAGTGGCAAGAGACTAGTTGTAGTAGTGGCAAGAGACTAGTTGTAGTAGTGGCAAGAGACTAGTTGTAGTAGTGGCAAGAGACTAGTTGTAGTAGTGGCAAGAGACTAGTTGTAGTAGTGGCAAGAGACTAGTTGTAGTAGTGGCAAGAGACTAGTTGTAGTAGTGGCAAGAGACTAGTTGTAGTAGTGGCAAGAGACAAGTTGTAGTAGTGGCGGCAAGAGACTAGTTGTAGTAGTGGCAAGAGACTAGTTGTAGTAGTGGCAAGAGACTAGTTGTAGTAGTGGCAAGGGACTAGTTGTAGTAGTGGCAAGGGACAAGTTGTAGTAGTGGCAAGAGACTAGTTGTAGTAGTGGCAAGAGACTAGTTGTAGTAGTGGCAAGAGACTAGTTGTAGTAGTGGCAAGAGACTAGTTGTAGTAGTGACAAGAGACTAGTTGTAATAGTGGCAAGAGACTAGTTGTAGTAGTGGCAAGAGACTAGTTGTAGTAGTGGCAAGAGACTAGTTGTAGTAGTGGCAAGAGACTAGTTGTAGTAGTGGCAAGAGACTAGTTGTAGTAGTGGCAAGAGACTAGTTGTAGTAGTGGCAAGAGACTAGTTGTAGTAGTGGCTGGATGATGATCAGAAAGGAGCGAAAATAGACAATAATGATAATGACGATCAAGGTTGCCACTCAAGTTCTAGAGATAAACCCAGATTTTCTTCTTAAAAAACCCAGAAATACCCAGATTATTTTATGCCTCAAATACACGGGATAGACGACGCTTACACAATCTTTTAGTGCAACTTTAGCACTAATAAGCTGTGTGCTTCCAATTTTTATTTATTTCTTCATTTTTTTTTTAATACCAAAAATTCACAATTATATTAAAATGATTTTATTACCACCCTAATATATGAACTCTTCAAAATGAGATATTTTAACAGTAACATACTACAGTAGTTACATTAACAAAATGTTCCTCAAATCAAATATAAAATGTTAGTTGTTACAGTTGAAAATTGTCACTTAACAGCGACTCGGCATCCATGTCGACAACTTCTCCTTCGTCATGATCATATGCATGAATTGACAACGTGGAATCTTGATTGTGGAGTTCCAAAATCTTTGCATATCTCTGCCGACAACGTCCTTCACGCACATCTTCAACCACGCTTTTACTAGGATTAAACTTATGATAAACTCCGTCTTGGCAACTGCATGCTTGGCTAGTATTCGATTGGAAACTGTTTCACACAAAAGCTTGTTGGTTTGTTTAGTTTTAACTAAGTTAACCTTCGAAAACGCTCTTTCGACGCATGCTGAGGAGTGAGATAGTGCCATAAGCGTGCTTATGAGGTCAGCCAAAACATCAAATTTCTTTTGGTTATTAGCATCTGTTACTTGTTGCAGTCCCAGACAGAATGAGGGCGGATCCTCATCCACCAGATGTCCAAGATCTTTTCGGTACGATGCCAGTTCTCGCCATTGATCAGACAGACGATCAAGGCTCTTACCTTCTTCTTCTTCTTTGTTCGTCCTGAAAAGGACGTTGGTTGCATTGTGTCCGTTTACAGCGAAGCTGAGATATTTGCGCCTTTTGGCCGATACATCCGACTTCAGCACGGCATTTTTGGGACCGGGTTAGCCTTTCCTCTTCGATCCCTACTCACTCAGCCAGAATGCAGTGATGCAGCCTGTTTCCAGGACCACCACTTGGAGGTGGAGTAGAGTCTTGGTTATCTCTGGTTCGCTGACCGTGACGCAAGCAGTCTAGCTATCAGGCTCTCTTCTGAAACAACTGTTGGCAACTGCGCTGCTAATGGAATGACAGAAGGTTTGTTGATCTCGAGAGCATGCTTTGGATTCAACAGCTGATGTAAATGAGTCAAAAAACAACGTCATTGATGTGGTTAAAAACAAGAATTAAATTTAAGGGGAATAAAAAATATATAGCAAATAATTTTTTACATTTTATTATAATAAAAATAAAATGTATAATGCTCAGTGCCCAGAATATACATACTTTGTAAATGCCAATTTTCAAATAATAATAATAAATTCTTTAAGCACCAAACACGGCGCATAAGGCAGAAACCAGTGCTCTCCAGGTTGTTCGTTGTGACGCCTCTCCTCTTAGCTCTTGCACATTATTTAGGCCCAACGTTCTTCCTTCTCTTATTATTGTTCTTCTGAGTGTTTCTTTTGGTCTTCCTTTTTTCCTCTTACCCTCAGGAATCCAAGTGAGCGCCTGTAGTGGTATTCTGTTGTTTTGCATTCGTAGGACATGACCGATATATGACCATCGTCTTTTCCTTATATAGTCGGAGACATATTTCTGCCTAGAGTCTTCTCTTATTTGTCGATTAGTCTTGAATTCTTTCCAACTGATGTTCATGAGTTTTCTAAGACATTTGTTCTGGAATGTATTCAGCTTGTTCTCCAATGATTTTGTTATTTTCCAACTCTCACAGCCGTATGTTAACACTGAGATAACATTTGAATTAAACAGACGAAGCTTGGTATGTATATTCAATGATCGTAATTTCCAAATGTTAGATAATCTATTGAAGGCGCTAGCTGCCAAAGCAATTCTAGTATGAATATCTCTTGTTGTGTCACCATCCTGAGTCATTTTACTGCCTAAATAATTGAAACTTTCAACTTTCTATAGTTTTTCCCCGTTCAAGATGATATCAAAGGTCTCGTTAGAAAAGTTCATAGCTTTAGTTTTAGAGGCATTTATTTGGAGACCTATTTTAACCGAGAGATGACACAAATTATTTACTGCTTCTTGGGATTGTCTGGGTGTTGAACTTAAGAATGCTAAATCATCTGCGAAATCCAGGTCCCCCAGGAATTTTCCATTTGTCCATTTTATACCTAATTGTTCATTGTGGGTATAGTTTCTTATAACCCAATCAATAGCTATTCCAAAAAGTAGTGGTGACATAATACAGCCTTGTTTCACCTCTGTTTCTACTGTAAACCATTCTGTATTCCCGTTATTTGTTCTAACACAACATCTTGCATTGTCATATAGCGCTTTGATTATATTCACATATTTTGATGGAAAACCATAGATTGTAAGTATCTTCCACAATGATGGGCGGTGTAGACTATCAAAGGCTTTTTGAAAATCGACGAAGGTGATAATAAGTGGCGATTGCATTTCCACTGATTCTTCTATAATTGTTCTTAGTGTGAATATTTGATCAATACATGATCGTTTCGGCCTGAAACCCGCTTGTTCTTCTCTGATCTTTTCGTCAGCATGCAATTTAAGTCTTTCTAACATCATGCTACATAATAATTTTCCAGGTACTGATAATAGAGATATACCACGCCAGTTATTACAGTCTAATAGATCACCTTTCTTCGGTAACTTTACAATAATACTGTCTTTCCATTGTTGTGGTGGTTGTTCTTCTCTCCATACTTCATTTATAATATCTAAAATTCTCAAGAGGTTGTTGTCATTAACTGCTTTAATCATTTCCCCTGAAATTTCGTCAACTCCAGCAGCTTTAAAATTTTTAAATCTTTTAACGGCTTGTTTGATCTCGTCCAGCGTGAATTCATCGCAAGTTATTTTCAAATATACCCAGATTAATGCAGATTTGGAAAACAAATACCCAGATACCCAGACGGAAACCAAAAAACCCAGATCTAGTAAAAAAAATACACAGCTGTGGCAACACTGAAAACGATTATCACTATAATAGAATTTTGTATTTATTTTATTTTGTCAAAGGGAAATATGAATGTAACATGTTATGATGCAGGAAACAGTATTATTTTATTGGACTTTAATTAGATTCACTTTATTACTACATAAAAGTAGTATTATTTTTAATTTTCGCATAAAGCATTATTGTCTGTTTAAATAATTTAAATTGCTGTGTAAAATGAAGAAATGTAGAGTTGTAAATTACGACCTTTTAATAATAATTTTATCATTTGGATTGTTTCCCTTGATTCATAGTATTCAAGCACTGAACCCACTGCGGAGAGACTTGTCAATCACCCTATATAATATTGGAATTTTTTCCTCGCATAACACGAATTGTTTTGGGACGCTTGGGTAACCAGCTCCGCGTTCTGGACTTCATCGATGACCTTGCACATTCATCCTATAGCGATGTGATTCTCAACATTTGGGTCGCGACCAAACTAGGGTAGAGGGAAACATTGTGATGGGTCGCGTCTCTTACGTTTCCCTTATTCAAAGTTTTAAGTGGAATGTTTATGGCTAAGTCCTATTTGCATGTGTCGTTTGTTTCACAAGCTAGGAACATTGGGTAGTGGTGGTTAAAAAGCTTGAGAACCACTGCTATAGAGGGAACCTGATGCAAGACAAAGAGAGAATACTGAATAAAGAGGTCACACTAACTGTGGTCTACAGAGAAAATACACATTTCTTTAGAGTAACTGGGGCAAATGATAGTCAGAGATAATGGTTAGAGAAACACCCATACAAGGCGTGGACATATAGACATATCTTCAAAACACCTTTACATGCTGCTGTGTAATAAACATATTTTCAAAACATCTTTACCAGCCTTTGCCTCTTTAGAATGTGTGGATTCGTATATATCCTTAAAACACCCTTATACGACGTTGACAGACACACACACATTTCTCTTTTCAAACAAGTGTAGCCAAGGTTACAGAAGTAAAAACGTACACATTTTCAATAGGTTGTCCCCCACAAAATAAAAAAAAAATAAAAAAATACATCTTTTATTCAGAAAATAATTCAATGGTGCACTGGTGATCTCGTGGCACCATTTCCTTCCTTCATTGTCACTTACAGTTTCTGTAAGCAGCAGTCACCTTCAGTTAGTTCATATCAAGCTATCTACAGCCCCGCGCCATCCCTTGAAGCCTTATATTATTTCTCGTCTCTGTGCGGCTTTTTTTTAGGTTCCTTCTATTTCTTTTTGTTTCAAGTTTCTGTTTACTATCCTCATGCACAGCTCTCCACTTATTCGCCTTTTACGACATGCCTGACAAGTTACAGTGTTGCTATTTGTTGATCCCCGTTCGGACACCGGTAATAATAGTGTGACTAATGAAGGTGTTGAAAGATCTAGAAGTGATGTCACAGGACAGAAACGATTGGCGGGCTTCTGTTGATAACCAATGCCCCACAGGGAGCTGGAAGACTTTAATGAGCTGAATGATTGTATTTATTATACCTAGAAGGGTGATGAACAAGTTCTACTTTGTTTGTCTTGTTATCAGTCAATCAATTTCCGTTGTGATCCTCATCACGTGATGAACAGCCACTTCAGTTTTCGCCCTTACAGGAAGTCCACATTCACATGATCTTGTAGCAATGGTTTCTGGGTAGTTTGTTTGACATGATGAGGTTTCTGGGTAGTTTGTTTGACATGATGAGGTTTCTGGGTAGTTTGTTTTACATGATGAGGTTTACAGTCTTGTAACAAGTTTTACAGTAGTCGTGTTTTACAGTAGTCGTGTTTTACAGTAATCGTGTTTTACAGTAATCGTGTTTTACAGTAGTCGTGTTTTACAGTAGTCGTGTTTTACAGTAATCGTGTTTTACAGTAGTCGTGTTTTACAGTAGTCGTGTTTTACAGTAGTCGTGTTTTACAGTAGTCGTTTTTTACAGTAGTCGTATTTTACAGTAATCGTGTTTTACATTAATCGTGTTTTACAGTAGTCGAGTAGTCGCGTTTTACAGTAACCGTGTTTTACAGTAGCCGTGTTTTACAGTAAATAGAACAGTCCCAACTAAGATGGTTTGGCCATGTTTGCAGAATGGGAGAAGATCGGCTACCACGACAAGCATGGGAAACAAAGAGCCAGGGATCCAGACCTCCAGGACGACCCAGAGTCCGCTGGGAAGACAACATTAGACAATCTTTGAAGGACCGAGGACTAGAATGGAACCAGGCCAGGAAGAAGACAGCTGATAGAATGGTCTGGCGCTCTCTCTTCCAAACCTCTACACCTCACGGTAGAAGGGGAACGACTAAGTAAGTAAGTAAGTAAGTGTTATACAGTAATCGTGTTTTACAGTAGTCGTGTATTAAAACATCCCTGAGGAAGATGTAAGCCTTGTCTGCCTTTGTCTCAACAGAGACCCCTGGTAACTACAGTAAGACTCTTCTTATTATCATCATCATTTACTTTGCGCTCCACATGGAACAATGAACCACCACAGCAGCTGGTCCCCTTGCCTGTGTCAATCATTCACGTGTACTCACACAAGTGGTTTCGGTGACAATCTGTTTTACATGATGAGGTTGCCAGCCCCATGGACAACCTCATATTAGTCGCCTCGTACGACATGCCTGATTTAGTAGTCCAGTTCTGTCTTTGTCTCTTGTCGTATTATTTTCTATCGATATTGAGTTTTCGTGTTAGCCCTGTCCGACAAAAATTCTGACACTGCCCTCGCTACAAAAAAAAAAAGAACAAAAAAAACAAACCTATTGAAGATAACCCAGTTTCTAGATTACATAAGCTATGACAAAAACAATTTAGCTATCTTCATGTTTTCCCATGGTAAACCAACGTTAGCTTAAATGATTGGATCTTCCCTCAGATATCGTATGCAGCTACAGCCCCTGCACTTAGCGATCGGGAAAAGTACAGGACCTTTTTTCGTCTGGCACTAGGAGACTCCGCCCTCAATCCTGCGCGGCGCATGCTAATCAAGCACTTCCTGTGGGACAAAGTTGCGGCCCTCTATGAAGATCTTGAATCAATGTCTCTGGTATGATAAATGTTGTTGTCGTTGTGAAAGTGGGTAGTACAACTGAGGAGACATGTACAAATATATGTAGAGATAACAAACGACTTTTTAAAATTTCTTTTCTGCTGCTGCGGAATTTGCGTCTCTAATAGTTTGGAGCCGTTTCTGTGTTTTTCAAGGTCGTATTATTTTATGTTTCTTTCTCTCCTTAAGGAACACAGACCACCGCTGCAGATGTTGCTCATGAACAAAGCTTGCGTGAAATAACTTGACGTCATACACAACCTAACATTAGTGGTATCTTAGGACATGCTGTAACCTCATTCACGACCTCACATTAGTGGTATCTTAGGACATGCTGTAACCTCATACACAACATCAAATTAGTGGTATCTTAGGACATGCTGTAATAGTCCTCTACATATATTGAGTCAAAATACCAGGAAAAAGACAGCTAGAACACCTTTCACCCAACCACCCTGGTGGAATGAGGATGTAGAAAAAGCATTGATACAAAATGAAAGAGCGACGACAGAATGGAGGAAAGCACGAAAGATAAATACATTGAATAATGGAGAGGTTGAAGAGATGAAGGAGAAAAAACAGAAAGCCACCAATAGGTTCAAGAGCGTCGCAAAGGAAGCCAAGGACCAAGTATGGGAGGCCTTCGTGACACAGGTGGGCACGGAAAAGACCTTAAAGAAATTCTGGTCCTTACATCGACGAATGAATAGAAACAATATAAGACAACCCATACCTAATATTCTGAGCTCCGCGGGAATAAGCCTGAAGACCGATGAAGAGGAAGGACGTGCATTATTCAGTCGGTATATCACTCAGACGGATAAAGGTGATAAAGCTGCCCGTCAAGAGATTAAGAATCGTGTACTGGAAAATGACATCAGAGGCGAGATATATTTCGACCTCATATCTGACGAGGACGTTATGTATACTTTAAAGGCAAGTAGAAACACTGCTCCGGGTCCTTATGGTGTACAGTATCAACACATCAAGCAGCTTGATGACAGAGGTATTACGAATGTAGTCATAGATTTCAACACCAGTATACAGAATGCTGAGGTGTCGGAAGACTGCCTACATACCACCTACGGCTACTTCCTAAACCTGTTAAAGACCCCACACTGCTTAGCAGCTATCAAATCATCACATTGCAGAATGTCTACGGCAAATTACTTGAGGTTGTAGTGGCGAGACAATTTATGAACCACCTTGACGATGCGCACATCCTCCTTGATACCCTGTGTCGTGAAACATTCTAAATCCACATATATAAATTAAAAGGTAAATGTAAAGCCTAACACATAAAGTCAATAAAAGGAAAGAGAAATGGTTAAAGACCCGTGCTTTCCAATAGCGTACGCCTGTGTTAATAGAACGTCATGCTAGTTGAACAATAAAAACCCCTGTTTTATGCTTCGTCTGCATATTCTCACGCTTTCACGTTGATAGTAAAGCCTACTGCATCAATACACGCTTTCTACAATAAAACGTGTACTGTATTTCTAAGAAAACCTTGAAATACGCAAGCTGATTAATGACCTAGATTAATATTCCATTAATTTCATTTTTATACACTACGTTAACATAAACGGAAGGACAGATGGAATTAGGATAGAGAGAGTGAGGGCTGAAAGCAGGAACGCATGCAACACTAACACGCGTCTCGCGATATAAAATTAATGCCACCCTCCCCGCGAAAGGCATGAAGCACTAACTTTTTTTTCAAATGGACAGTGATAAAAAACACTACAACTACGAGGGTTAGGTTTAAAAACCTGTTTAATTTTTATTAGGAAACATGACATTCTACTGTTTTATGTCTGAAATCCTGACATTAGTCTGACAGAACAGTCGAAAAGGCAGGACAGGTGGCGGTTCTAAAACAATAAAAAATTAAAAAAAAATAAAAAAATACACGACTATCCTAGAATACATATTTTGAACGGAGTCACTTAGCTCCATTAAATTTATATATTTGGGTTCCTTAGGACTTGCGGACAAAGAATATGTTAAGTGTTACGCAAATAGTCTAGGAATTAACAAATTATAGCCAAAAGAAAATATTGAGGATGTCGGACAGCACCAAATCATAATCGCACAGTGGCATGTTTTGAAACCACCATTTTACGGGAAATAGGCCAACAAGTTAAATCCGATTTGATTGGCGGGAATGATATGTAAGGCTAAACATGATTAGTCGGACTGCAAATACTAATTTTGGTTGTTAGGGGAAACGTAGGAAGGATAAAGTTTTTCAAAAAGCTTTGTAAACATGGCCCTATTGGCTAGAACCGTTGATATAGTCAATGAGGAGCGTCTGTTCAGTGCCACATTTTGAAATAAACTTACTAAGAAACAGTGCGTTGAGTTCCAGTGCATATTTTTCTAAATAAAAGCCTGGGACAGAGGCAGATCGGAATTTGTGCCATTATTCATCGCCAGTCAACGTATTTGTTTATTATTTCCATGAATTATGGGACCGTGGTCATAACTTATTGAAGCAGCACCTGGTCTGAGTTGTGCTGAATCCACAGGCTGATAGCATACCCCTTGGTCCAGATAGCGACCAGTGAGAGGTCTCAAGAACACAGTGAAGCAATCGAGTAGAGGAAACTGTTTCCTGCCGCCATCACAGCAGATAAGATTCTGTGACCAGAGCAGCTCAATCCTATGTGCCCCCTCTAAAATTGACATTATATTAACAAAAGAGGGACAATAAATTGTTTCAATTGACAGGAACTGTGAACTTTTCCCAATACGATTTCCACCATAAGTAAACACTTGAAGTCATGATGACAAACAACACCCTAGCTTGAAAAGCCAGTATTACTTCATAGTACTACTTCACAAATTACACACATATAATAATGATAATAAAATATGTCAATACAAAGATCATATATATATATAAACTGTGTACACACAACTTGTAATTACATTTGATTGTGATTCCTGGTTCACTGTGTAGTTGAATCAGGATATCTATTATTGATAGGAATTAATAACAATATTTTTAAACTTAGACACTTGACTCATTTAAGATAGTCTTAAAGAGTGTTATATGTGTGTGAGTGTCATAGTGTTGTAAAGTGTTGTGGAATAAATTAAATTGTTTATCTGTCTGTTGTTGTTGTGACTTACACTTCATCATTATCTTAACCCTAGACATTTAACGTAGTCATCACAATATTCCAGAATAATTCTGACTGAGGTATAAATGTGGTAGCAAGTAAGGTCATCTGTAATACACCACACTTATTAGATACAGATACCTTCACAGCTGATCTCAGTCAGTACACTAAGTCCCCTATAAATATTTATAACATCCAACTTTACCACATATATTTGGGTCTCACTCCCGGGATATTGAACTTTCTCATATTATATATATTGGGAATAATAAAAATTTAAAAGGTATCCTTGGGTGAAAATAAATAAGGTTGAGCTCTCAGTGCCTGTGGTTGTCCTTGGATATTTAGTAGAGATTGAATTGTTTAGTTAGATATTGTTTACATTGGCCTGTTAGAAAATGGCGGACCTGGCCAAATTTCGATCTGCTGCTGTGCAGACTGCTAAAGAGTTAGGAATAGACGGGCAAGTTATGATTGCCTATGTCACTACGGAATGTGACAAATATATTGAACGGGAAGAAAGAAGATTAGAAAAAGAGGCCGAAAGAAAGTTAGAGGCTGAAAAAGAAATTAAGAGGTTGCAGATTGAGGCTGAGGCTAATAAATTGGAGGCAGAAAGAGAAGAAAAAAGGCAGAAAGGGAAGCCGAGGAAAGAAGACAGGCTGCAGAAAGGGAAGACAAGCGATTAGCTGCAGAAAGGGAAGCAGAAGATAAAAGATTACAAAGGGAACATGAGTTACGACTAAGGGAGTTTGAGTTTCAAGGCCATGCTCCTGAAAATGGTGCCAGTCCCTTTACCTCCGATGCTACTGCTAGTCAGGGAGCCTCAACCTCAGCTATGAATTTTCATTTAGATCATTTTGTTGAGAAAGACGATGATATTGAGAGCTACCTAAATAGATATGAACTATTAGCTACCACGTATGGGTTAGAGAGAGAAAGGTGGAGCTTAAAGTTATCTCAAGGGCTTCGTGGTGCAGCTTATGAAGTTTTTGCCAAAATGAGCAGAGGTGATCAAGAAAATTATGACATGCTAAAGCAGGCTCTTTTGTTAAGATATGAAAAAAACGCAGAATTTTATAGGAAAAAATTTAGGAATGCTAAACTACTGTCAGGTGAAACCTATCACCAGTTCTCTGCACGGTTAGAGACATACTTGGAGAAATGGACTTCTCTGGGAAAAACCCAAGATCTTAAGGAAATGGTCCTTATAGAACAACTAAGAGAGTCCATGGCTCCAGACCTGAGAAAGTTTCTCATGGAACAAGGTGCAGAGAACCAACGGGCTGATCACCCGTTTGCCAGTCACTTCGATTACGGAAACAACAGCAAATGGATTAATTTGCCATTGCCCTAAAGACGCCAATAGGCGTGATGGGAAACAATGGCAAAGAAAACCTATCTGCTGTTGCCCTAAGACGCCACTAGGCGTAATGGCCACTGACTGCTTTGACGGTCGGTGGCAAAGGACGGAAGAAGAAGAAGAAGGTGCAGAGAGACTGGGCGAGTTACTAAATGTTGCAGAAAGGTATCAAGCAGCTCAGGCAGAGGTATCAGGTAATAAAAAGAAACAGGTAGATAATTTTAGGGCACCACAGAACTTTAATAAATTTGATCCTAGAGATCAAAACAAAGGTAAGCACCAATTTGGTAGGCCACGGTATGACAAAAAAAAAAAAACCCCACAATTCGATGAAAGGAAATATGATGAAAGAAAATCTTTCAACCAAGGAAGGAGGTGGTGTAAAAATTGTAAGATGAACAATCATGATACTGACCGTTGCAGAAGGAAACCTGTGTATATGGCCACCCTTCAGGTCAGGTCGACCTCAAGAAAGGAGGAGGATATTCTGATAGATACCACTCCAGAAGAGATGAGGAAGGCACAGGCTGGGGATAAGACCCTCAAGCCTTGTTTCAGGAAATTGTCAACTTGTCATACAACTCCAGGCAAGGGAGATTTTTACATGAAAAACAAGTTGATTTACAGGAAGGCCGGAACTAGATCCAATGGTCACGGACAGTTGGTTCTTCCAAAGACATATAGGGCAGAATTAATAAGGAGCTTACATGTGAAAAAAGATGGGGACCATGAGAAAAATGGTACCATCATCCAAAAGGTGGCTCACAATTAATATTGGCCAAAGGCAAGGTGGGACATTGAGAATTTTGTAGAAAGGTGTAGCATAGCACATGAGGGAACACCCACAAGTGGGAACATTGATCAAGACCTGGACACGCCACGGGGCAAACTTAGGCCTGACAATACAAAGAAAAATAAATTTGATAAAGTGGACCAAATGAAATGGGAAGCCCCTTTTCACGGACAAGCTTCAATTAACTGTTTTACAATGGCCACTATGCAGCGAGTGCAAAAACATGTCTTACCCCAGGATAAGCCGAAAATCCCTCAATCGGACTTAAACAAACTGGAGGAAGAAGATGTAGAGAGGAAATCTCTCATCAAGAATTCTAAGTGGGGAGAAAGCCCCAAGAAAAGAATTGGTAGCGGTCATTTTGTGCATGATAATTCTGGGAAGAAAAATCATCACTATGGAGCTTCGAGTGGAAGAGACCATACCGGTGCATGGACAGATAGGGCCACAAAATTAAAGGTCCATATGAAACGCTGTTAAGAACGTGGACTGATGAAAAGGCAGAGGAAAATATTACATCCTCATACCAATATGTGAATGAGCTGACCACTCGTTTAAAAACTGGCTGGAAACTTGCCAATGAAAATTTGAGACAAGCCAGGAAGAAACATGCTGCCCATTACAACAGGAAAGCTAAAGACAGAGATTTGGCTGTGGGAGAGAAGGTACTGCTTCTTCTACCCGGTAGTCAGAATAAATTACAAATTGGATGGCAAGGTCCATATACAGTTCTAGAGAAGGTGTCTAGAACCAATTATAAGATAGATAAGAAGGGGAAAGAAAAAATCTATCATGTGAATCTCCTGAAGAAATATTTGGAAAGAGAAAATCAGGAAGAGACACACTTGTTGACCTTGTCCATTGCCATGGAGATGAAAAAGGAACCACTTTCATCATTTGAATATCCATTACACCCCTGTGAGACAGCGGCACAGGTGAAAATCAGTACGCATTTAACGAAAAATCAGAAAGAGAGAGTGCAACAGGTTCTAGATAATCATACAGAGGTGTTAACAGACCGACCGGGGCATACAAACTTATTGGAATATGATATGAAACTGATAGACCCCACACCTGTCTGTATGAAACCCTATTCGATTCCTTTTGCTAAGGAGAAAGCTTTGAAGGAAGAGATAGACTATTTGTTGAAGGAAGGAATTATTTCACACAGTGAATCTTCGTATAGTTCCAGTGTGGTACTCTTAAGGAAACCCTCTGGAGAACATAGACTCTGTATAGATTACAGGAGACTGAATGCTATCACAGAAGGACAGGTGGATCCATTGCCGGATACAAATCAGTTGTTTGCCAGGCTAAATAAAGCTAAATATTTCTCAAAAGTGGATCTGAGTAAAGGATACTATAAGATTCCGGTAAAGCCTGAGGTTAGACCATACCTAGCTTTTAGTACCTCAGAGGGACACTATGAGTTTAACAGATTGCCATTTGGATTGAAGAATGCGCCTAGTGTCTTCTCTAGAATGATGAGAAAATTGTTGGATCCTCTGAATAACCCATGCATCACAAATTTCATGGATGATATCCTTATAGCAACAGAAACATTTGAGGAACACATTGACTCTCTGAACATGCTGTTTAATCGACTTAGAGAAGCGAATTTAACAGCCCGACCAACCAAATGTTGCGTTGGATGTAAAGAATTAGAATTCTTGGGACACACAGTCCATCAGGGAAACATGACTCCTGACCCCAAGAATTTAGAGAAACTAAAGAAAGCCCCGAGACCACAAACCAAGAAAGACGTGAGATCCTTTGTCTCATTATGTGGTTTCTACCAAAAGTATATCAAAAACTTTAATTCCATATGTGCACCGTTAACTGATTTGACACGTAAAGGAAATCCAGATCGAATTACATGGACATCACAATTTGAATTGGCTTACCAGGAATTGAAGGAAAAGCTCACAAGCAAACCTATTTTGAAATTACCTGACTTAAGTCAAGAATTCATTGTAAGGACGGATGCCAGTAATATCGGGTTAGGTGCGACCCTGTTACAGAAATCAGATGCACTGGATGGGGAATTAAGCCCAGTGGCATATGCTAGCAGAAAGTTGAATAAAGCTGAAACCAATTACTCAACTAGCGAAAAAGAATGTCTTGCAGTAATATGGGCGATAAAGAAATTCAATATTTATCTGTATGGGAAGGCATTCAAGTTGCAAACGGGTCACAAACCCTTGTCGTATCTAGCGCAGGCTAGGCATGAAAATTCTAGGTTACTCAGATGGTCCTTACTTATGCAGCCATTTGAGTTTAGCATAGAGTATATTTCTGGAAAAACAAATCTGGGAGCGGATTTTTTAAGCCGCCATCCGTGTGATGAGAATCACCGTAAGCCCCAGAAATAATAATAAATTTCTCTATGTGTATATAGAATTATAGACTGACATATAACGTCTGTTTTAAGAGGGGAGAATTTGTCGTGAAACATTCTAAATCCACATATATAAATTAAAAGGTAAATGTAAAGCCTAACACATAAAGTCAATAAAAGGAAAGAGAAATGGTTAAAGACCCGTGCTTTCCAATAGCGTACGCCTGTGTTAATAGAACGTCATGCTAGTTGAACAATAAAAACCCCTGTTTTATGCTTCGTCTGCATATTCTCACGCTTTCACGTTGATAGTAAAGCCTACTGCATCAATACACGCTTTCTACAATAAAACGTGTACTGTATTTCTAAGAAAACCTTGAGATACGCAAGCTGATTAATGACCTAGATTAATATTCCATTAATTTCATTTTTATACACTACGTTAACATAAACGGAAGGACAGATGGAATTAGGATAGAGAGAGTGAGGGCTGAAAGCAGGAACGCATGCAACACTAACACGCGTCTCGCGATATAAAATTAATGCCACCCTCCCCGCGTAAGGCATGAAGCACTAACTTTTTTTTCAAATGGACAGTGATAAAAAACACTACAACTACGAGGGTTAGGTTTAAAAACCTGTTTAATTCTTATTAGGAAACATGACATTCTACTATTTTATGTCTGAAATCCTGACATTAGTCTGACAGAACAGTCGAAAAGGCAGGACAGGTGGCGGTTCTAAAACAATAAAAAATAATAAAAAAATAAAAAAATACACGATTATCCTAGAATACATATTTTGAACGGAGTCACTTAGCTCCATTAAATTTATATATTTGGGTTCCTTAGGACTTGCGGACAAAGAATATGTTAAGTGTTACGCAAATAGTCTAGGAATTAACAAATTATAGCCAAAAGAAAATAGTGAGGATGTCGGACAGCACCAAATCATAATCGCACAGTGGCATGTTTTGAAACCACCATTTTACGGGAAATAGGCCAACAAGTTAAATCCGATTTGATTGGCGGGAATGATATGTAAGGCTAAACATGATTAGTCGGACTGCAAATACTAATTTTGGTTGTTAGGGGAAACGTAGGAAGGATAAAGTTTTTCAAAAAGCTTTGTAAACATGGCCCTATTGGCTAGAACCGTTGATATAGTCAATGAGGAGCGTCTGTTCAGTGCCACATTTTGAAATAAACTTACTAAGAAACAGTGCGTTGAGTTCCAGTGCATATTTTTCTAAATAAAAGCCTGGGACAGAGGCAGATCGGAATTTGTGCCATTATTCATCGCCAGTCAACGTATTTGTTTATTATTTCCATGAATTATGGGACCGTGGTCATAACTTATTGAAGCAGCACCTGGTCTGAGTTGTGCTGAATCCACAGGCTGATAGCATACCCTTGGTCCAGATAGCGACCAGTGAGAGGTCTCAAGAACACAGTGAAGCAATCGAGTAGAGGAAACTGTTTCCTGTCGCCATCACAGCAGATAAGATTCTGTGGCCAGAGCAGCTCAATCCTATGTGCCCCCTCTAAAATTGACATTATATTAACAAAAGAGGGACAATAAATTGTTTCAATTGACAGGAACTGTGAACTTTTCCCAATACGATTTCCACCATAAGTAAACACTTGAAGTCATGATGACAAACAACACCCTAGCCTGAAAAGCCAGTATTACTTCATAGTACTACTTCACAAATTACACACATATAATAATGATAATAAAATATGTCAATACAAAGATCATATATATATAAACTGTGTACATACAACTTGTAATTACATTTGATTGTGATTCCTGGTTCACTGTGTAGTTGAATCAGGATATCTATTATTGAAAGGAATTAATACATATATTTTTAAACTTAAACACTTGACTCATTTAAGATAGTCTTATAGAGTGTTATATGTGTGTGAGTGTCATAGTGTTGTAAAGTGTTGTGGAATAAATTAAATTGTTTATCTGTCTGTTGTTGTTGTGACTTACACTTCATCATTATCATAACCCTAGACATTTAACGTAGTCATCACAATATTCCAGAATAATTCTGACTGAGGTATAAATGTGGTAGCAAGTAAGGTCATCTGTAATACACCACACTTATTAGATACAGATACCTTCACAGCTGATCTCAGTCAGTACACTAAGTCCCCTATAAATATTTATAACATCCCACTTTACCACACCCTGGGCAGTTATAGACCAATAAAAGTGTCATGGGGTAACGCTGGAACATTTGCGTACGATGTATATGAGGGTTTCCAGGGTAAACAAGAAACGGTGGCTGTGGCAATTGACCTAGAGGATGCTTACAACAGTGATTACTTTGCAACCTTGATGGACTGTGTAAAAGAATGTGATGTAAACCCATGGCTAACAAGGTGGATAGCAGCTGCCTTAACTGAGAGAGCAGTTGCATTTCGGTTGGGAACATGGACATCAGAACCACTACCCATTTGCCCAGGATTATCCCAGGGTTCTCCATTATCACCGGTGCTGTTTAATATCTATACAGCAAAAATAGCTGCAATCCAACCAACAGGTTTGGAACGAACATTAACTTTTGCCGATGAATTGCTCATTTACAGGACTGGTTCAGATAGAAATGAAATGGTTAAAAGCATACAATGAGACACTTCAAGCAGTTTCTAAATGGTGCGACGAAACCAGCTCCAAGGTCAATCCCAACAAAGCCTGTGTGCTTTGATGCTCCAAGAATAACTCCAAATTGAAGGCAGATCTTCCAGATATTACTCTCAGTGGACAGAAAATTGAAAGGCAGAACAAGCTGAAATACCTTGGATTAACATTCGATCGTGGGCTATCATATAAGCACCATGTTGATCACATTATGCGGAAGTGCAAGAGAGGTCTGGCAGCCCTAAAAACAATGGCTGCAGCGCACCTGGAGCAGAAATTACTGTTTCTCCTGTATCATCAGCTGGTCTTGTCTGTAATCGAGTATGGCCTGGGAATACTCACGCTGTCAATATCACAATGTGAACGACTGGAACGCATTCAAAACGAAGGGATGCGTATAGGCTGCATGCGAGATACCCCTATTGTGATGATGCGGCACATGTTTAGATTGCTGTCAATTAGATCCAGATATAAGATGGCCCAGGTAAAAGCGTATATGCGTGTAGCCACAGACAAAAGGCATCCCCTGCATGGGAGCATTGCTGACATCAAAGGAGCGAGAATAAAGAGGGGGATGTCATGCATGGCGCAGGCAGTGGAAACAGGTGACCCCAGTTGAAAATATATTCAAGGGAGAAGAGTGGAGTAAGTCAGATGAAAGCTAAATGAACTACCAGCAAGTCATCATCCGCCTTGGTAGAGAATGCAGAACTTGGGCCAATGGGAGAGCAGAGCTGGAAATTGATCATCTTATAAATGATAATTCTGGGGATGATGATGCCATTGTGTACACTGTAATATGTGGTAATAAATTAGGGTGTGGCTTCTCTGCTAGAGTAAAGGGCAGAATCGTCGCTGAACATAGCGGGGTTTCCAATGATAACAACCTCCAGCATGAGAATGGATGTAAAAGCAGGTACTGCTGCCTTAAGATGGCTGTCTAAGACTGTATTAACAAAGGTAGTTATTGTATCAGACTCACAATCCATTCTTCGGAAGTATGACGACCTCTATCGATCCTTGGTTCTCTCCGGCAGTATCGGTACATTTATGGTACTGATTTTTATTTTGTGCTGTCAATTATCGCACTTTTCGTTCTCTCTTTCTTTCTTTCCTCGTTATTTTTCTGCTAAGTAGCAGATATTTGATTTTATCAAATCACCCTGTAGGTGATAAATATCACATTTGCTTGGCGCTACCCAGATTTGTTGGTTATAGGCGCGGCAGATTAACACGACATCGGCCAGCGCTATCGGCTTAGTCACCGACAAGACACGAAGTTTGCGTACTCATATGACAGATAACGAGATTACTGTCTGTGTGACACATGTGGGCAGACAAGTGTGATATAATCGATTCCGGTCACTTGGTTAATAGTAATCATGGATTTATTACATTTTAGAGAATATGAGTCTACAAATGTGTTGGTGAGAGTGTCCGCAAGGCATCAGATGTCCATATATGGTAATACGTGACCTTAGCCGGCACGCACCTTATTTCATGTGGTACTATTTTGAAATATCACACCTTATCTGCCTGATTTGAAATGATTGAATTTTTCTGATTAGATTCATAACAACATTGAGGGGGAATATAGCCTGACCATTTCGCAGTTTTATTTCACTGTGAATTTCAAGCTTGCCGAGATAACCTCAGACCTCGCCAGTGTGAAGACTAGCTTCATAATTCCGTTTTATTAACCGGACCTTTTATTGGAGAACAAGATAAGACTTTAAAAAAGCACAGGAAATCGCTACATTTTAATAAGGAATCCCGGGACTAGGAAACTGAAGAAACACGGAGTCAGAGGGGAATATATTGTAAAATTAAAGACATTCCAGACACGTGTAAGAGGCCTAACCCAGTGCCTTAACATATTCATCTGAGCAAAAAGTCTGTAGTCAAGATTGGCTTATTGGTGGTACCAGCAGAAAGTACTATCTCTGGAACCAAGTGAAGGTAGAAGTGAATTGACGTTGTAAGAGACGCCATCATAAGAGGGTCTTATAGACAGATGCAGAACCAACTTGGCAGTTACTCCTTGACGTTCTGGGAACGTGCGGCGCCTGAATTTTGACCAGAGACGAGCGAGAGAGTAAAGTGAAAGATAACAAACCCAGCGGGAGAAGAAACTACCATTGGCAACTAAGTGAAAATATCCGCTGCCAAAAGTGACCTCCTTTATTCAGTTAAATCCCATTCAAGTGATGAAATCCTTTTCATAACTATTTAAATTATTTCTTTTAAACTGTTAAACTTAAAGTGATTATTAAATTTTGTTATTTGCAATGTTACAAATCTAACTTCGATTTAATCCGTAAATGTACTACATGATTGTTTCAGTCAAAGTTACTAAACACACACTCTAAACAGAGCTGTATATGTTATAATAATAAATTCCACTGATTAACTTAGGGGTGGGGGCTTAACGCGCTAGAATAAACCATTGCTAAATTCTTCATAAAAGTGTCGGCAGATTGTAGAATTAACGTGCTCGGCGACAGCCAGCATTGTTTTCGCTTATCTGAATATCTTATGAAGACTCCCATGTGATAGAAGCTTTACTACTCTTCTATCGACATTTCTGCCAAGAGTAATCTTGTGTAAACATACTCCATTGAAGCCTATAATAAATGCTCTTGAGTTTTGGCTATTGTTAGACTACTACTGCAAAGCAGGGGAGGCAATACCGTCACAGAAAGGTCCAAAATGGTTGGCTTCGACATGAATGGAAAACCTCCATAGAAGCATCGAATCTTCAAGAACTGATATGGATCTACTGTCCTGGTCATGCCGGGGTACGTGGCAATGAAAGAGCTGACAGACTAGCTTCAAGAGCACCCATAAAAAGTGCATTGGTTATGGATAAGGAAGAAATACTGATGGCAATTCATGTTCGTCTATTAGAGAATGACACTGTAATCGATGAATCATCAAGGCTAAGACTGTTGGAATTATCATTAAACGTAAGACCAGCAGGCATGGACGCATGAGAGGACGCATCCGCCGTGTATACAACCAGTGCGCAACAGGAACAATTAACATTCATATATGTGACCGTGCATTGCTCAGATGCATAAAGAAACATCTGAGTTAAAAAGTAAAACATTAACAAATAATGAGGAAATAGGGAATAATACAACAGGCGTAAGCTCCGTCTGGAGCATTGTTTTCAGACAATATAATGGATAACGTAATACATGTAATGTTAATTTAACGTACAGCAAGAACACCCAGTTGACACGGAGATCATGAACTGTCAATCAAAGTAATTTGGTTAGATTAAACAAAGCAGCACTGGTATTGTTATAGCATTAAGTGCAGGTCATTTTGTATTGTTGTTGGAAACTTGAGTGACAGTTTTTAAGTTTTATACCATGGTTTTCACACTGGTGAAGGTCATTCTAGAATTGACAGCCCAAAAACAAAACAATGTATTTGGAAAGTGACTTTGTTGAATTTATTAGACGTAACTATAAACAGACGACATCTCGTGGATGTAACTATAAACAGTGGACATGAAAACGACAATTATGACAATAACACAAAAAAATCAAAGACAAAGTTATATAATTTGGACGGACAGCTTATTTTATTAATAAGAGAAGGGAATGAAATGTAGACAGAGATAAGTTGCATTTAGGAAAATGAATTCGATTTTAATCTTGAGCGATGAACACCTGTGCATGGGAAAGGGACATTGTATAGGAATGATTGATAGAGTGGTATTTGTTTTTATGAGAATATACGTAGACGTACATTGCTGTTGCATAATTGGGGCGTGAGAAAGTTATTAGATTTAAAAGATACGTGCTGAGATCAGCATTTCACACGGATGTCAGGTTAACAAATCATGAAATCCTGACATTTTCTTATAGAACAATAGAGAAAAACAGTTGCCAAGGACAAATTGAAAGTATAAATACTAGAATTAGTACAGTCAAAAACAGAGAGCTTGGAAACCACCATGTAGAAGTAGACAGCAGAGAGAAGTGATGACTTGTATTTAGGACTAGCTGTTAGTACTCGGCGTTGCACGGATTTTCTAGTACTGGTTTAAGAAACCTATATTGTGTGAGCAGAAACGTCCAGCACTAGCTACAGCAGCCGTTGCGAGAGTTGTCAGCACATTGAGGTAACTAACTATTACGTTCTAACTAGTAGTGACCACGTGAGATAGGTGCAAGTAAACTTCCGGTTTATCAAGAGACATTATAAAGAAAGTAAACTTTCGTCTCGTCAAGTGACCTTATAAAGCTTTAACCAATCTCAGTGTTATGCAACGATAAACGTTACCCGCTACTCAACAGAACATTATAGAAAAAGTGATTCTAAAACTTTCAGAACAAGGGCCATTACAATTTACGACTTATATAGTAGCCCATTTAACCAGATGAGAATTTCAGCAAGGAACAAATGACGTTACAGAAGATGTTTAGTTATGAAAACCATCGTCAGTGATAGAACTTCTATGTGAGAACTTTAGACCAGTAATTTCCAACCAGTTGTTATAAATGATTGATGACGTGACCAAACAGGCAACTTAGGATTTGATATAAACGACTGACGACTTAGAATGTATTCCAGCCTCTAAGAAGACGACTATGGACACTCTATAATTTATTAGATGATATTTGATATTTACTTTCGAACCAATGCTGTGTTCTGGGATCTTCCTCAATTCATTCATAACCCTCCACTCCCAAAGGAGCATAGGGCTTCAACAAACACATGCCAAGTCCTCCTGTCACGTGCCATCATCTCAAGTTATTTCCACGTTCTCCTCATCATTTTCACCTCTGTTTCCAGCTCTCTTCTCCATGTGGGTCTACCTCTGCCTCTATTGCCCTGGGGGTTCCAGAACAACGACTGCCTTGTAATGCTATCAACAGTTTCCTTAGTGTGTGTCCTATCCATCGCCATCGTCTTCTTCTCATCTCTTGTTCCACTGGCACTTGTCTAGTTCTTGTCCTCAGTTCCACGTTGGTAACCTTGTCATACCATTTTAATCCCTCTGTTCTACGCAAGCACCCATTTATGAAAGTCTCTAGCTTTTTGGTTGTTGTTTTTGTTGTTCTCCATGTCTCAGAGCCATACAATAGAACTGACTTCATATTTGAGTTGAAGATTTTTATTTTCGTGTTGGATCCGATTTCTCTTGATCTCCATATATTTCCCAATGCAATGAAAGCTCCTCTTGCTTTTTGTATTCTTAGTTTGATATCATTGTCTGTCCCTCCAACTTTGTCTATATTGCTGCCAAGATATGTGTACGATTCTACATCTTGTATTGGTGTTTCTTCAAGTTCAACCCTGTTATCATTACCTGCATTTATTTTCATTATTTTGTCTTTTCCCTGTGTATTTTCAGACCCAATTTCTGTGACCTCTCATCGAGTGTTTTCAATTTGTCCTGCATCTGATTACGGTTATGGGACAGATGAGCCAAGTCATCAACAAAATGCAGATCATTCAACTGTTTAGTCAGAGTCCACTGGATTCCATTTATGTTGTGTGTTGTCGATGATCTCATAACCCAGTCTATTGCTAGTAAGAAAAGAAATGGAGACAAGAGGCATCCCTGTCGCACTCATGTTCTTATCCCAAACGGTTCTGGAAGCTGTCCTTCGTGAAGAACTCTGCATGTCATGTCTTCATATGTTTTCTTTATTAAATTAATGATCTTCAAGAGAACTCCATAATGCCTCATCAATTTCCAAAGTAATTCTCTGTCTACACTGTCAAATGCCTTTTCGTAATCCACAAATCCAATGTATAGTGGTGAATTCCATTCCAGACTATGTTCAACTATTATTCTCAAAGTGGCTATCTGGTCTGTTGTTGAGGATTGTTGCATGGTCAGCGAGCATTTTGGTTTGAAATTTATTCGGGTGGTCGCACCATGTAACACTTCTACTAAATAAAATGAAATAGTTCGCGTGTGGCGATGTATGACGCGTTAGACTTGGTTACGGAGAGTCTTTGTGTAGCCTTCGGGCCTATGGCAGTGTTTTGGAATATGTTGCATGACCACTAACTTATATGTATAACCGTCTGTGTTCGGGCTTTCAATAGCTTATGAAATGATAATGTATAAGGACCAGTGAGTCCATGATTTATGTAAATGATAATGTGTAAAGACCAGTGAGTCCAGGATTTATGTAAGACGGTAATAGGAAAACGCGATATTCGTGAAACACGATAATGTGGAACGGCTGTTAGAGCCTGGCGAGCAATGCCAAATATAATATGGACATAGTTGTGATATATATATATATATATATATATATATATATATATATATATATATATATATATATATATATATATATATATATATATATATATATATATATATATATATATATATATATATTAGGCAGAGACCCTAATAGAACTGTAAGCGGACAGTTTAATACTGCGTGAATAATAATAATTATGCCAAGCAGTTTGGTTGAAATATAATTGAACGTTAATTAAAACGGCAAAGTAATAGACATGCAATGAAGGCGTTCAAAGTTCCAGTTATGACTGTTTTTATGAACTTCAAATATTTTTGGTCAAAAGGAACTAAATAAGACAAGACTTATTGAATGAACGTTCAGATACAACTAACTAAAGAATCACGAAACGAATCTATTGTTGCAGTACCAAAACGATACTGGATGTAAAGCAGACCAGATGAATAATTATTACATGAAACGTAATACATATTAACCCACTCAATTAGAGAAAAGTCCACAACATCTGTACATGATCTGTTTTGTCGAAAACCTGCTTGTTCATCTCCCAGTTTCTTGTCTATGGACTTTTCCTCAATAAACATAATCAAACGTCTGCATCTGTAGTTGATGTCTTCAAGAGCATTGTGTGTGGTGTGTGACGTACGTCTAGTTCGACAAGTGAGTTTTCCCTGATTTGATGGATGATTAAAGGGACTTTTAACTTTTCATAACATTAGAACCCCTGAACATTTGTTGTAACTTTGTTGTTTCGCCAGAGCGAACCGATTCCACCGGGGCTCATTAAGTATGCGGCATGAGATCTAAAGACACTGAGACAATCCCCAGAACAGAGAAGCTAGTTCTCGCAGGAATTTCTCATCTCCGTGCGAACACTGAACCGCTCGCAAGATGGACCAGAGCGGTCAGAAGAAAGCGGAGGCAGCGAACAGAGCAACGTCTCGCAGGAAGATGACACGGCAGTGCGAACCAGAGTAGACGAAGAAAGCTTCTTGCAGACCTCGCACTTCTGTGGCAACCGGCAGACTTGCCCGAAAGACTGAGAAACAGGAGAGACGGAGATCGGAAGCCAGGGGGCAATCGCGGTTAACACGACGGCTAGAAACCTCGACTTTTCCTGGGTTCTAAAGAGGGGCTAGAATCTAACAGGTCCCACTCATCTTGAATTCCATTTAGATATATATACAGACCCTGAAGAATGCAACTTTATCACTCGTTTCGCCAGACCTTGACAGAAGCACTAGCATAGTGAAATCCTGTTTGATTCACTCTGGATACTCATCTTATTTGCAGTGAATTATATTCTGTGCTAAACGGTATAATATATTTGTTTTAAAGTGATCAGTGGTCTAGTTCATTCATTCATTTTATTTCACTGGATTTTGTGATTAACTTAAAGCTATTAAATTAAATTTATCTCAAATAGTTCCAGTGGAATAGGTAATGAAATATTTATTATATTATTTCCCAAAATGATAGATACTTAAATGCTTAAAGTAACATTTAAAGACGCGAGGGAATTTATAACTTAATTTAATTGAGTTTAGTTCTAGTTTTTACATATGTTTTAACTATTAAATTCGCGTGGAGTTCTTCCTGAATTTTATAAAAATTATAGACGCGAGTGTATACATAGTTAACTGTAAATTTATCGCTCTTTGGAAATGATACTTGATTTTCGGTATAAATTACATGTTTTCTATCTTTTATCTAGAGTGATCGTTACCTTAGCGATCCCAGCAAGAAGAAGTACAACCTGGTAAAGAGTCCCCAGACTCAGTTCTTAAACCCCCTTACAGAATCTGATGAGACTGTGTATTAAATTTTAAATCTTTGAGGCGATCCTATGTTTGGGATCCAGCTATCTAAATTAATAGAAAGAAAGCACCCCCATTGACAAATTTAAACACCTCACCAAGTATATTAAGTTGTAACTGGAAGAACAATCGCCAGAGTTTTTTAAATTAAAATTACTGCTACAGAGAGAGAGCGAGAGAGAGAGAGAGAGAGAGAGAGAGAGTACATATTTACCTGAACTGTGACGGTACCTAGTTTTTCCTCACCGGATTTAAAACCTACCTCACTGGACAGTTGTAGTCACCTCGGTTTTTTTAAAGAAGAAGGTTCACCACCAGCGGTGAAATCTAAGAAGCCACACCCCATTCTCACCAGTATCTAACTGCGACGGTGCCATCCCATAGACTTTTTTATATCAGAAAAATAAACCACAAGAACATTCAGTCTTCACGACCGGCGATAAGCGGGAATATTTGCTACTAGCCAAAACTCGCTAAATCTGGGGCCGGACATTGAAGTAACAGACACTCTCAATATGTCAAGTGTTAATTGATGAGTTTTTTTGTATAATTCTATGGATTGCCTGCTTCTAAGATCCGTAAGTCTGTGTGTGATTTGTGTGTTGGCCAGCACGTGCGTGCATGACTAAAAGGAGATTTATGTGCAACTATTTTAATTGCTGTACCTGGTAGACACTTTGTTAGTTATTCCTTACATGGTTCAGTTTATAAGTGGGATTTCTTAACCTCTGTTATTTCCCCTTCCTACTCTGCTTAGTAGAAGGGAAAACAGTTAAAGATAATAGGACTAGTTTCCTAATCCCGCTTTTCAGGATAGATTAATTGACTGTTGGGTTAACGTATCTACTTCTGTTAACTACCTGTCACTTGGACCGGGTTCCTTTTTCCATTTTTCTGTACAAGAGGGAAGGGCATATTGAACACTACTCTTTAACAACCCCCCACGCTCCTTGTTTTGTTTTTTTTGTATCTTGAAACTTCGATTTCTGCATGTACATTGATAATCGTTTGTGACTTGATTTTAAAAAAATGCTAAATAAAAGGAATAAAACTTTTAGCATTTGTGTTGGCAAGGCCCAAACCCAAACTTTCCCATATTCGTTATCGTAGTTTGTATTCACGTGCGTCTGTGTGTCTGAAGCACCAAATCGGTGTGAGCGCAGTTGTGAGTCTGGAAACTGGCAAATAATTGTTTGTCCAGAAGAGTTTTTTGGAGTAGTATTGAGAGACAAATTGTCGTAAAACAGTCTGTCCTTACTCTTCCCAGCACTCTGTGAATCAACTATTTACTTCTAAAACCCTTACTATCACATAGCCTTTTCCATCATTCTCCACTCTAAACAGGACCACTATTTCCAAGACTCTTCCTCTCAAATAAATTTACGACATGGTGTACAAAACGTGTGTTGTTCAATTAACATCTTGTATACTGTGGTGATGGTAATGGACAATAACATACTATAAATAACAGCGGGGTTAGTCAGAGAACCTGGTATCTGAGGTTTTCACTCTCCTCCACCAAGTAGTGGGAATCTACATCTGAGGCGTATAGTCTTTCGTTCCACTGCAACAACAACCATGTATACGTCACTGGACTGCCACCCTGGCACATACTCTTCGACATTTGCTGAGGGAGACTGAGCACCTATGGGTTTGCCCGGAGTGCAATGACATCGATTCTGATTAACATTAACATTAGGACATTCCTGAGGGACCCGTTATACTATTTGGTTTCTGACACGGGGCACATGGGTCTATACATCAACAAACTTAGTCAACTGTATGTCTTCCGTGTCAGGCTCGTTATCTAAATGTGAAGAGCACAGTATCAGCCGAACAGCAACTTACAAGCAGTAACGATACATCATAACATCTGAATCAATTTCTATATTTTAATACTCCAGTAACGTTTACAAGTAACACATGGATATGGTGGCGCACATAATATAAATGGTGCACTGGGGAAATCGACATTTCTCATATAATTCTCAGTTATACTCCTTACAATACAAAATAGCCCCTGGTTACACAATCACGATTCCGAATTCAGTACACTGAATCAAACCTGGAGTACCGACAGCCACATCATCTCACCAGCAAACTTCCTCCCTCACTCGCGACGTCCCTTTTTCTAGCAGCCATTCTACTACCTGTCCCTACTTACTCATTGTGTCCTGACATTCACTCATCCTATAAACATATCAGCTTGTTCAGACACGAACAGCTCACAACAACTCATGTAAACATCATGTGGTAGGTTTCTATTGTATAAACATTTAAACAAATAAAGAGTAGAAACCCGAGGCCTGTACACAGTAAAAAAAAATAATGCACAAAGGTATGTATCAGGCACTCGTAAGAAATAAATAAGTGGAAAACTAGACAACAGAAAAACAATAGAAGTGATCGGCTTACCGGGGAACGAACAAACGAACGAACTTTATTTTCAAAGGGTTGAGAATTTGGCACACAGGCCCGTCTGACATTCTGCCCTTCCTTTCTCTCACCTTTCATACTGAATTCATTTATTCTCTTTTGCATTTTACATATCAATGTCAAGGAATTCAACGTTGTAAAGTAAAATAATAAAACAAGGAATAGCACACTCATATTAACATTAATTACTTATAAGCATGACATAACATATGTTGAAAGTACAAACATCGTCATTAGAACCTACAGTTATAAGAAAAGATAATCCGACTATGGGAGCATGTAATCAGAATTCAGAAAGTATTCAAAAAGTTTATGATTGTATGAATAGGTACTGAGGTTGTTTCTTAGGTTATGTGGAAAACAATTCCAAAGATGAGCAGCAGAGTACGCTAAGTTTTTCTTGAATAAGTCAAGCCTAGGCTTGGGCGGGCACTTGCAATCTTTCATTGTATTTAAACAGTGGCCACAGATATGCTGGAATTTTGCGTGACAGGATTTTGTGAACAAATTTAGCTTTGTTAAACAGAAGGGGCTTTCTTAAGGGCAGTATTTGGAGATTTTTATAGAGATCTACACAGAGTTAGGCAGTTGTCAGAGACTAGACGCACTGCACGCTTTTGTAGTGAACGGAGTCTCTTTGTATTAGACATTGAGCAACCATCCCAGATTGTGGAGCAATAGTCAAGGTGTGCTTGTATGAGGGAACCTAAGACGCGCCAACAGTGAGAAATGCAGTTAGCGACCCATAGCTAGACTGCTTACGTCAGGATCAGCGAACCAGAGCTGACCAAGACCCTACTCCACCTCCAAGTGGTGGTCATGGAAACAGGCTGCATCACTGCAGTCTGACTGAGTGAGTAGGGATCGAAGAGGGAAGGCTAACCCGGTCCCAAAAATGCCGTGCTGAAGTCGGATGTGTCGGCCAAATGGCGCAAATATCGCAGCTTCGCTGTAAACGGACACAACACAACCAACGTCCTTTTCAGGACGAACGAAGAAGAAGAAGAAGAAGAAGCTTGTATGTGAGATATATAGAACAATTTTCGTGCATTTTCATCTAGGAAATGTTTGATTTTTGCTGACTGGTAAACTTTCTGTGCCGTTTGCTTGGTCAGTGCATGTACATGTGAGTTCTAATTTAGATGCTGGTCAACAATTATACCTAGAGTTTTATGTTCATTAACGTTTTCAATTAGTGAGGTACCAATGTAGATCTGAAGTGCTGTTTTCTCTGAAATTTGTAATTTTTGTCTAGTTGATATTAACATGCATTTTGCTTTAATGATATTTATTAGCATGCGATTACCGTTGCTCCACTTAATCAGATTATCTATATCCTTTTGTAACGATAGTTCGACTGTGTTACAACATTTATCACTCTTGTAAACAGTACAGTCGTCCGCAAACAGGTCACAGGATGAGTGCTTGATGTGAAGTGGAAGGTCATTAATGTATATGGTAAAAAGTAGAGGACCAAGTATAGAACCCCGAGGAACGCCGGTATTTATTATGGTTGATCTTGAATAGGAGTTATTGTAAGAAACTACATGTTTTCTGTCTGATGTTTAGGCCTAAACCCCGATTGACTATCAATTAGCAAGTCGTTGTTAACTAGGTGTTGTAGTGTTAATTTATGAATGTGTTTTTCCAGTGGTTTGGATAGCGATGAAATTAGAGAGATTGGCCTTAGTTACCAAGGTTACGGTTCGGAGAAACCAGGTTTGAAAAGAGGATATACCTTAGCGACTTTAAAGTGCAACGGAAAGTAACTCTTTGCGATACATAGATTGTATATGTATGTTAGTGAATCACTAATAGCTGGCGTAGCATACGATTACTGATTCCGTCAAGTCCTGATGAGTTATTCTCTTTAAGGCCTAGAAGACAGTTATACACTTCATTAACTGTCATATACGGAATGTCGGATGGGATTGTGTTCATGCATTTATTCTCACAGAATGCTGACTGTTGGCCTATGTCACAAGGGGATCTGGTAACGTAGATTTAAGACTGGTTATTTCTGCCTGAAAGTAATTGTTAAAGTCCGTACAAGTAAATTAGGTATTATGGGTTAATGAGTCTCGCGAATTTTGTTTGTTTGCTAGAGTGTTGATTGCTTTCCACATATATTTACTGTTTGTTTTGTTCTGAATTACGTTTTTAAAGTATGTTTTCTTTTCTCTACGTATTAAATATTGTACCTTGTTTCTTTGTGCTCTGCATGTGTTAAAATCCTTATTTCTGTGAGCTCAATCTCGCTGCCTCGTGGCTTATAGCACTGCTTGTGTGATCCAAGGAGATTTGATCTGTCGTATCACACGAATTTCTTTAGTTAGTGCGTGATTATCAAACACACAATGAAAGATAAGTGTCCAATGAGCAATGGCGTCATCGGGATCAGAAAGCTGGTAAACATTGGCCAGAGGTGCAGCTCACAAATCAAGTAAAAATAGTTCATGGTTGAAATTTTTGAAACTTCAAAATTTAATACTTATATGTTTATTTCTGGGAGCTTTATATTTATTCTTTGACCACGTATTGGATAGGGGTCACTCATTGCCACAATAGGGACTCGAACATAGCACATTCCGAACGACACCACTGCCTAGCTACTGGAGCGAATCGTTATTATCATATGTGCTCCTCACGTGTGCCTGACACATACTTTTGTGTATTATTTATAAACATCCATATATTCCTAATTGTGTACTTCATACGTAATATTCCTACTTTGGTAATTCAGCCATTAGTTTTTCAGGCGTAATATTTCCACTTTGGTAATTCAGCCGTTAGTAGTTCAGGCGTAATATTTCCACTTTGGTAATTCAGCTGTCAGTAATTCAGGCGTAATATTTCCACTTTGGTAATTCAGCCGTTAGTGGTTCAGGCGTAATATTTCCACTTTGGTAATTCAGCCGTTAGTAGTTCAGGCGTAATATTTCCACTTTGGTAATTCAGCTGTCAGTAATTCAGGCGTAATATTTCAACTTTGGTAATTCAGCCGTTAGTAGTTCAGGAGTAATATTTCCACTTTGGTAATTCAGCCGTTAGTAGTTAAGGCGTAATATTTCCACTTTGGTAATTCAGCCGTTAGTAGTTCAGGCGTAATATTTCCACTTTGGTAATTCAGCTGTCAGTAGTTCAGGTATAATATTTCCACTTTGGTAATTCAGCCGTTAGTAGTTCAGGCGTAATATTTCCACTTTGGTAATTCGGCCGTTAGTAGTTCAGGCGTAATATTTCCACTTTGGTAATTCAGCTGTCAGTAGTTCAGGTATAATATTTCCACTTTGGTAATTCAGCTGTCAGTAGTTCAGGCGTAATATTTCCACTTTGTGTCGTCAGAAACAACCACTGGATGTACGATGGGCTTATTAAATGCGGGTCTTGTTGAATGTAGGAAAGAGCACGCGCAAAGACATAGATTTTTGTCCGAAGAGAATAATAATGATACAAGAAATATGCAAGAACAAAGATAGAAAGATGGATAACAACTAAGCTGTAAAGAGTTCGAAAAGAAGAAATGAGAGAGTTACAACCCGAGATAAGAAATGGTTGAAGTGAGACAACATTGAAGTTGAATAAGATGAGGAGGGAGAAGAAAAGAAAAAGATAAAGAAAACGTAGAAACAATTATCATCATTTTCCTGTTCGCTCCTTGTTGAGTATAGAGCCATCACTACATCTGGTTCCCTTACAAGAAGCCTGCACCAAACAATACTCTTGTTCGTGCAACGATGGATTATGCAGCAGCTTGTTTTACTTGATAAGATCGCCAACCACAATCTCGTGTTAGTCGCTTATTACGACACTAACGTAAAAGCCCGTCAAAAGACGGGAATTAAAATCAAAAGCACCAATACCTAACGGAAATTTTACTTATTCAAAAGCATTTTAAACAAACCACTGTGCATCACCACAGTACACAAACTACGTAGCAGCAGCGAGGATCTTAATGTGTGTATACGGTATCACACATTCTATAAATATATTTTTGTGCACACCGTCATTTGCACATTGTTCTTTGGTGTGTGTTACTATTTTCGGGAGAGTACATATAAGGGAGACAATACAATTAATGTCTAACTTTTAACCAAAGTTTCATCCCTTAGCGTTACGTACTGACAGAAAAAGCTGGGATTTTATTTATAGGATGCTGCAAGGCGCAGTAGGCATATTCGTTAATGCTTGTTTCTTTCACTAAGAAATACGAGTAATAATTATAATATGAGAATAATGAAGACTGAAGTGTAGCTAGAATGATAAGTAGGCAAACATGTCGATATGATTTCGCTGGTGTCTAGACATGTGTGATAGGTTTGGAGTGTGTGTCTTGGATTCTAAACATTCTCGGAGCCACGTCAATGAGGCCACTTTTCCGTAACAATTTAACTCAAGTAACCCAGTGCTCGAAGACTACAACAAAACCTGGTCTGAACACAGACAGAAAGAGGACGAAAGAAAGATCATCGTTTGTGCAAAATCTAAAGAAAAGAAAGGACGAATAAGATACAATTTTTAAATCTTTGAAAGAGTAGAAACAAAATGTGTCAGTCAACGCACGTACCCACAGAACAGCCCTCGGCCCAGATCTGCTGCTGTTAAAGACATGAGGCGGGTTAGCTGGTGTGGAAACACTCTGACTTGGTCAGGAACCAAAGTAATATTTATTACGACAGAATAACCAAAGTAGGAAGATTTCTTGCCATCAGCTGAACATTGGTGATCTTGTCAAACCATTTCAATCTTTCTCATCTGTGCAAGCACCCATTTATGAAAGTCGGTTACAGTAAAGGATTAGGTCAACAAGGTCATTCCTCAAGTGATTCCATCTAGTACTCATCCTTGTTTTATTAAAGCAAGCAATGCAGATTATCACAATCGCACCGAGTCAAAATAATGTAGTTGACAAGTTAGTAAAGATACACACAAGTAAGTGATAAGACATTCTAAAAAAAAAAAAATTACAACTTGCTATAGCATGATCTCCTCATTGTGATAAGTTGGTGAGAGTAAATGATAGGTTTAAAGAATATGAAGATCGTCTTTATTCAATAAATACTTATGAGAATGAACAAGTGTAGTTCAATATAGTTACTGACACCTGTCTGGCTCTTGTCATCAATTCTATATGGGTGATCTTGTGGTACCATTTCAATCCTTCTCTTCTACGCAAGCACCCTTTTATTAAATAATGTAATTACTTGGTTATCGTTCTTGTTGGGCTTCAAATCTTCCACTAAACTGTCTTAAATTGTCCTCAGGATGGATTAGCCGCCCCAAGCCAACCCTCCTTAGTTGCCTGGTACGAAAGGCTGTAAAGGCTACGGTGTTACTAATCCCATGTCCCTGTAGAGCATGGTGGTTTAGTAATAAGAAGTAATTCAAAATCAAACTTCCATCCCGATTGTTCATATACAGACATTATTGCATTGGCAATCAAACATTAGACACAATCCGATCTAGCTGGTGCTATGCCCAAACCTTATTTGTCGTCTTCTGCATCTTAGTCGTGCTCTTTGAACTGCTTGGTATACTGCATTGTGACTCTTCTTTGCTCCCTTCTCAGGCCTCGGTAACACACAGATATTTTCCCAGTAAAGTAAAAACACCAAAACTACTCCTACACTGTTCGGAGTGCTGGAGAGGTGCAGAAAATACATGTCTAAATTGTCATCTTGCCATATAACATACCTAAGGGAAAGAGTACTAACTCTGTTATTTTATTTCATTCCCAATCAAACTTAGACACAGATAGATCATTCGATCTCGTCACTGCATAAATGGAATTGGTCTACCATATTTTACGATGAAGACACTAGAATGTATTGTATCAGTGGGAAGGGTCACTTGCCGCAATTTTTTTTAAAGTCACTGCATTCTCTAACAGCTAATGCAATAGCAAGGCTTACAGAGGCAGTATATATATATATATATATATATATATATATATATATATATATATATATATATATATATATATATATATATATATATATATATATATATATATATATATATATATATATATATATATATATATATGAGAGAAGGAGAGAGAGAGAGAGAGACAGAGCATGAATATTAAGTAGTTATGATGCTGCGATCGCTTTAGGTCATGATCATCATCCTCCAGACAATGCCAGGTGTGACGGGGCAGAGCCTGATTATGCCATTGTGACTTGTAATTGTAAAATAAAAACCTGGTTCTAATCAAGGCACGAATAAGACCGCGCTATGATGCGTCATGTACAGTTCACATAATGCCATGTGGTCCACATGTCTCTCCTCTCCATGCCTCCCACTTCTCTGCAAACCTTTCAGTACAGGTGACGCTTGTGTTATCTCTGCATCGCCACACCGCAACAATCATTCTCATTTACACTGGAGCATCATCTATCAGCATCTGTTGCTGACCGAAGGTTTGCATTTTAAGCTTTCTTAAGTCCTGCACACAAAGTTCCGCTTCTTTTGTCGCTTCCACCTTAAGCGCTCTTCTTCAACTTTCTCTTTGGCTTCCCACTCTACTTTTCCCTGTGATTTCAAATCAAGATGATGTCTCATTTATAGATGCACTATTAACATCCGATTATTCTCTCAGATCTCCAGCTGTGTTTCTTGTTATGTACATGTCTTTCACAAGTCTGTCTCTTTTTCTATCTGAGAGTCTGTAGCAAAGAATTCGGCGAGGCTATACGGTGACGAAGGTTTTAAAATGATAACCTGACTACAAGATATTTTTATATTTGGACAAGCGCTATAATATAACAGACGATCCTTGTTTCTGGGCTGAACGAAACGCGCCTCGTCAAAACGAGGCACAATTTTATTTTAATTTAAAAAAAAAGAAGAGAAAAGGTCTGTCAACTGTCAATGCAGGTATTGTAACTGCTGTTTGCAGGTATTGTAACTGCTGTTTGCAGGTATGGTAACTGCTGTTTGCTAGTATTGTAACTGCTGTTTGCAGGTATTGTAACTGCTGTTTGCAGGTATTGTAACTGCTGTTTTCAGCATTAACCTTGGGGATCTGAGTGGATAAGAGGTATGGGGTCCGCCTATAATTCTACAGGTACCGGATTTGCTCCCAGCACAGGGAAGATAATTGATCACTGGTTTCTAATAATGTCATACTCTCCCCTGACCTCCTGGGTAGAGAGAGATCGGATACCTAGCTTTCTCGGATAAAGGCGAACAGAATAGGAGGTCCCGTGTACAAGTTGAGTACGTTAAAAATCCCTCGGCAGTTGGAAATCGTTTAGAGTAGGCCGTACGGTCGCTGCCCTGGCAAAATTTAAACATAAGGAAACCTACCCACCACAAAAATAGTTATAGAATATACTTACTTACTTAGTCGTTCCCCTTCTACCGTGAGGTGTAGAGGTTTGGAAGAGAGAGCGCCAGACTATTCTATCGGCTGTCTTCCTCCTGGCCTGGTTCCCTTCTAGTCCTCGGTCCTTCAAAGATTGTCTAATGTTGTCCTCCCAGCGGACTCTGGGTCGTACTCGGGGTCTGGATCCTTGGCTCTTTGTTTCCCATGCTTGTCGTGGTAGCCGATCTTCTCCCATTCTGCAGACATGGCCAAACCATCTTAGTTGGGACTGTTCTACTTGGGTCTGTAGGGGGTGGCATTTTAGGCCTTGACGTATCGTCTGGTTGCGTACCATGTCTCTTCTTGTTACTTCAACCACCTTCCTCAGATACCTCATTTCTGAGGTTTGGATCTGGCTTTTATGGGTTTTAGTCATTGCCCATAACTCGCATCCATATGTCAAGACTGGGACATAGGTGGAGCGGTATATGTGATTCCTAAATTAACATATTGGAATCATCGCAGTTTGTACGGAGTTCGTGCACTGTGATGAGATCCTCTTTGTGTGATCTGAAGGAGGAGATCGGAGCACTGATTGAGTTGTCCGTGTGCAATGACGATAGTCCTTACAACCGAAATAAACCAACATTATCCATACTTCTTAATGACACAGTTAAGCACAAATGCCAATTTTATTTCACAAATAACATTCGACTTCACAAGTACACATTCTATTTTCATAACATAGCAAATATAAACAGACAAACATGTAACGAAAAATTAAGTCATATGTTTAGGAGTAAAGTTTGAATGGTTTAATGACTTCCAAAGTTTTTTATGGGTTTTCTCTTCAAAGGATCTAGATGTGAGAATCATCATTGCTGGGTTCAGCGAGTCCACAGCGAGGCAAGTGTTCTGTGAGGTTTGTTTATAAGTGACTTCACTTACATTGCTGCTTGCTTGGTTGATAGGTTGGCTGGAGGAAGTGTATTGGAGGGTTATCGGAAGCATGTGGTGGAAGGTTATTTAGCGATGAGCGTGATAGCCATGATGGTAAAGTAGTATAGATTTGAATTTCTTGGTGGTAATATTTGTTGTCTGCCTTGTGTAGTTCCCGGGGGTCACTGTGAAGACAGAGGAAGGTTTACTGCACCCTCAGACAAGTCATAAGGCGTGACTAATATGAGGATGAGCATGGGGCTGGCAACGTCATCGTGTAAAGTACATTACAACAGAAACTACAGCTGCAGGGTGACTTGAATGTTGTGGTGTATGTTTCTTACACGGACGCCAGCTGTCAGAGCACATGGAATTTGTAGTGTATGTGTCTTGCACTGACGCCAGCTGTCAGAGCACGTGAATACTGTGGTGTATGTTTCTTGCAAGGACGCCAGCTGTCAGAGCACGTGCATGCTGTGGTGTAAGTTTCTTGCATTGACGCCAGCTGTCAGAGCACATGAATACTGTGGTGTATGTTTCTTGCACTGACGCCAGCTGTCAGAGCACGTGAATGCTGTAGTGTATGTTTCTTGCAAGGACGCCAGCTGTCAGATCACGGGAATGCTGTAGTGTATGTTTCTTGCAAAGACGCCAGCTGTCAGAGCACGTGAATGCTGTGCTGTATGTTTCTTGCAAGGACGCCAGCTGTCAGAGCACGTGAATGCTGTAGTGTATGTTTCTTGCACTGACGCCAGCTGTCAGATCACGGGAATGCTGTAGTGTATGTTTCTTGCAAAGACGCCAGCTGTCAGAGCACGTGAATGCTGTGCTGTATGTTTCTTGCAAGGACGCCAGCTGTCAGAGCACGTGAATGCTGTGGTGTATGTTTCTTGCAAGGACGCCAGCTGTCAGAGCACGTGAATGCTGTGGTGTATGTTTCTTGCAAGGACGCCAACTGTCAGAGCACGTGAATGCTGTGGTGTATGTTTCTTGCAAAGACGCCAGCTGTCAGAGCACGTGAATGCTGTGGTGTAGGTGTCTTGCAAGGACGCCAGCTGTCAGAGCACGTGAATGCTCTGGTGTATGTTTTTTGCAAAGACGCCAGCTGTCAGAGCACATGGAATTTGTGGTGTATGTTTATTGCAAGGACGCCAACTTTCAGAGCACGTGAATGCTGTGGTGTATGTTTCTTGCAAGGATGCCAGCTGTCAGAGCACGTGAATGCTGTGGTGTATGTTTCTTGCAAGGATGCCAGCTGTCAGAGCACGTGAATGATGTGGTGTATGTTTCTTGCAAGGATGCCAGCTGTCAGAGCACGTGAATGCTGTGGTGTATGTTTCTTGCAAGGACGCCAGCTGTCAGAGCACATGGAATTTGTGGTGTATGTTTCTTGCAAGGACGGCAGCTGTCAGAGCACGTGAATGCTGTGGTGTATGTTTTTGCAAGGATGCCAGCTGTCAGAGCACGTGAATGCTGTGGTGTATGTTTCTTGCAATGACCGCAGCTGCAGTGGTGACATGATGTCAACCATTTTTACAGCAGAGCAGACGACTGAACGAAACTTCGACATTATATCAACAAGCATTAATAATTTCGTTAACGCTGCAACTAATGTTATAAATTTTGCCATTACTAACACCACTACTTTTAATAATATTGTTCTTACTTCTACTACTGCTACTACTACTATCGATGCTGCTACTGCTACTACTATTACCACTATTACTACTAATACTATTACTGCTACTAGTTGTAGTAACCGTGTTCTAGCATGGAAGATGGTTGCATCCCCAAAGATATTTTCTATAGACAACTGGCAGATGGCAAAAGAACAGTTGGGCGACAGCAGCTGAGGTTTAAAGATATGTGCAAGAGAGACTTGAAGGCACTGGATATAAATCCAACAGCCTGGGAGGATGAAGCTGTCGATAACACCAAGTGGTGATGCTTCCTATGGCGCCAGTTTAGATTGAGCGAAAAGAAGTTCTTACAACCAGCAGAAGAGACAAGAACACGCCACAAGAAACACCAGGCACAACAAAAGAAAGAAACGCAGCTGAGGACTATCACCTAAGGGCGCATACTACTACTATTACCACTATTGTTGCTACTATCACTACTACTACTTCTACCACTACTGAAACTAATGTTACCACTCATGCTACTACTACTTTTGCTGCTGCTACTGCTACTACTACTACAGCTTCTCGTACTGCTGCTGCTGCTGCTGCTACTGTTACTACTATTACTGTTACTACTATTACTGTTACTACTATTACTGTTACTACTATTACTACTACTATTACTACTACAACTACTTCTAATGCCATGATATTACGACGATTCTTAAAACTGTTATAAAATGATAGATCCCCCACCCCCAGGATTCACCGAAAAAAAGGGGGGGGGGGAAGAATGATGAATCCACATGCGCCTCATTAGAATCGACCAGACCCGTTCCACGGACTTCGAGCTCTGAACAACGGCTGGAACTTCCATGTACCTGTGGTAGGAAATTCTCTACTCAGAGAGGAATGAAAATCCACAGAACGAAAAAGGGGTGTGGGAGTTCATCAGGGAGAGATCAACAGCGCTCTGTCTCGACGGGTAAGTCGTTAGAAGAACGCAGCCAGGAGTCAATCCACAGTGCTGAGTACATTCAAGTTGATCTGCCTGATGATGATCTCACACACTTCTTGGACGGGAAGAGAGATGCAATCAAGTTTCCACCTGCAAGTGCAAAAGGGCTTTGGGAACAGCTGGACGAAGCCTTGGCAAAAGGGTTGGATAACAACCTGAAGCAGATAACTTTGGAGAAGAAGGTGGAAATCTTCGGCGACATAATATATCTGCACTGTCGCAAAGTGTTCGGAGTCATGGAGGCAAGGAAATGTAACTCACCGCGAAAAAGTAGAAGACAAATTAAAATAGAAGTCAAGTTTGCCAAAGAGCTGTTTGAGCAGCCGCGGTCGGGTACGCTAAATATCAGGAAAGAAGACCTGGAAGAACACCTTAGAATGAATTACAGTTGCTGGCGCGCAGTGGCTAGACTCGTCGGCTTCGCGCAGGGGTGTCATTGTCTGTCCCTAATCGTGGTTTGCGGCGTAACGAACGGAATAATTTGTCTTCTCTTTATTACTTTCACAATTGCCTCCACAGCTGGCGGAGTTGTGGATTTTAAAGTTACCAAAGTGAAATGGGTTCATTTTCGATACAAGACAACAGGAGGCTGAGACACTTGGGAGTCATGACCGAAGTGGGCCCGCCCCCTTAGAGTGTAAAGGAGTATACAGAGCCGAAACACTTGTTCGACGGGGGGGAAACTTCTGATGATCAGATTGCCTCCTGTTGTATCGCTCTGTATAGAGTTTCCTATCATCATTGTAGAGTTATTCTAAACTGTTTGTAGGCTGGACTATAGGTTTCTCCTCCCTTTTTTCGTTTTTTGTCCCTCCTCCGCAGGTATACAAGCAAGGAATGTACGGAGTTCGGTACGTGTGGATTCTTGTCGGCAGCTACAAACGACAATGGTGGATGGACGTACGAGATGAGACACAATGTTCTCACAAACAGATGGCTGCTGCTGTTGAGGGAGCGTTTACGGTTGCAGACTTCAACTGGCTATTAGAGAGCAGCAAGTCAATAGCTAATCCGGTGAGACGATTGGCTGTTTTCGTGTTTACTGTGCACTTGTTGTGATTGTTGTCTGATACACAGAGACTTTGTTCTCAAGATTCTTGAAAACTGATAGGTTGGATTCAGTTCAGCGTATGGTCGGCCATCTTGCCGCAAACAGGGTTAGAGTTAGGATTAAGGTTAGCTTTACATGCTACGTTGCTATCAAACCCTAAACCATAACGCTAAACCTCTAAGCATATTCTCTTTACATAAATACCACCCCCTCCCCCACAAGATTGCGACAAACTGGAAGATCGCGGTGTAAACTGTAATTCAGCCAACCACTATTACATTGTGTTAAATTGTAACGGATTTTAAATTAATTCAGTTGAATAATGTTATTTTTGAACAAAAGCAAAATACACATTACCACAGGATCAGTCTGAACCGTTCGAGTGGGAAGGTTTGTTTGGGGTCGATTTGTGATACTCTCCTTCACTCCAGATTTAAGCGCAGCATAAAATAACTTGCAAGTTCCACCCCAGCACATATTTGGAAAACATTGGATAAGGGGTGGAGCCCTGAAGCCTACGCCTTCCTTTAAATACGTCACTTAGTACAGCCCTCTCCGTGGTCTGTGTCACAGAAAATGCGCACCGACAATGTCAAGGAAGATGCAATCCCATGACTTATTTGAAGGCTGTTTTCTGTTGTGTTTTATAATGTAGTATTCATTATTCGAGTTCTAGATGACACATTGCCGGTACCATACGGTTCCCTTTTGTCCGTCCGCTCACCATTTATAGCATTGTTCTATTTTTATCACTGGTTTCTATGTACATCAACCATTTTTGTTAAAACATGTTTTTGTTAATTAAATATATTGTCACGGCTTGCCTCCTCTTAGCTCTGCAGTAGTTGTCCAACAGTGGTTAAAACTCAAGAGTAACCAATGTGGGTCTTCAAATGTTTCTACCTTCGATCAAGATTACTCTTGTCAGAGTTGTAGGTTGAAAGATAATGATGCTTCTACCTCATGGTAGTGTTCACACGATATTCAGAAAAGCGAGAATAATGCTGCATGAGGCTGAACAAATGTTAACTTTAGTATCTGCCGCAAACTTTTGTGAATGATAGGGTTTTCTTATAATTCGTTAGCTCGTTCAAGCCCCCAGCTGAGTTAATTCAGCGACATTCCTCTTAGTATTATTGTATAGCTCTGTTTCAGTGTATTTAAGAAATTATATGAGACATACGGTTGTAGTACATTCAAAATGATTAAATCAACTTTAAATTTGTCTTTGAACAAGTAACAAATTTAATAATCAATTATGTTTTAACAGTTATAAAAAATAATAATTCCTTATTGAAAAAATTGTCATCACTGGGTGATATTATAGCGTTAAAAATTGGATATTTCATTTGGCAGCTTTTATGTTTCTACTTAGCTGCCAATGGGTTTGTCTGTTCTACTCCAGCTGATGTTTGGGTATTTGCAGATAGATGACTGGATCACACTCGTCACTGGTCAGGTTCGAAAGCTGTAGCACGTTCCGAGGAGTCAGGGAGTAACTTCTAAGCTGGTCTCGCGTCTCTAAGACCCGATTGATGATGGTGTCTACCGTCGACTTCAATGTACTTATACCCTCACTTGTTCAAGAGATAGTACCCTCAGTTGGTACCACCTACTCAGAGTGTTTTTGGGATCATTGACTGACTTCTGGCTCAAATAAATAGTTAAGGCAACTTGTTGAAGATGCCTATTACATGGGTTTTGGGGTGTTACTTTATAATAAGCTCTCACTTTTACTCCGTGTTTCAGAATCCTCAGATTTCGGTTTTCCTAGCTAATAATAGAAGAGTTTTCCTCGGTTCTTAAGTCCTGAAGATGCTGAAACAAAGTCCGGTCCGATAAATAAAATTCTGATTCTGTTATTTAATCTGGCTTGTCTAGTTGTCTCTTGGCGAGTTGAATTTCACAGCGCTTTACCCCAGCAAATGTGTCAGTTTATATTACAACTTTCGTCCCACACACGTTGTTGTTTACAATTTGTTGGTAGTTAGAAAATGCAGTTAGTTTGAATGCCCAGAACACCGCTTCGCTACCCCAGTCTACTGGACACTCTATGTCACATGATGAGACTGGCAGTGTGGCAAGCTCGCAAATTGCAGGAAAGGATTGCTAACGAGGCGTGTGGAAAAAGAGAAGAGAGTTTAGTAGAAAAGTTAATGGAAAAACGAGGTATTGGAGTTCCAGCCGTTTGGCTGTTGAGATGTGTATCTGGGTGTGTGTGTGTATGGCCCATAAGATATATTCATGTATACAATATTCAGTATATTGAAAGCACGTAAAGAAAGAACCCTGGACATAAACTTTCGTATCAATATCAGATATTTATAAACAAGCTTGCAAAAGCTACAAGCGAAAATAATCACACAACTTTAAATGGTAAGCCAAGCTGTGTGCCTTGCAAATTTTATGTGAATTAATTATGTGCAACACATTTATCCATAATGCATTTGCATCAATTGAACTTTAATATGACAGAACATTAAATCTACTTTCAGATGCACTTTTAAGGCAACGTGTTTTAAGCTATTTTGACGAACTGTGCTTTATAAAAATAACTTTTCATTCATGCAAACGTTCTTCAAACAGTGCGGGGAACTGTAGCCACAACCCGTGACCCTTGACGGCAGCATGAATTTGGGTCAAGAAACATGCTTGTATTTATTTCTGCCTACTGAATATTTTAATGACAAACGATGTACCCATTTTTCCAAGAACATTGAAGGCTTTGAAGGATCAATACGATGGTGTACTAGCATTTATAAATCCTGTAAAAGAAACTCTATGGACCTTATTATTTTAGATTAAATAAAACAGTTCGACCATACGACGGAATAACACACAAGTTTACGGAACAGTTTATAATTTCTATTTTTGGCTCAGCGTTCCTTTCCTGATTCATGTGACACAGTGTAAACAGCGTTACGCCGTGTTCAGACCGAAATGGTTTCGTCTGCATTTTACGAAAGGTTTAGTTTTGTTGTAAAAGCTTCTGGATTGTGATAGCGCAGTTTATATAACTTTTTGCTATCATAGCATGCTCCGTCTTGGCTATTTGTTATTCTCTTCTGTATGTTCAGTGTTTCCATGTTATTTTTATTTTTTCTCTTCGTTGTTTGTAGGTATCATTTTTCTCATTCATCTACGGAAGTAAGATGAAAGGTGATCTTCTATAGGTTTATGTAAGGTTTGCATTTAGGGAATTTTCGCACTTTGATGCTCACATTAATATATTTATATTTCCTTATTTGCATTGCGAATATTTCATTTTTGTTTAGCTGTGGTGTCAGGTAACACGTGTTGTTATTGTTTCGTATCTATGTCACATATTGTCAGTTGCTGTAATAGTGCTTTTTATACCTTCTTCTCTTTAATTGTTAATGTGACGGTCTGTTGGTTTTAGTTGTAAATTATTTGTGGTGTCTAATAGTTATTATTTGTTTACATTTTAATATTGAATATTGTTTGTGTTGTCTTATTTTAGTTGATTTTGATTTGTTTTTGTGTGTATTGTATTTTGAAATATATCATCATCATCATCATTGTCATTGACACCGTTGCCTTCCTTTTTTCATTGTGCATTTGCCTGGACCCATTGATTCACATGGCAAAATATTGCAATGTGCGTTAATAATATCACCATAATTTAACACATTTTGATTACGTCCTTGGTGGTTTTTGAGGACCTACACAGGAAGTTAGCATTGCATTGTTCATCATTAATAATATCACCATATTCTGAACAGAAAGTGGTTTCTGGGAGAAAATCATGTCCTCGTTTCAGGACTTCATAGAAATCGGGATTAAATTTAATAAATCAGGAGCGGAATTAGAGGCCTTTGCTACCGTACAATTTGCCAGTTACAATGCACGCATTGAGAGACAGAATGAACGGGAATTGAAATGTCTTCAGTTAGAACATTATGAGAAAGAAAACGATTTTGAACAAGCTCTTGCACTGGAAAAATTAAAGATAGCCACTGTCCAAAAAAATTAAAGATAGACGCTGAACAAGAAAAATTAAAGATAGACGCTAAACAAGAAAAAATAAAGATAGACGCTGAACAAGAAACATTAAAGATAGACGCGGAAAAGGAAAAATTAAAGATTGAAGCTGAACGGGAAACATTAGTGGCCTTAGAAAGAGAGCGAGAATTGAAGAAAGATGAAGCAATTGATATAGAGAAACTAAGATTAGATGCTGCAGCTGCACATAAAGCAACTGACTTGGAGTTAGATAAATTTCGTGTTCAGAAAGATTAAGATGTTGCTGTCATCTTAAGGAAAGTGGAGTTGGACGCTCCTAAGGCATCTTATAGTGCTCATGTGACAACCTATTAAGATTGCCAAATTTCGACCAATAACGAGACTACATAGACAGCTTCCCACAACGATTTGAACTCAAGATTAGTGCATTGAAGATCCTCAAGGTTCAATGAAGTTCTACGATGTGCGACTTTTTAACAGCTGATGGTCTTCAGGCTATTTTGCATTTGGCAGTAGTAGTCGAGAAGACTACGATGTTGTCAAGGAGATATTGCTGCGTACGTTTCAGCTTACGGAAGCGGGATTCCGTGATAAATTTAATTCATGTCTGCCTAGCAATAAATTTGACTTTGGAGAGTTTATCTCATTCATTAAATTATACTCTAAGAGATGGATAGAGTTGTCCTGTATTGATAAGACCTTCACTGGCCTACTTGATCTAATGTTACGTGACAAGGTGTTGTCGGCATGTAGCACCGAACGTGCCTCATTTTTTCAAGAAAGGAAACCGAAAGACTTTGAGGCAATGGAAATACTTGGGCGACAGTATGTGACAGCTCAGCCAGATTAAGAGGTTCATTAACCAACGATAAAGGACGCACAGCCAGTATGTGTGGCTCATCGTGACTATAGAGACGGTTGTCAGAGACCTCGTTCACAGAGTATGGACAGCAAAGATAGGCAAGGCTATAGACTTAATGATGAAAATTGTTATGGGTGCAAGTCTTTATTCCAACCTGGATCACAACCCAGATTGATCTGCGGGCATGCTCTACCCACTATGTCATCTTGTGACAACGTGGGACGCCCCACGTTATATACTGCGTTCCTCTATGACAGGCCTGTAGGTGTCCTTCGTGATTCCGGGTGTACCACTGTCGGAGTCCGTAGATCGTTAATTGATGAATGCCTTCACTTTTAAAACAGTGAAATGCATAACCTTTGGACGGAATATAGAGTGTTACCCAGTGGCAGAAATAGATATTGCCACACCTTTTTTATGGGGAAGGTAAGGGCTTGTGTCCTTGAGCAACCAGTGTCAGATGTTATCCTTGGCAACATACCAGGTATTAAGGATTGTTCTCCAGAGGAGATACATAAATGGGTTGAATCTCACCCAGTGTTAGCTAACGCTGTGGTCACTAGGGCCCAGCATGCCGCTAAATCCAAGGCAGAACCAGCTACACTATTTTGTGAGCGATCATCTCTTCGGAATGTTCATAATGGTTCCCCCAGTCGCTCGCGGCCAAACAGCACGAAGATGCTGCTTTGCAACCATTGTTTGCTCTAGCAGAGAGCAAACATGCCAAGAAGACAAAAACTTCACGTGTTAAAGTAAGTCCTCCCGTTGGTTTGCTTCAGTGACTTCAGCGACTAACACGGATATACAATGACCGTGTCCCGCAAATGTTTCTATCGTGAGTGTGCAAATAGCACTGAATCGTCCCTGGATTTGTTCGGTAGTGTTTCCTCACAAGGGATAAACGAATCAGTAACATCACAAGTAGGTACCAACGGTTCAAAAGTAACGAGGTGCAAGGCCAATGCTGGTACGTTATAAACACAACAGATTTAATTGATTTTCATGATCAATGTGCAGAGATGAGCGTCACTTAGTTATGTCGTTCCGTCCATTATTAACAAGCAATACTAACATCTTCCTCTTCTTCTTTGATCCTTAACCGTACTCTATTACTTGATGGTAGTACGCCTTCTGGTTTTCTTCTCAGTAAATCATATCCCGTAAGTATATGTGTAATGAATATATTATTGCCTTTGTCACGTAGCACCTTTCAGATTCCGTTACCTTCATTAGAATGTATTCTCCAAACTAGTACACACTTCAGCGACGATATACGGTTCTAAAAGACTCCGATTTATAGTGTTTTAACCTATATGTCCACAAAAGTGCACCAAAATAAGTTCATCAATCAAGACTCCTGTCTTGTATCATCCTTACTTCCGAAGATAAATAACAAATATTTCAAATTGGGTGCCAGATCAAAACAAAGGCCAACTTATTTACCACGTCATCTCATAACAATACACAAAACTCCTACGTCATCTTCCAATCTAACCTATTGATTGGTTAGCACAATAACATTTTTGTTTGCTACGTTCATGAATAATGTACCTAAGTGTACTATTCAAACATCTTCAACTATTTCCACAAACTTGCGAAACAACAAATGTTGTAAAAACCCATATGCAACAATTACCTCGTACCACCATTAACAAAAATGACACGCAGTTTCTTTTTTCTTCAAAGATCTACCACTTAAGATAATAAAGAAATACTAACATAATACCATCTGTTACGTGTCGTTTTATGTTAATGTTAATTATATATATATATATATATATATATATATATATATATATATATATATATATATATATATATATATATATATATATATACATACATATATATATATATATATATATATATATATATATATATCAGGATTGTTCCTGATGGCCAAAATGACTTCTAGCGTTGTAAATCTTTCTGACACTGTAACCAGCCAACACCACTCAGAATTATTAGAATCACAACTGGCGAAGTGGACAAAAATAGTTTATTTTGGACAGCACGCAGCTCCACAAGTAATACAATAATAATCATGGCATGTAATCGACAGTAGGTTCATGTCAAAACAGGCTGTTATAATCCTTCTCAATATGATTTTTATATTCTTATTAATAACCACAGAACTCCAATTTTAACACTTTAAAATGCCAGAGCTAAACACACGTACGTCCACTCGCCATCAAACGCAATCCTCTCTCCCCACTTCTCTCCCACCAGTCAGCTGTCTCACGAGAGCCAGCCAAGCATATCGGCTTAACGTAGATCACCCGTCTTTTCCAGTGACTCGTATAAAATAAGCAAAGAAAAAGCCCCACTGAGCTAAAGCTATACAATTCACACCTGTTATGAATTTAATCATAACATCATACTAAGTCTCAGTAATTGTAAGTCAGTTAAATAGTCTAAAAAACAAAAACAAACAAACCATCATGTAACAACAACAGTCGATAAAATGAAAGGATGATAATCAAATCACAAAAACATATTACTGTCAAAAACTATCCTATTAATTACGCTTAGTTATAAAAAATGGAATTAACTATAAGTATAATATAGCTAAATGCTAACCTAACTAAGGTATTCGAAGCAGCACGTAAATATATCACAAATAACCGCATTTATTTGTAGATTTTATCTACAATTGAAGTGTCCAAATCTCAGCTTTGAACAACTATGATATGCGAAAAAAATCAATCGTTACTGAAAAAAAAAGTTACGTTCAATAACAACGCGCTACATTATATGTGTACCAAATGTTCAATAAAATTACTTACTTCAGTACTAAAAAATCTACAATCACGCGATCCTAAAATTCATTAGTGTTTATTATAACACCACAATTATTTGCCCTAAAGTTGTCATATGATAAAAATAATATTAGTAAAGTCCACAAAGGTCCCTTACTGTTCCTGCAGTGTTCCATTAAAATCCTAGTTAATCTTAGTACAGTATTCCATTGTCTCTGTTCCCTATGGAAATGTAAAATCTGCCAACTATAACATGTCCCGAATCGCATTACGATAATGTACTATCTTCCTGAGGACATCTGGACAGTAAATCGGCAATCACGTTTCTTGATCCTGGTATGGATTCAATCTTATAGTTATAAGGCTGCATCAGAACGGCGTACTGTGCTGCATGCGCGCACTTGTGGTTCTTAGTCTTTAGGTACGCAAGAGCTTTTTGATCACTTTGTATCACGGAGGATACACCCAGAATATATTTTTCAAGCTTGGTTACAGCCCACACGACTGCAAGTAACTCCTTTTCTAATACTGAATAATTTCTTTCTGCCTTGTTCAATGTCCTCGATATGTCCGTAATCGGATGGAGGGAACCATTAAATTCTTGAAGTAACACTGTCCCTTTTCCGCATGACGAAGCATCTGTTTGGAGAGTATATCGATCATGAATGATAGGAAATCTCAAAATCGGGGGTGATGAGAACAAATCTTTTATTCTACTAAAAGCAGAATTGCATTCTGATGTCCACCTAATTACATTAGGAGCCCCTTTCTTAACTTAAGAAGACAGAACTGATGTAATCGAAGACAAGTTAGGAACGAATCTACCATAATATTGGACCAAGCCTAACACACCCCGAACCTGTTTGTTTGTCTTAGGAACGGAGAGATTAAATCTTGGATACATTTTGTTCTAATGGTTGAAGATTTCCACCACCAATCCTATGGCCCAAGAAAGAAATATCAGAGAATCCAATAAATATCTTCGAAGTTGTAGCAGTTAACCCTGCAGATGTAAGAGTAGATAATAGTGAATGTAGACCAAGAAAGTGTTCATCCCATGTATTGCTAAATAAACGAATGTCGTCTATATAAGTAATGATATCTTGCCTATGAGAGAATAGCATTCTCATAATTCTAGTGAAGGACGCAGGTGAGTTCATGAGTCCGAAACACATGACATTAAAAGGGAATAACCCACGAGGAGTCGAAAAAGCTGTGAACTGTTTACATCTATCAGCCAACGGAACTTGCCAATATCCCTTGGACAAATCAAATTTACTGACGTATACTGCCTTTGACAATTTTGGTAATAAATCCTCCAATAATCGTATTGGTTCGGCATCAAAATTTGTTACTTCATTTAATTTTCTGAAATCAATGTAGAGCCGAATCTTATTATCTTTTTTTCGAATTACCACCATAGGAAAAGCAGAATTACTTTGCGAAGGACTGATTTTCCCTAACCTAATCATGTCATCTATTTCTTTGTTCACTTTGTCCTTAAAATGCAAAGGTATAGGGTATGGGCGTACTCTAATAGGCGTTTCATCATTTTAATGTATTTAATGTATGATTGCATTTGTTTTACCTGGAATATCTGAAAGTACATCATTTAAAAAATGTAATAAATCAGATACCTGTGTTTTGCTATCAAATGATTTTTTTTTTGTTTTTTTTTTTTTTTGTTTTTTTGCGTTCGCCCGCTAATACTCGAGGCGAAATCTCAGGTTATTATTTTATGTCTAACCTGACATTGATTTTACGTGAGTATCCCTTTATTTCTTGTACAGAGACAGGTGTCCCTCGCCATTCAGGCAAATACTCGCCGATTTCGGAGGAACCCATTGCAGCTGGGTCGGCTCAGGAGCCGCCAGTCCCTGGTCGACGACACTCCTTCAAATGTTCTCGCCAGGTCTCGAGTTAATCCAGTCCAAATCCCGGTCGACGAAAAATCTTCAAATGCCGTCGCCCGGGTTTGATCCTGTATCACCCGGTCGCCAGAGCGGTGTTGTAACCACTACGCTAGCGCGGCTCCCGCTATCAAATGATAAATCTTGACATATCGTCACATCTTTCCAAGTTTCTGTAAAATGTGCTAGTATATTAGGAAAATTCATAGATACATCAGGAAACGCTGATTCTTCCTGAATCACTGATAATGAAGACCAACCAATTGGACGCGAGACTATGTCCCAGACAGCGTGAAATACTGCCTGAAGATGTTCAGGTCTTGCGCTAAATTCTTTCAACATGTTAATGTGAAATATCTTCCCTTTTCCTTTGACATCAAATGCGTAATTAACATCCGAAATACGGGACAGACTTTTGAAAGGACCAATCCAAGTTATAAGTAGTCTATTTTGCTTACTAGGTAAGAGAACAAATGCTTCGTCGCCTGGTACAAGATGCCGAAGATGTCTTGAATGATTTTCGACACGAGCTTTTTGTTTAGCTCTCTCTGATGCAGGTGTCGCTAACTGACATGCATCCATGATTCTTTTTCTGCGATTGACGACATACTCATATGACGATACTGTTTCTTGAGACAAATCAGAATCGATTAACAAATCTTTAATCAAAGATAATGGACCTCTCGGTTGAGCCCCAAACACAAGTTGAAATGGACTGAAACCAGTATGCTCATTAGGTATTTCGCGATACGCGAAAAGTACCGCAAGTAAAACTTGGTCTCACTCTTTAGGAAAATCAATAGTAATCTTACCCAACATTTGTTTTATCGACCTATTGAGACGCTCCACCATACCGTTCGAGGCTGCGTGATAGACACTGCTAAGTGATCTATCTATGTGAAACATTTTCATCACCTCAGTCAGCGCACCGGATACAAATTGAGAGCCCCTATCTGACAATAGTTTTCTCGGAAAACCGATTCTGGTAAAAATTTGAAACAAAGCCTCAGCCACATCCTGAGTAGCAAATATTTTTTAGAGGTATAGCTCCCGGCCAATGCGTACATATATCTATGCAGGTTAATACATATCTATGTCCTCTCGATGACATTATAGGAAGTGGGCCAATACTGTCCATGGCCATTTTCTCAAATGGACGAACCGGAATATCGGCTGCCTGAATGGGAGCTACATGATGTGCCTCTCTAGACTTAACTTCCTGACACATAAAACAAGAACGGCAATACATCGAAATGTCTTTTGATATACCATGCCAGAACAAAGATGCAAGTAATATAGCTCTCGTTTTCGAGTACCCAAATTACCTGAACAACGTGAATCATGAGCATGACTTAACATATAAGCCCTCATTGTTTTAGATACCATTATTGGAGTCACAGTATCAAACGATTTCCTACCTCTGAATCGTCTCACTAATATGTTATTGACGATAGCATACCATTGCTTGTGAAAATTAATATCATGTGTAGTATTAATTTGTACGAAATTTAAAACATTTCTTTAGTTAATCATCATTTTTCTGCAGTGTAGCAAAAACTTCTTTGCTAATGTTGCTATGCCCCAATTCATCATTACCTAATGGTAGAACATTTTGTTGAGCATGCTCCTGTGCTTGAGTAACCACCATGTTCGCCTCGCATACATATCTATTTCTCAGATGTCACTGAGACATAGATATGTATTATTTTTAATTTCCCAATCTTTTATTTGTTCCAATGTACACTCTTTAGCTACGTGTATTCGACCTATTACCAGATCATAAACTGGTTTCGGGAGCAAACACACAGTAATTTTCTCTGTGAAAAATGGTGTCGAGATATGAACAATTGCAGTTTGAAATCGTTCAACTCTGCCACTAAACGTGACACATTTCACCCAAGTACCTGTGGAACAAGCAGGGTCAACCAATAATTTACGCACGCCTACCGTCGTACCACCTGTATCATACAACAAAGATACTGGTATGCTATTAAGCAAACCGGTATGAAACTCCAAAGACCCGGTTCCCTCATGTGCTGACAACGCCGGGATAGGATGTCCACATCTCAGTCTGGATACGACTTCAGGCTGAAATAGATTCTTGCATTCCAAACATTTTTCAGCATTATTAAAATCCAATGACGCACAAGCATTCGCTTGATTAACAGTATTATTGTTATCTGCGACATTATTTTCCGACATTTGTACGGAATTATCATGGTAAGCAGATCGATTAGAACTATTTTGTTGTCTATTGTTATACAAATGTCTATTATTATTTTGCGAGTAACGTGGTTTATTGTAACTATAAAAGTTAGGAGTATTTTGTTGCCACTTCATTATGTCTCTGTTTCCCAAATCAACCTGTTGACCAGCTCCAAAAGGATTGTTATTCCATCTTCTGCAGGCCGGTGATTCATTTCTATTTCCACCTTTAAAATGAGACAAATTTCTCTGATAATTATTATTTCGATCTGAACTGGAACTTTTATGACGAAACTTATTTCTGTCACCACTTTTCGATCTAAATTGTCCTTGTCTGTTATTTACAGTAGCAACACCCGCTGACTGTAAAGATTCATGCAGTTTACTGTTTCTGACATTCAAATTCGGAAGAGCAATTGAAAACTGCCGCCCGAGGGTCTCAACTTCCGATAACGATTTAGGATTCCTCTCCTGTAAAAATGCCAAAAACTTATCACTTACTGAGGATAATACCTCATCCCGTAGTATTAAATCTGCAAGATCTTCAAAATTCCGTTGTAACTTTTCAAGTTCGATCCAACGATTAAAAGATAATCGAATATCCGAAATGAATTGTGAGAACTCTTTTCCTGTTTCCGGCAACCACTCTTTAAAACGCCATTTATAACCTTCAGCTGTAAGCTGATATTATTTAAATATCGTAGCTCTTGCTTCATTATAGTTTTGGCTATTGCCTTCTAACGAAGCGATTGCACTTAACGCCTCTCCTGATAAAAAATTCATCAGTTTGCTACACGACATACTTTTATCAATTTTATATTCTGTGCACACTAATTGAAATCTTGACAAAAAGAACGCAATGTCGTCGACACCTGGTTTAAACATTGGTAAATGAATTTTAATGTCACCTTTATGACCATTATTGTGAGGGTGTGATTGCCTAGTAGACGCAATATCTGTATTTCTATTTTGTAACATCTGCCTTTCAATTTCTAATTGCATCATTCTCTCTTCATGAGCTCGTTTTTCTCCCTCAACTGTAAATTCATATTGTCTCCTTTTCTCATTTTCTTCCATCTCCAAGAGTTTAATTCTCGCCTCCTTTTTTCGTTATCTTCCATTTCCAAACGTTTCATACTGTTGAGTAATGGCTATCAAGGAGTGTTATATTGCAGTTGGGTTTAGGCTTGGTGAATATGTTTTCAGTCGTGCTGATAGTCACGCGAAGGTCGTAGGCTGAGTAGACGAATATTTAGCATCATACTTTTAGCCTGAACTTAGCCACACACTATTTTTAGCTCGTACAACAGTTTAATGAAATCAATGAGTTGGTGAAGACTGGTCCACATTCAAATTTATTGACAGTAGCTCCAACAATAACTCAGCATAATAATAACAACAGGTAGATTGCATTTAAAGGCATTCATTAAGGTCCAATGTCGGTCCACCGTAGTAAACAACATAAGAGGCATACAGTTCATAGAATCTCAATTCTGGCAGTAAAAGACTAACGATCAGGTTCGGATACGACATGAACAAAGTATGGCGGCAAATATATATATATGCTGACGATCGAATATGATTACCTCAAAATACAGTCACAATACTCCAAGGGCGAAGCTGTAACTCTTGATGGCCCATAAATACATCTTAGTAAATCGTGGCGACCAATCTCTTTAAAAGCCACTGGAAGAATATCGAATAACGCATCCACAATGGGAGCATAACAATGGCACGTCTAGTCAAGTCTGATGACATTGGAAAAAGACACGGGAAACTGCCCGTTTGGCTGTGCATGAGCAGACGATACATACGTCACATTATATATACATAGCTAATGCAGACAGCTGTATTTCAGCAAAGGATTGACATACGCCTGTGCGCAAAAGCCTTACACAACACATACGTTCCTGGTTAGCTAATTCTCTAGCTTTTAATTCTAATTGACGCCTTTCTTTCTCCTGTGATTCCTTATATTTCGACAGTGCAAACTCCTGAAGTTTTTCGCCCGATAAATCAAGAATTTTACCTTGCATAATAAAATATTCAGCAGTCTCCATTTTTGACTCTGAATTATATTACTTACTTAGTCAACTGAAATGCTATATATATAAATTAATCAATTAAATATATCACCTCATCGATACTCATTATTGGAGTTCGAAAACTTATGATTGAACCAAATCTGCCACAATAACACTACTCATTAAGTAATGAAACAAATTAATATTAATGATAAATATGTGAGAAGAAAAATCACAAAGATATAACAACAAAACATTAGCAGAAACAACGAAGTAAAATTAGCCAAAATAATTCTTTGCTAATATGTACGACATGACGCCACTGGTATCAAACATGCATGTATCAACATACAAAGTATAAAAATAAAACAATGCCAGAGAAGAATACCTCATACATGCCTGACGTAAAATAACTAAAGTAAGAAAATACCAATCACGACCATAAAACACGAGCACATTCAAACATGTGATAGAGAACCACCGACTGGACACAAAATCTACTGCTACTAAAGCTGCAGTTCCACAAAGGGAAAACTATCAAAGATCTATAGCAAAGATTTCAGGGATACCAAGGAAAATAGGTATACGTCTCTGGAATTCATCTTCCCAACTGTCCACCTAGGGAAAACACCATAGAATACAGAATAACGAGAATTATATAAAAGGCAGTGACATATGCAGGTGTTCACTAAATATAATTAGTATAAAGACACCACAATACAATGTCTACTTACCTGGCAAATCGAAACACTCCCAGAACTGAGATCGATTCCATCTACGATGTGAGTCTGCACGCCTTGAAACAATGTGAGTAACATCCACCGTAAATACTGTTCCTTGACTATCGTTGATGTACTGACGTAGGTATTTGAACTTCATTTGACTCGTAAGTTTGTTCACACAGTTGACCATTTAATCCAGTGTTAAGGTTATGACATCGACGCTTATAACGGTCACATCTGTATCTGTTACAAAGTTCCAAAGTTTGACAAAAGATGATTCTTGTTGCATGGAAGTATTAACCATTATACTGGCCACAATGTTAAAGTAAGTCCTCCCGTTGGTTTGCTTCAGTGACTTCAGTGACTAACACGGATATACAATGACCATATCCCGCGAATGTTTCTATCGTGAGAGTGCAAACAGCACTGAATCGTCCCTGTATTTGTTCGGTAGTGTTCCCTCACAAGGGATAAACGAATCAGTAACATCACAAGTAGGCACCATCGGTTCAAAAGTAACGAGGTGCAAGGCCAATGCTGGTACGTTATAAACACAACAGATTTAATTGATTTTCTTGACCAATGTGCAGAGATGAGCCGTCACTTAGTTATGTCGTTCCGTCCATTATTAACAAGCAATACTAACATAGTACTCTACTACTTGACGGTAGTACGCCTTCTGGTTTTCTTCCCAGTAAATCACTATATTTATGTGTGTACTGAATATATTATTGCCTTTGTCACGTAGCTCCTTTCAGATTCCGTTACCTTCATTAGAATGTCTTCTCCAAACTAGTACACACTTCATCGACGATATAAGGTTGTAAAAGACTCCGATTTACGGTGTATTAACCTATATGTCTACAAAGGTGCAGGCACCAATATACGTTCACCAATCAAGACTCCTGTCTTGTATCATCCTTACTTCCGCAGATACATAACAAATATATCAAATTGGGGGCCAGATCGAAACAAAGGCATTTGTCCTGCAGGCCAACTTACCACGTCATCTCATAACAACACCAAAAACTCCTTCGTCATCATCCAATCTAACCCATTGATTGGTTAGCACAATAACATTTTTTTTCGCTTCGTTCATGAATAATGTACCTAAGTGTACTATTCAAACATCTTCAACTATTTCCCCAAACTCAATTCAGCGCTCTTTGATGCGCAGCAACATATATTGTAAAAACCCATATGCAACACACGTTACTGATTCGAAATTAAAAACGCATTACTGATTAGATGCTTTGATAACTATGTTTCTGTCAGGAGTCAGGTAGTTATTCCAAAGAGTTTTTGGCCTATTGTATTGAATACTGCCCATGACTTGCTTTTAGCTGGTCATATAGGGATTAAGCGTACTCTATTTCGTGTCACCTCGAATTATTTTGGCCCTGTGTTAACAAAGACGTAAAACTATGATGCAGATCATGCACAACTTGTCAAAAGGAAGCACGTAGGGGCAAGCACCATGCTGCATCCTTACAAGTTACTGATCTGCCATTACGGCCCTTTACCAAGCTTGCTGTTGTCATAGTTGGTCCTATGTCAGTCATGTCTGATAGAGGATATCGATATATCCTAACGTGTATAGACGTATGTACGTGTTGACTTGAGGCTATACCATTGAAGAATATTACCTCAGCAGCTGTCGCTGATGCTTTATTTGTTATTTTTTGCCGCATAGGATTTCCTGAGGAAATCTTATCAGATCGCGGTACTCAATTTTGTGTCTCAGATGATGAAAGATATTGAGAACATGCTATCAATCAAGCATTTTTTCACTAGTCCATTCCATCCAGAAAGCAATAGCGTTTGCGAGCGTTTCAATGGCTCGTTGAAACAGTTGTTAGGCAAAGTCACTGGGACATGTCCTCGTGATTGTGACCGCATGTCGCTAGCGGTCTTGTTTGCTTCAGAGAAGTACTACATTAAAGCACTGGTTTTTCACCATTTGAGTTGGTTTATGGTGCCAACCCTAGAGGTCCTATGCACATACTCAAGGATGTATTGTTGGGATCAGTGGAGGATAATACTGTCCGCACCAGCTATGAACTGGTCATTGATCTCAGACAACGCTTTATGGATGCATGTACTTATGCATCAAGTATGATATGTAATGCTTCGCACATGTCGAGATTGCGCTGCAACCAATCTCGAAAATTACGTTCTTTCTTACCAGGACAACAAGTATGGCTACTTCTTCCAACCAAGGAAAACAAACTGCTGATTTCCTAGCAGGGTCCCTTCAAGGTGGTTGAGAAGAAGACTGATGTAGATTATGCCATTGACATAAGGGGGAAAATCCAAACATTTCACCTTAATATGTTAAAATTGTATGTGGAGCGCCCTTCTGATAGAACCTATCGTGGACAGTATTTCTGATGTACGTGTTCGACACACTTTGTCTGCTGTTGTGGAATCTGATGATTCTACAGCGAGCGAAATCTCTTAATTTTCCGCGGTTGCCTCTAAAATCGTCGGAATCTTGGAGAGATGTAACTGTATCAGGTGATTTAGATCCTGGTCATCGAGAACAGGCGTTAGCTGTTTTAGAATCTTTCTCTGACGTGCTAATTTAACTTCCAGGTCACACTCGTGTTTTCTCTCATGATATTACATTAAGTGATGATCACCCTATCAAACTCAGACCTTATACTATAACATTACACTACGTATCAGGTGGATAGTGAACTTAAGGATATGCTACGCATGGGCATCATTTCTCCTCCTGAATCATCCTATGCTTTTCCTATGGTTATAGTTAGAAAGAAGGATAAATGTCTTCGCATCTGCATTGATTTTAGACGTCTTAACAGTGTCACTATCGCAGATGCTGAGCACATGCCTGTTTTAGAAGATCTCTTTTCACAACTATCCCAGGCTACATACTTTAACAAACTAGATCTATGCAAGGGATTTTGGCAGATCCCTTTAACTGATAAGGCCAAACCGCTAACCGCATTTATGACTCCATATGGTTTATTCCAATGGCATTATATGTATTTTGGCCTTGTCAATGCTCCTGCGACTTTTGTGCGCATGATGCGGAGACTCTTAGGTGATAGGTCTGATGTCATCACATACATGGACGACATCTGTTTATTCCATAGTTCTTGGCAAGAACATATCACAGGATTAAAATCCTTATTAATGCTACTTAGAAAGCATGGTTTGACAGTTAGACCTTCAAAGGTTCAGATTGGTTATCGAGAAATGTCATTTCTTGGTCACCGTGTTGGTAACCACATGTTATATCCTGATCAGCAAATTATCAAACGCATATTAGAATTAGATACTCCTCAGGCACAGAAACAAGTTAGGAGCATGTTAGCACTCATTAACTTCTATTACAAGTCCATCCAGAACTTGTCATAAATTTCTTCGGTCCTGTCATCTTTGACTAGAAAGGGTGCTCCTAATAAAACTGTTTGGTCCGATACTTGCAGTGGAGTTTTGAACAAAGTTAAAACTGTATTTGTCAAGGCACCTATTTTGATATTGCCTAATACCACTATGCCATTTCTTCTGAGGACTGATGCTTCCCAGACTGGCTTTGGTGGTTGCTTGTTGCAATGGTTCAATGATACCACACATCCATGCTTGTATGTAAGCAAAACGTTGCTACAAGCAGAAACTCGGTATTCCACCAGTGAAAGAGTACTCTTGTCCGTCATTTTGTTTTACCAGTACACATCCAGACAAAAGTGAAAGGAATATTCGACAGGGATGAACAGAACAGCGTGCAACGTAGGACAGTCACTCTCAGTTTCCTGGATGATGAATACCCACAGGACCTCTGGGTCCGAGTATACATGGATGGGTCAGCACAGAATGCAGTAAAGAATGGAGGAGCAGGAGTGTACATAGAATACCCAAACAACACTAGGGATACGGTCAGAGTACCAACGGGGAAATTCTGTAACAACTATGATGCAGAAGTCCAGGCAATCAAGGTGGCAACTGAGAAACTATTGAACACCAATCTCGATCCACAGCCTGTAGTATTCCTGACAGATGCAAGATCAGCACTCCAAGCACTTCAGTCCAGAAAATTGCCAGGTATACAAGCCCTACTTTCTGAACTGTGCAACCAGCGCAGGGTCGCCATGCAGTGGATACCGTCTCATTGTGGAATACCAGGAAACAAGAGAGCAGGCGGACTGGCTAAAGAAGGTGCTGCAGACGAGCAACCGGATGTACCAGTTATGTACCATCAGAAGAAAAAGATCAAATCAACCAGAAAGCCACCAACACCAACACAGGATGACTACCAAGCTATGAACAGATCAGAACAAATTTTCATTCTGCGCCTCAGAACAGGACACAACCGCCTCCGCAGCCACATGTATAAAAAATTCAAGATTGGCAATTCAGCCATGTGTACATGTGGACAGGTACCCCAGGCTGCGGAGCACGTACTTCAAGATTGCCCCGAATATGATATATTGAGGCAAACCCACTGGCCCAGAGAAACAACGCTGGAAGCAAAACTGTACGGACCTCTGTATGAACTACAAAAGACAGTGAAGTTTATACAAGAAACAACATTGCAGATATAGACAATATATTTCAAGCAAACGAAAGAAGAAGAAGAAGTCCATCATTTTGTGTATGGGCAAGTTATCACGCTTTTTACTTGGCGCACACTTCTTCCTCCAGACGGATCACCGTCCACTAACATCCCTAAACCAAAAAACTATGACAAACAGTAGACTACACATATGGTTCTTGCTTATTCAAGAATATAGATATACAATTATCCCCATCAAGGGATCAGGAAACTTTCTGGCAGACGTATTGTCAAGAAATGTAGCTGGAAAGTGACTGCTTGTGCCAGATATTGACATTTTCTGATCTTGTTTTGTTTTCAAGTGATATACCATTGAAACATTCATTTGGCGATTTTCATTACATTTTATGAAAGGTTGGATGACATTTTGTCTAGACTGTTTAGATATATCTGTTTTAATGTCATTTGGTACCATAATTACTATTTCATTCTGAGCAGAATGATTTTTCTTTCCTAATATATTAGTAGTTCTTGGGCTAACTACCTTTGGTTTCCGCTCGGGGACGGGGACGGGGGGGGGGGGGGCAATGTTGGGAGTTAGACAATGCAGTTAGTTTGAATGCCCAGAACACCGCTTCGCTGCCCCAATCCACTACACTTTCTATGTCACGTGATGAGACTGGCAGTGTGACAAGCTCGCCAATTGCAGGACATGATTGCTAACGAGGCGTGTGCAAAAAGAGAAGAGAGTAGCAGAAAAGTGTATGGAAAAACGAAGGATTGGAGTTCCAGCCGTTTGGCTGTTGAGATGTGTATCTGGGTGTGTGTGTGTGTGTATGGCCCATAAGATATATTCATGTATAATATCAGATATTGCAAAAGCTGCAAGCGAAAATAATCCCCCAACACTATTAGACCAGGCTCCAATAAGAAATGGTGTTATGTTTACATCTCGAATGCCGGCCAATAGTTACAATTATGCGTGGTTTGATGGCGTCTATTTACAAACTTTCCTCATAGGAAATTTTTGCATGTTATTTAAAAGTTCATTTTTCGTACAAGGAGTTGTTATCTCCGTCGATTCGCAGAAATGATTGAACTACAACTCCCTACGTTATCATAAATATTGTCCTGGTAACACTTCTGTCATGAAGCTATTACAACATTCCGTCTTTCAGGTTCATGCCTGTAATATATCCGCAGATGGGTAATTTATCTGCCCGTCCTTCTGCAAACACCGACCCTCGTGTAACCATCTGGGCTGTGACTCTTCACGACAGTAATTACAGTAGTGAATCACAATAGCCATATCAGAGCTAAATAAACAACCTGGGTATACGTAGAGTTAATCTGGCGCGACCAAGGTTTGGTACACGAGAATTTTACCAACCTAACTGTCAGTCAATATGGCATCACCTGTCTACTCTATCAGCAGGGATGGACAGGTAAACAGACAGAACGAATTATTACGGAGACGAAGTGCAAACAATGACTCTAAAATAACAATACTGCCGGAGAGGAAAAGAGAGCGAACTTAATTGTGTGATACATATTATATATATATATATATATATATATATATATATATATATATATATATATATATATATATATATATATATATTATATATATATATATATATATATATATATATATATATATATATATATATATATATATATATATATATATATATATATATGCTAGAGACATGTAAATCGAAGAAGTACACATAATCCTGCAATCTCAACGACAAACATTCACCCCACAATGACGCCATTGCGCAACAGTTGAAGATTCATTAATATCAAGCCGCAAAATGGCTGATAGACCGTAAAAACTCACAATCTAGGTATCAACCTTACACTCAGAACTGGATTACTACTGTTGATCCTAAATATAACATGACTTACAGATGCTGAATATCACTCTCCTTAACCACACATAAATTCACGAATCACTCATAAAGGAATGACATAGTAGAGCCAAGGTCTGCACAGCTGGTCTCGGGTCCAGCCCGGCGTCAAATGATCCCAAAGTCACGATCTTCTATTTCGCACCCAGGTGAGCGACCAGTCCGTTCAGGATCTCGTGATCATGTGCCTTGGCCATCTGACCTGACCAGACATGTTCACAATAAAAAACATCGTAGTGGCATACAATAGTTCAGTTTACCTCAACACATGTCAATAAGACAAATAGTCATACTTTGCTTCCTGCGAGCGCAGATATGTCACGCTAGAGAAAACGTCATTGACAATATATATGTACACCCACACAGTGTACTCTCAAGCGATAAATTAGTGCCAGATCTTTCTAATTTGCATGGTCTCGTCATCTATATATATATATATTCACGTCTCAAGAGATGAACAATTCTGAGACCTTTTGCTTTACAAGGTCTGGACCTTCCTTCCCGACAATGAGTATTAAGTTAACCCGACTCAAAACCAGGGCACTTTTTTTATCACGATACTTTGATTTCGTTAGTCACACACATTTGCAGGGTGAACTATGACCTCTGTATCGCCCGCTATGTCTGCGAACATTGTTATATTGACAATATTGTCACATGTCTCATTTATTTATATTTGCAGACTTCGAGTGAGTTCCTTGACACGTATCTCAGAACTAACGCCAGCCTTCCTCTCAGCATGTACGCTACCAGCTCCTATGATACTGTCTGGACTATTGCCCGCACTATCAGGTTCGACATTTAATGTACACATCCTCATCATCAACGTCATCATCATGATCAATAATCAATACTATAACTTTCCTATTCACCAGTAAATTCCACATAATACAAGACAAGAACTGTAATTTAGTAAGTTATAAAAGAATAAGAACAGTACAGATTGTACTGTACAGAACAGCTGATAGGAATAACAAACACTTATTTAAGACACTACTGTTCAACATTCTATGCGAAAGATTTGTTTCTCCTCAGACATGCTATTGAGGAGTGGATAAAGAACGGAACAGCCCCGCTGTTACATCAGCTGCGTTACGAGGATATGGCGACAGTTAAGGAGACGTTTATAAGCACAATTGAGAACTTGGAGTTCTTGGGAGTATCGGTAAGTAAACTAGTACAGGTATCGGTAGGTCAAATAATATGGGTATCGATAAGTAAATTAAAAATGGCATCGGTAAGGTACAATTTTGCTGTTTCGTTAAACATGTCAGTTCTCATCCACAGCTATCATGTGAACTGTGTGGTTAACTACCTAACGTGTCTGTGCCATTCGTACATATAGCTCACCAGTTCTGTTCTCTGGTTCTGAGGAACTAAATTTTCTATCTCACCGTTAGCACACTACAACTAGTTATTATCTAACTTCCATCTCGCCATTGTACATTAATGAGTCTCAGTAATTACAGTTATGAGGGTATCCGTTAGTAAAGTAGTGAGGGTATCAGTAAGTAAAGTAATGAGGGTATCTTGTAAGTAACGTTATTAAAGAGTATCTACAAGTAACGTCATGACGGTATCTGTAAGTAAAGTAGTGAGGGTATCTGTAAGTAACGTTATGAGGGTATCTGTAAGTAAAGTAGTGAGAGTATCTGTAAGTAAAGTAATGAGGGTAACTGTAAGTAAAGTAGTGAGGGTATCTATAAGTAACGTTATGACAGTATCTGTTAGTAATGTGGTGAGGGTATCTGTAAGTAAAGTAGTGAGGGTATCTGTTCGTAATGAGGTGAGGGTATCTGTAAGTAAAGTAATTAGGGTGTCTGTAAGTAAAGAAATGACGGTATCTGTAAGGAAAGTAATGAGGGTATCTGAAAGTAAAGTCGTGAAGGTATCTGTAAGTAAAGTAGAGAGGCTATCTGTAAGTAAAGTTGTGAAAGTATCTGTAAGTAAAGTAACGAGGGTATCTGTAAGTAAAGTAGTGATGGTATCTGTAAGTAAAGTAGTGAGGGTATCTGTAAGTAATGTAATGAGGGTATCTGTGAATAAAGTAGTGAATGCATCTGTAAATAAAGTAGTGAGAGTACCTGTAAGTAACGTTATGAGGGTATCTGTTAGTAATGTGGTGAGGGTATCTGTAAGTAAAGTAATGAGTGTATCTGTAAGTAAAGTAATGATGGTATCTGTAAGTAAAGTAATGAGGGTATCTCTATGTGAAGTAATGAGGGTATCTTTAAGTAAAGTAGTGAAGGTATCTGTAAGTAAAGTAAAAAGGCTATCAGTAGGTAAAGTAATGAATGTATCTGTAAATATAGTAATGAGGGTATCTGTAAGTAAAGTAGTGATGGTATCTGTAAGTAAAGTAGTGATGGTATCTGTAAGTAAAGTAGTGAAGGTATATGTTAGTAAAGTAGCTAGAGTATCTGTAAGTAAAGTGATGAGGGTATTCGTAAGTAAAGTAGTGAGGGTATATGTAAGTCATGTAGTGAGGTTATTCGTTAATAAAGTAGTGAGAGTATCTGTAAGTAAAATAGTAAGGGTATCCGAAAGTAAAGAAGAAAGAGGACATTTGTAAGTAAAGTAGTGAAGATATATGTAATTAAAGTAGTGAGGGTATCTGTAAATAAAGTAGTGATAGAATCTGTAAGTAAAGTAGTGAAGGTATCCGTAAGTATTGTAGTGAGTGTATCTGTAAGTAAAATATTGAAGGTATTTATAAGTAACGTAATGAGGGTATCCGTAAATAAAGTGATGAGGGTATCCTTAAGTAAAGTAATGACGGTATATGTAAGTAAAGTAGTGAGGGAATCCGCAAATGTAATAATGAGAGTTTCTTAAGTAACGTTGTGAGGGTATCTGTAAGTAAAGTAATGAGGGTATCTGTAAGTAAAGTATTGGCGGTATCTATAAGTGAAGTAATGAGGGTATCTGTAAGTAAATTAATGAGAGTTTCTGTAAGGAAAGTAGTGAGAGCATATGTAAATAAAGTAGTGTCGGTATCTGTAAGAAACGTTATGAGAGTATCTGTAAGTAATGTAGTGAGGATATCTTTATGTAAGAAAATGAAGGTATCTGTAAGTACAGTGATGGGGGTATCTGTAAGTAAAGTAATGAGGATATCTGTAAGTAAAGTAGTGAGGGTATCTGTAAGTAAAGTAGTGAAGTTATCTGTAAGTAAAGTAGTGAGGGTATCTGTAAGTAAAGTAGTGTAATTAACGTTATGAGGTATGTGTAAGTAAAGTAGTGAGGGTATATGTAAGTAACGTTATGAGGGTATCTGTTAGTAATGTGGTGAGGGTATCTGTAAGTAAAGTAGTGATGGAATATGTAAGTAAAGTAGTGAAGGTATCCGTAACTAACGTAATGAGGGTATCCGTAAGGAAAGTAATGAGGGAATCCGTAAGTAAAGTAATGAGGGTATGTATAAGTAAAGTAGTGAGGGTATCCGATTTTTCGTTTGTATAAACATTTTTTCATATGTATGATCATTTTTTTGACTGAAGTGTGTATTATGTTTTCTATGGTCAAAGGGACATAATCCGAGTTATCGAAACTACAATTTGTTAGGAGTTGCCTTCTCTTGTATAGAGACACGTTCGGTCTATAATTTCTTGAACGAAGCGTGACCACATCTCCTTATTTGGTAGTACCAGTCAACTATGGTAGATGTCTGAAACCTTTCTTAACGCTTCTTTTCATGACCATAAAAGGCGCGACTGTGTAAGACTTTTATCTCGAATGTTCTTCGAATCGTCTTATTGTGAACGGCAACTCAGAGATTGTCGTTCTGCGCATGTCAAACCGGGAGTTCGTTCTGTGTGTTCCGCCCAGTTGGGGAGTTTAGAAATGGTTTAAGAAGCGAGCAGACGCAACTGCGTCTTGTGATTCTCTGAGGGAAATACAGTGTCTTAGTGAGTTAGTTAGCTAACTAGACTATTTCCCAGTATTATGCAGCCTGCCTGGAGGCATATGTTCATGGTTGATTTTCCGAAATAAGGTAATTCCTCTTGTATCGAACTTTATGCTATCGTCTAGAGGTTCGTCATTTTGTCGCCTATTTGCTCGCCTGTGTGATGCAAAATGGAGAGGTACTTTGACTAGGATTAAGTCACCGGTATCTGTATACCTGAACTAGTTAAATATATATGGGTCGCTCTAGACCAACAAGACTGTTGTCTGTGTTCCAGGATTCGTTATATCAGAGATCACGTCCAAGTCAGATGGTTAGACTTAGGAACATTATAAAGGTCGAGCTGACCTGTAGCCCATGTATGCTATTCACGTGCAGACAGTGAACGGACTTATTGTATACAACTGATCTGCTAGCATCAGAATGGGAGCATTTATTATTGTTTATGAACATTGAAGATCTGTAGCTGACACTGTTGCAGAAGTTATAGAAATTATTATTATTTATACAGCTTCACGAACTAGCACTCGATGATTGATGAATTTCTGAATCTATTGAACTGTGATGTCTTATGACGCATATATACAACAGCTATCATTGCTGACTACAGAAATTGTTTTCAATGTGCCATATCATCTTGCTGAACTCGTTAACCATGTTGATGTCATAAGTATCATGACTGTTTTGTGGCGTGCAATAAATGAAAGAAACTTATACAACGAAGTTACCCTTTCTATGACTCTACACGTCATGTTGCCTGTGTGATAACCCATTGAACTGTTCCACTACCACATACACAGCAACATCCTAAATCAGAGAAGACACCTACATCTTACACTTTAACACCAGGTGTCGATAAGGGTGGCAAGTTACCACTTCAGCACAAATCCACCCTTATCATTTTTGGTGGCCAGAGCTGGTTCTATCATCTGATATTTTGGCGCACCATATCATTTTTGGTGGCCATAGGTTGGTTCACTCTGATTCCAGCTATCAAGGGGGTCAGCAAACCCAGACATCATCATCATACTAGATACAACTACAGCATCAACTACCACCTTACAAGAAATTTTATTGAAAGTATCCGGATTTTCTGACAGTTGCTGATTTTGAAACTACCCGGCGCTGCTCGGCAATATTGAAGTTTATGTAAAATTAGAAGGACAAGTACCGAGCGAATGGATTTCCTGATCTGGTGAAAAGAAGGACAAGTGCCGTAACAACTGTTCCGGTCTCAGGGGTACTGCTGCGGGTTCAGAAGGTCAAGTGCCGGTTAAATCAATTTAGAAGATTCAGAAGGTCAAGTGCCGTAATAACTGTTGCAGTATTAGAAGCTCTTTTCCTTCGTCATGGCTGTTTATGGGAGCAGAAGTTAATCAACGTTGGATCATTATCCTCAGAATGCTGATTACATCCTGTTCTGCACCGTGCTGACGCTGGATTTATAGAAGTTAAGTGGCCTGTTTTGTTTGTGAACTGTGCCCTTATGTTCTAACTGAGCCTTCTGTACTTTCACACTTTCTCCTATTGTTTTCATGATACATGTTTATATGTTATATGTTATTTGTTATTTGTATATTTATATGTTTATATTTCAGCGGGTTTTCTCGGTTGGGCGGAGTCTTGCAGTAGAAGATACCACGTCACAGAGGTTCTACTGTTAGCGTTTTCGTTAGGGACTGTGCGAATTTCCTACAGTGAAATTTGCTAGCGACAATCGTTGCTATATCTGTTTAGTTGTGACGAGTTGTGCTTTATTTTTGTTTCTTGTATATATATATATTTTTTTTCTTTTTTCTTCTCTCTCTTTCTTTGTGTTTTTAGTTTCGATTTCGATTGTTTGTATTTGTAGGTCTCCCCTTTGCTATTATTCAGTTCTTTACGTATATTTTTGTGTATACACTGTAGCGTCATTTGTTAGTCATATCTTCGCATATTTCTTTTTAGTTTTGCTGTTTGTGTATTTGACTTATGCGAATGTTTTCGTATTGTTTGATCTTTGTTGATTGTTTACATTGACTCTGATCTTTGTTATTGTTTACATTGACTCTGATCTTTGTTATTGTTTACATTGACTCTGATCTTTGTTGTTGTTTACATTGACTTTGATCTTTGTTATTGTTTACATTGTTGATGACCTTTGTTATTGTTTACATTGTCTTGTTATTGTTTACATAGTTCTTGCATAGTTAGCTTTCACTATTGTTGATATATGCTCATGCACTATTGGTCTATAGTGCACTTATCATAACAAACTGGTGTTTTTTGCTTATGCACTATTGTAGTGCAGTTATGATAAATAACTGATGATTATGCACTGATTTGGGTAGTGCACTGTTAATTAAGAGGTGACTTGTGATATTATTATACATTTGATAATACAAGTTGGTGTCAACTCCTGTTTCCCACAGAGATTGGGTTCAACATAGAGATTATACAAGCACTTTATTAAGTCTTGTTGCTATTTAACATTGAAATAAGATAATTAATTATTTCAGGTTCTGTACTCACATTTTGGACATCATGTCTACATTTGAGTACTTTATTGAGCAGGGTAAAGCCCTTGGGAAGACAGGTGATAAATTAGAAGAATTTGCGACTGTTCAATATGCCAAGGCATTGAAGTCGGAAGAAAAGAAAATGAAAGAACAAACTGAACAAAAGAGAATAGAGGCTGAAATAGAACAAAAGAAACTGCAGATGCAGGTGGAGGAAAAAAGATTTCAAATGGAAATGGAAAAAACAAAAAAGAGAAGCAGAATCTCAGGAGAAGAGGCTTCAGGCTGAAGCTGAAAATAAGAGACTTGAAAAAGAAGCTGAAGAAAAAAAGTTACAGGCCCAGGCTGAAGCTGAAAATAAGAGACTTGAAAAAGAAGCTGAAAATAAGAGACTTGAAATAGAGGCTGAAGGAAAAAAGTTACAGGCCCAGGCTGAAGAAAGAAAGTTACAGGCTGAGGCTGAAGAAAGAAGGTTACAAAGAGAGGCTGATGAGAGAAAAGCAAAAATGGAACATGATGAAAAAATCTTAGCTTTAGAGTTAGAGAAGTTAAAGTTATTGAACACTGGTAATGCTAATGATGCAAATAAGGTGTCAAATAAGACTAATGCTAAGGATTTCAAGCTTAATCTACCAGCATTTAATCCCTCAATCGATGATATAACATTTTATCTAGATAGATTTGAAAGTGCATGTAATGTGCATAATATAGATAAAACATTATATGTGTATCATCTGTCCAAGATACTTAGAGGTGATGCTTTGACTTTGTTGAGTATGGTAGATGTGCCTGACAAAAACAACTATGAGGTTGTCAGGGCGGCATTGTTAAAGAAGTACCAACTTAACGAGGACGGATATCGTCTTAAATTTAAAACCATGTTACCAGAAACTGGAGTTGAATTCTCTGAATTCATCTCAGGCATCCGTCTTACTTTTTTACGATGGGTTGAGTTGTCTAAGACAGAAAATACATTTGAAGCTCTTATGGATTTACTACTTAGAGATAAGGTTATGTCTTCTGTTAATGAAGCTTTTCTATCTTTTCTTCATGAGCGTAAGCCTAAAAACATAAAAGAAATGGAAGAATACTGTAGCCAGTATGTTACTGCGCATCCGCACATAACCATTAGTAACTCTAAGGTGAAAGAAGGTCTGCCAGTTGCTTCGGCAGCACCTTATGGCCCAAATTTTATGCGTAAATTTCAGGGTAGCCAGAAAAATTTCAATAAAAAGAGTAATCGTAATTATGCCCAGAACCATAGTGATCAATTCCAGGGTGATTCTTCTTCCCAGAACTGGAGACAACCTAATACTACACGTTATTCTACTCCGGTTAACTTTAGAAATTTTCACAAAGGTAATCGGTACAGAGGAAAATATTTTATGCAGAGACCTCAATACCAAGATAATAGAGGTTCTCAACAACATAGAGATAGTAATGACAGTTATGGAAACTGGAACTCAAACCAGGATAAAAATTACAGTAGGGACTTTAATGATAATTGCAGAGGCAATAATGGTCGCGGTAGATCGCAACATAATAAGAAAAAGATATCAACAGACAAACTCTGTTCAACAAGAATCTCAGGGAGCAGATAAACAGGTTAATAATGATAAAGACCATAATGCTATCGGATGCTCATCTTTTGATTTTGGTAGGGCAAATAAATGTATCCAATGCAGTACTTTATTTGATCCGAAAACCGTTAGTACTTTAAGCTGTGGTCATCCTTTGCCCGCTCTTCCTGCTAATGTTGCTCATGATGGGAGAGGTTCTCTTATATTACATAAGGGGCTAGTAAATAGTAATCCAGTCTCAGTGTTGTTTGATTCTGGATGTACTACTGTCGGCGTTAGGCAATCTCTTGTAGATCCATCCTGTGCTACAGGAAAAGTCATCAAATGTGTCACATTTGGTGGCACGTTAGAAAAGTATCCTACTGCTATAATACACATTGCTACTCCTTTCTTCACGGGAGAGGTCCACGCGTGTCTACTTCCAAACCCTATTGCGGACCTTATTATTGGTCGTATTCACGGAGTTAGGGAATGTACCCCACAGCAGATTGCTGTTTGGGAAGAGCAAAACATTGAAGCTACCAATGCGGTGGTCACAAGAGCACATGCTCTGGATCCACCTCAAACTTCATTAACTAATAATGATGAAGTAAATGACCAAGATAGTCACTTGACTATTACACGTGACTCATTTATCAAATTGCAAGAAGAAGATCCTTCTTTACAAAAATTCTTCATTCTAGCAAAAAAAGGTGATCCTAATCAGAACACTAATAGGAAATCTTGGATTTCTATGAAGAACGGCGTACTTGTACGTATGGTACAAGACTCGACTACGTCCACTCATTCACAAATTCTTGTGCCTAAGAGCATGAGATTGCAAATATTGCAACATGCTCATGACTCGCAATGTGCTGGACATATGGGTTTTTCCCGTACAAAGTCGAGGGTTCTTGCGGCTTTCTTTTGGCCATTTGTGAGCAAGGACATACGAATGTACTGTCGCTCTTGCAAAGTATGTCAGGAGGTCAAATCTAAAGGACCACGACATGCTGCGCCTATCCAGGCTGCTGACATTCCTATTCGCCCTTTTCAAAAAATGGCAATAGATATTATCGGTCCTTTTAGAATTAAGTCGGCTAGAGGACATCAATTTATCCTTACATGTGTCGATATGTGCACACGTTGGCCAGAGGCAATACCTCTCAAGAGCATCTCAACTGCTGATATCGCAGACGCTCTTTGGCTGATATTTTCTCGCTTGGGTTTTCCCGGAGAAATATTGTCAGACCATGGCACTCAACTTATATCAGACACTATGTCACAGGTAATGTCTATGCTACACATTAAAAGGTCTCTCAGCAGTATCTATCACCCAATGTCTAATGGGTTGGTCGAACGTTTAAATAGGACTCTGAAAACTTTACTTGGTAAAATAACTGAGGATCATCCTCAGGATTGGGACAGGGTCTTACCCGCGGCTCTCTTTGCGTATAGAGAGGTCCCCAATGAACATACGGGGGTTTCCCCTTTTGAACTTGTCTTTGGCGCGCAACCGCGCGGCCCTATGTCTTTACTTCACGATCTAATCACTGCCGATAATATTAGCGATGAGACTCAATCTTCTTATGAGTACGTCATTGCTCTTAGGCAAAAGATCATCGAGGCATGCAAACTAGCAACTTCGTCTTCAGAATTTGCTAAAGAAAAGGCAAGGCAGTTTGCAAATAAGAATAGATGTCTACGACAACTTTGTCCAGGTGACAAAGCTCTCGTTCTACTTCCTTCAAGGGAGAACAGACTTCTAATTGCATGGAAAGGTCCATATGCAATAGTCTCCAAAATTTCTGATGTCGACTATGTTGTCGATATTGATGGAAAGCATAAAACTTTCCACATAAATATGCTCACAGAATTTTATGAAAGACCTGACTATTTGCAGCCTATTTTCCAGGCTACGGACAATTCACAAGCAACTCGTGGTCAGTACTCATCTCTGTCAGTTATACAGGATGAGGAAACTACTTTTTCTGATGTCAATCTTCCTCTTTCTATGGTCCCACTTTATTCTACGGAATCTTGGAAAAACGTGACCGTTTCTCCAAATCTTTCCGCTGAGGAACATCGACAAGTTTCTTCGATGTTGCAAACATTTCAGGATGTTCTTACAGACATCCCGGGACACACACATGTCATAGAACATGACATTGTGCTAACTGATCACAATCCTATCAGAGTCAGACCATATCCAATACCTATTCATTTCCAGTCTCAAGTCGAAAAAGAGTTGGATGAAATGATACGTTTGGAAATCATTGAACCATCCACTTCAGCATACTCTTCGTCTATGGTTATTGTTCGAAAGAAGGATAATAACATTCGCATTTGCGTAGATTATCGCAAATTGAACCAAGTTACGAAGTTCGATGCTGAACCTATGCCTTCATTAGAAGAGCTACTCAATAAACTTTCTAATTCTAGATTCTTTACCAAACTAGATTTGTCTAAAGGTTATTGGCAAGTCCCGCTAACTGAACGTGCCAAACCTTTTACAGCTTTTTCTACACCTAGGGGTTTATTCCAATGGAATTTCATGCCTTTTGGTCTTATGAACGCCCCTGCTACATTCGTACGCATGATGCGGCGAATTCTCGCATATCGTACAGATGTCATAGCATACCTAGATGATATCTGTCTATTCAGTGATTCTTGGGAAGATCACTATTTGGGTTTATACGAATTACTGTCTACTCTTCGCGAGTATAACTTGACTGCAAAACCCTCTAAAGCCTTTATAGGATTTAGCGAGATTTCTTTCCTAGGTCATCGGGTTGGTCATGGTCTTTTAAAGACAGAGGACCACAATGTTTCAAAAATACTTAACATTTCGGTCCCTAAGACGAAGAAACAAGTAAGGAGTCTATTAGGTTTGATTCAATTCTACGGACGATTCATTCCGAATCTGTCCTCCATTATGGCACCGCTTTCTACTTTATTGAAGAAAGGGTCGCCTAATCTGATCCGCTGGTCTAAAGAATGTCAATCCTCATTGGACCAGGTTAAAGCCCTATTTTCATCTCCACCTATTCTTAAGTTACCTACTATTGAGAAGACTTTTGTTCTTCGAAGTGACGCCTCGTCAACAGGGATTGGGGCAGCACTAATGCAGGAGTATTCTGATACTTTGCATCCGGTGATGTATATCTCTAGGAAATTAAACGCTGCAGAAAAGAATTACTCGGTTTTAGACCGTGAGTTATTGGCTATGGTATGGTCTATTCTGAAGTTACAAAGATTTCTTCTAGGCGCACATTTCATTGTGGAAACCGACCAGAAAGCGCTTACTGCTATTCAGAGCAAAAACTTGAAGAGCTCGAGGTCCACTCGTTATGCCATAGCTCTTCAACCATTTCATTTCTCGGTTCGAGCTATCCGTGGTTCGGATAATGTAATGGCAGACATTCTGTCCAGATGTCCACACGATTCCACATGATTCTTCTGTCATATATATATATTTCCTGATATACAGTCCAATGTTATAATGACATGTTAGTAGATTTTGTCTCTTTTTTTTTTTTTGAGGGAAATTTATAACATTGTACCATGTAATTATCTAAGAAGGCTTAGTTAGTGATATACGGGCCAAAAGATCACTCGGCCACATTTAAATAAATTATTTTCAGGATTGTATTAAGAAATTTACCAGTTGTCTTTAAGATTTGTGTTATTGATATTTTCGCAGCACATCATTGAAGTCTGCGAGTTTATGTCCATTGTGGAACTTTGAGGATATCAAGTCCTGTCCTACATTGGGAGCGGATGATGTCCACATCTTCTTCTATTGAATGTTTTGTGTCACCGAAGAGCAACACATGTATTACTTATTAATTACTGTTACTTTATATAATGTAATAATATAGTGCGGTATATTAGTAAATTACACCGCTATTTGCAACACATTGTATGATAACACATAATATATTTAATTTCATATATTGGTATGAGTATAATTTGATTGTCATTATGTTGTTGCCATCATTGTGGCGTGTGTTGGTGGCACCTTCCTGGAATATATCAGCGTATACTTAGATAAATTTTTTCTCTAAGGATCTGAGATATGATCTCAGTGTCGCTCCATGCGTTGAGCTAATTTGTTAGGTATATATCCACGCATCATACGTGCGTTAGGAGCCTAGATTTTTTCCGGCTCCAGGATTTAAAAAAAAAAAAAATTTCCCATTTTTTTTTTTTCCAGGGAGGGTGCGGTAATGTTACGCACGGATCATTATTATTTTTCGTTTGTATAAACATTTTTTCATATGTATGATCATTTTTTTGACTGAAGTGTGTATTATGTTTTCTATGGTCAAAGGGACATAATCCGAGTTATCGAAACTACAATTTGTTAGGAGTTGCCTTCTCTTGTATAGAGACACGTTCGGTCTATAATTTCTTGAACGAAGCGTGACCACATCTCCTTATTTGGTAGTACCAGTCAACTATGGTAGATGTCTGAAACCTTTCTTAACGCTTCTTTTCATGACCATAAAAGGCGCGACTGTGTAAGACTTTTATCTCGAATGTTCTTCGAATCGTCTTATTGTGAACGGCAACTCAGAGATTGTCGTTCTGCGCATGTCAAACCGGGAGTTCGTTCTGTGTGTTCCGCCCAGTTGGGGAGTTTAGAAATGGTTTAAGAAGCGAGCAGACGCAACTGCGTCTTGTGATTCTCTGAGGGAAATACAGTGTCTTAGTGAGTTAGTTAGCTAACTAGACTATTTCCCAGTATTATGCAGCCTGCCTGGAGGCATATGTTCATGGTTGATTTTCCGAAATAAGGTAATTCCTCTTGTATCGAACTTTATGCTATCGTCTAGAGGTTCGTCATTTTGTCGCCTATTTGCTCGCCTGTGTGATGCAAAATGGAGAGGTACTTTGACTAGGATTAAGTCACCGGTATCTGTATACCTGAACTAGTTAAATATATATGGGTCGCTCTAGACCAACAAGACTGTTGTCTGTGTTCCAGGATTCGTTATATCAGAGATCACGTCCAAGTCAGATGGTTAGACTTAGGAACATTATAAAGGTCGAGCTGACCTGTAGCCCATGTATGCTATTCACGTGCAGACAGTGAACGGACTTATTGTATACAACTGATCTGCTAGCATCAGAATGGGAGCATTTATTATTGTTTATGAACATTGAAGATCTGTAGCTGACACTGTTGCAGAAGTTATAGAAATTATTATTATTTATACAGCTTCACGAACTAGCACTCGATGATTGATGAATTTCTGAATCTATTGAACTGTGATGTCTTATGACGCATATATACAACAGCTATCATTGCTGACTACAGAAATTGTTTTCAATGTGCCATATCATCTTGCTGAACTCGTTAACCATGTTGATGTCATAAGTATCATGACTGTTTTGTGGCGTGCAATAAATGAAAGAAACTTATACAACGAAGTTACCCTTTCTATGACTCTACACGTCATGTTGCCTGTGTGATAACCCATTGAACTGTTCCACTACCACATACACAGCAACATCCTAAATCAGAGAAGACACCTACATCTTACACTTTAACACCAGGTGTCGATAAGGGTGGCAAGTTACCACTTCAGCACAAATCCACCCTTATCAGTATCTTAAGTCACGTAGTGAGGGTATCTGTAAGTAAAGTAATTAGGGTATCTGTAAGTAAAGTAATGGTGGTATCTATAAGTAAAGTTATGCAGGTATCTGTTAGTAAAGTAATGAATGTTTCTGTAAGTAAAGTAGTGAGGTCATCTGTAAATAAAGTAGTGTTGGTATCTGTAAGAAACGTTATGAGGGTTTCTGTAAGCAATATAGTGAGGATATCTGTATGTAAAGTAATGAAGGTATCTGTAAGTAAAGTAATGGGGGTATTTGTAAGTAAAGTAATGAGAGTATCTGTAAGTAAAGTAGTGAAGGTATCCGTAAGTATAGTAGTGAGTGTATCTGCAAGAAAAGTATTGAAGGTATTTGTAAGTAAAGTAGTGATGGAGTCTGTAAGTAAAGTAGTGAGGGTATCTGTCATATGATGATGATGATGTCAGTGTAATACAGATATCAAACAAATGTTGTAATGATGATGATGTCAGTATAATACAGACATCGAGCATATGTTGTAATGATGATGATGATATCAGTGTAATACAATTATCAAGCGTATATTGTATTGATGATGATTACGCTGATGATGATTATTATGGTCAGTGTGTGTGTGTGTGTGTGTGTGTGTGTGTGTGTGTGTGTGTAAGCAAATGATAAAGTAAGAGGGGTTGTTCGCGTGAACAGTAAATTGCGTAGGCCTGTGTGTATGTTAAGTGCGAATGAAAAGTGGTCAGTCTGGTTTTACGTTAGTTTGCCTCGTGCGAGACTGTGGGTAAAAACACGGGAGAATAGTTCAAGATGCAAAGTGGTTAGTTTTTGACTGGAAGGTAAACTGGAAGGTTGCGTATAGAGGGAGAAGATGGCTAGATGTCATGGCTGGATCTTGTTGTTTAATTCTGAAGGAAGAATTATGAATTATTACCTGGGATATTTGTATTTCATATATTATTTGTGTTTCACGACATTTCCGTAATACAGTGTTCAGTTTGGGACTAAATTTCGGTGTTGATTGATTTACTCAGGAATGAATGTGTCAATTATGGTGTAAGAAGATAATAAGCATTTTGAGGATTAATTAATGTGACAGCATGCATCACCCAGCATACTGGGGGCTCTTTGAGGGAAATTGTACCCGCCAGAAGAATCTAGTCAGCCGTGCCAAAAGTATTCAGTCATTTTACAATCCAGGGTTGCCAGTCAAGAAATAAGTCTACTTATATTGCTGACAGTTTCGCTCATGTTTGTTGGCGTGTTCACACAACACTGAATTTCAAAGACAAGGCCGTGTTCAGCCTACAATCGATTTAAATTACTGGTTTCACGCAACACGTAATATTCAAGACATTTGCATGTAAGAGCAGAATGTATTGCCACTAGCGTCGGTTATCAACGTTTGAGTTTGTGTCGAACGGAGGAAGCTACACTCTGTTTCAAGAATTTATATGCTTTGTTGACATTCATCAGCGCTTGAGAGGTGGCGACCAGTTGCACAGCTGCACGCTGTTTTCGAGAACTTACATACGGTTATATATCTATTGTTATCGTCTTTTTTGTGGTCCTTACTGACATACTACTTACCGTAGTGTCATGACTACCATCAGTGATATGTACAACATATTTCAACTTTGAAAATCCACGCTGCTTGCCGCATCTTGTGAAGTATCAGTGAACATTCTTAATTCAAGAAAGTCGACGCTGCTTACCGCATCTTGCGCAGTATCAGTGAACATTCCTACTTCAAGAAAGTCTACTCCGCTTGTCGCATCTTTTGCAGTATCAAGGAACATTTAAAATTCAAGACATCCTTACGGTAGAGTCTACGACGCTTGCCGCATCCTGTGCAGTGGAACTGATTATTTGAAAACTAAGGCATCATTACAGCAAGGTGACTCGTCAGTACAGCTCACTGCCTCATTTCTGATGCATGAATACTTATAGACAGTGGAGTCTACACCACGTACTAAGCAAGGCACCATACAGTGACAGGCTGCTAAACAGATAAGTCATTTTTGTGCTATCATTGCTCTTGTTCGTACGTACCACACTGTTGGCATTCCTGTCTTTACCTCATCTGTTGCTTGTTGTTATTGTGCGTGTCTTACGTCTTTGCTTAAATTATGTTTTAGATTCAATGTTTAGTCTTCTTTATAGAGGAACTGATGTTGAGTTAATCTATTAGGATTTTGTTAAAATTGGTCCCTTAAGGGGCCACATCTGTGTTGGATCGGGTGATATGGAGCGCCCTGAATGATTTATTTGAACATAATACACGTTAGTTGTGTTGGTTTAGTTCGTAGAAAGCGTGGCAATCGTATAAAGCCTCTTTCTTGTCCAGTTTACATGTTGTATTCTTCAGTTATTTTTCTTACTATCATTGTACATATGTTTTTTTAGTCCTATTGTGGTTGGTCGTCTGTCAGGTTTGGTGTTGTATATAAATCTTTATTTTCCATTTATTTCTTTTTCTATTCTTTTCTGTACGTTATTATGCACCTGCTAGTTTTTGTTGTCCTTATTGAAGCGTCTGTTTTCTTCATCCATCAACTGTGTCATACTGTGTCATGAATATCGAATATTTCGCTGTATAGTTAGTAATTCGTATACGCTACTGCCGTTTGCAGAGCAGTTTACCTTGTATAAATATAGATTTTTTCTGGTTTGGGTAACCTCAATATTAGTCGAAGGCAAGATGGCAAGTCTCAGAGACTTTATTGATATAGGAAAACAGCTGGACAAAACAGGCCTCGAACTGGAAATATGGGCAATGGAACAGTTCAAAGAGGCAGAGGCAGAAATAAAGCCAAAACAGGACGAGGAACGAAAAGAAAGATATGATGAAAGACTATTAAAGAGAATGGAATTTGAGGCAACTACCAAACAAAGGGAAGTTGAGGCGAAACAAAGGGAAGTTGAGGAAGCTACCAAACAAATGGAAATTAAAAAGGAAAAGGCCATTGCTTTAAAGAAATTAGAATTGGAAGCTTCTAGTCATGAGTCCTCGGGTAGAGAGTCCTCGGGGAAGGAACCATTACATACATATAAATTAAGGTTACCAAATTTTACGGACTCCTTCGATTTGATCGACGTGTATCTAGAACGCTTTGACGGAAAGATGATATCACTGAAGATACAGAAAGAACAATGGTGTTCCATGTTATGCGATCTGCTCACGGACCAGGCGTTACAAACATTTTTTTATTACCTGTAAATGACCGGCTCAACTATGAGGTGGTAAAAGAAGCATTGCTTTGCAAATACCGTCTTACTTCACATGGTTATTCTATGCGTTTTAAAAACGAGAAACCCAGTAAAGATCAGGATTTTGGCGACTTTATTTCCAACATCAAACTAGCATTTACACGCTGGATAGATTTATCTGGGATCAGTAAAGATTGTGAAGGACTCAAAGATCTCATATTGAGAGATAAAGTTCTCTCGGCCTGTAGTTCGGACTTAGTTGCGTTCTTTCAAGAACGTGACCCAAAGAATCTTGACACCATGTTAGAGCTATGGAGGCAGTAAATGACTGCCCATCCTGGGAGGTCAGTACATAAGGAGGTGGAACCTGAAAATTTTCCGGTATGTTCTGCAACGGAAGTAAACAATGCACCATATTGCAGACCGCGATTTGATAATGTGAACAGACAATACGACAGGAGGTCGAGATTTGATAGGACATTTAACCACGATTCAGACCGCGTTATTCCCCGCCCATGCGTTTTACTCAGCGTAGGTCAGATAGCTCTAAATTGGGGTGTCATAGTTGTGGTTCCTGGCGCCATGCATTCAAATTTTATAACAAATCAGATCCAAGCCCTTCTAACACACCACCATCCAGCCCAAAGGGAAGTTCAAGGAATAACTACCGTCGTGAAGCTCACTGTTACCTGTGTAATGCGACGGATCATTTCCAAAAAGAATGTCCGACTAGGAAGACAGAGCATGCAAACGCTACATCGGTATTGGAAACATTTAACAGTAAAGATTGTCTAGGTTGTAAGCCTTTATTCGAACCTAACGGGAAGCCGATACTGATCTGTGGTCACGCTTTGCCTGCGTTGTCTTTGATTGAGGAAGGTGGAACTTTTCTATTTTCTATCACCGAGGTTTGGTAGCCGGTAAATAAGTAAGTGTACTACGAGACACTGGATGTACGACGATTGGACTGAGACGTTCATGCATTGACGAGTCGTGTCTCGTCGGAAAAAACTGCCAGATGCGTTACCTTTAGAGGCAGAGTAGAGTACTACCCCCTAGCGGTTATCGAAATAGATACCCCTGTCATATCAGGTAAAGTTCGCGCATGCGTCCTCGACTCTCCCGTCGCAGATTTAATTATAGGCAATTTACCGAAAGTGCAGAACTGCACACAGCAAGATATAGATGACTTGAATCAGCAACACTCACTTGTAGTAAACGCTGTCACTTCTAGGGCACAGAAAAAGGCTGAGGATCAACAGGTGGATAAGGATCCGGTACTGTTACTTAATAATAATGCTGCTAAGCCAAACAAAGATCTCGAGGATCGTTGTACGTCGTTTATAGAACAGCAGCATGCTGACTTATCTCTACGACATTTGTACGATTTTGCTGAGAAGGCTGATATTAAACACACTAAATCAGCGAGATATTGGTTTCAATTGAAGAATGAAATACGAACCAGATGTTTTGCCAAAAATCATTCTTTAACGTGGCAAATTGTATTGCCGAGTTCACTCGAAAGAGCACACGACAATAAAGGGATGTTGTTGTTGTTGTTTTGATGAGGTGATGGGTGGAGAGCGGGCACTTAACAGATGACCGTTATTGCCTCTTCTCGTTCCATCTTGGTCTACCCTGTTCAACCCGAAATTTGGTTATAATTGGGGTATTTAGTGTCATTTTATTTTATTTTGTATTCAATTTAAATAGCTATTGTCTTTAGCATAAAGGGATGTCACCACTAGAACCCTTAAATGCAGTTTCTGCCCAAGGTCCTTTGAGTCTTGTGAGGGATTTAAGTTTTACCAGATATACCATTCTACATCCCGTGTAGCATGCGTCTTCGGCAGACATAGGCTACGCCCCACTGTCGAATGTCATCAGCATTACGCCTTTCAGTGTATTCTTTGTCATTTTGGTTTTGATTGCGAGCCCACTTCTCCAGATGTGCTTGAATAAGTCACTGATTATTTTATCTTTGGTATTCCAGAGCTGGAACTGTCTCATTGTGCTGACGACGGATTTCGTTAGGGTGTGTCTAACCCAACGGTGGAGTCTTCTTCTTAGCAATTTTTCTGCTAATGCTTGTCGGATCCTAGTCGTTTGCTCCGTATTAGTGACCTTGTTATGCCATTTTGGTCTTTCTCACTTTCGAAGACTATCAATGCTGGGAATCAGTTGGATTTTAATAGTTGGTTTTGAGGGTCTTCATGTTTCAAAAATATACATAGAAACTGACAACATTTGAGTTTAGGATTCTGGTCTTTAGTACACACTGGATTTCTGTTGATTTTCATGTATTTCCGAGTGAGGTGAATTCTCATCTTGCTCTTTGTATCCTTACGTTGGCGTCACTATTGGTCCATCCAATGATGTCTATACGGCTCTCAAGATGTTGGTACGATTCTACATCTCGTGGCTTTGGTTCATCAGATGCAATCTTGATGATGTCTCATGCATTTATTGTCATTATCCTTCACCACATTTGCATTCCCCAGTTGTTAGTATTGCTTACTATCCTCCGGTATTTAATGCGCAAGAGGATGTCATATAGCGTGATACGGACGGATAGGTACGATGAAGCACTAAAAATGATAACATGTATTTTATTCAAACATCCAATGTTGATGCGGCCTAATGCACATCTTTCATTTGTCCTCAGGACAGGACGGATGCGTCCTCTGTGGGCATAGGAGGTTGCCTAATGCAAGAACACCAAAACACTCTGCATCCGGTCTTATTTACAAGTCTGAAATTATTACCAGCAGAGACCAAATATGCTACCATCTTTGTCTTTTGTCCTCGTAAGACGAATCACCTTTTTTCGATTTTTTTTCAAACCCATCCATTGTACCATCGAGAGAGAATGCCTAGCCATTGTATGGTGTGTTGCGAAGCTTTCCAAGTATCTGATGGGAGCTCATTTTTTTCTTAACACAGATCATAAAACTTTAGCATATTTGAGGACGACCCAATCGCCAAACAGCCGGTTAACAAGATGGTACCTACTGCTACAACAATATGAATTTTCTGTAATATCTCTTGAGGGAAAATCCAATGTATTGGCGGATGCTTTATCCCGTCTATAACTTATAATATGTTCACATACAGATTTTTCATGAGGCAATTTTCGATGATATTATGTTATGCTAATTTACCTGTAACTAGATGTAATACACTCTTTTATTGTTCCAGACTTTTGCCTTACTCTATGAGAAAACTGTGTTTTCTTCTGGAGAAGGGGGTAAATGTCACATGATGATGATGATGTCAGTATAATACAGACATCGAGCATATGTTGTAATGATGATGATGATATCAGTGTAATACAATTATCAAGCGTATATTGTATTGATGATGATGATGATTACTTTGATGATGATTATTATGGTCAGTGTGTGTGTGTGTGTGTGCGTGCGTGCGTGCGTGCGTGCGTGCGTGCGTGTGTGCGTGTGTGCGTGCGTGCGTGCGTGCGTGCGTGTGTGCGTGTGTGTGCGCGTGTGCGTGCGCGTGCGCGTGTGCGTGTGCGTGTGTGTGTGTGTGTGTGTAAAAGCAAATGATAAAGTAAGAGGGGTTGTTTGCGTGAACAATAAATTGCGTAGGCCTGTGTGTATGTTAAGTGCGAATGAAAAGTGGTCAGTCTGGTTTTACATGAGTTTGCCTCGTGCGAGACTGTGGGTAAAAACACGGGAGCAAAGTGCGAAGTGGTTAGTTTTTGACTGGAAGGTAACCTGGAAGGTTGCGTATAGAGGGAGAAGATGGTTAGATGTCATGGCTGGATCTTGTTGTTTAATTCTGAAGGAAGAATTATGAGTTATTACCTGGGATATTTGTATTTCATATATTGTTTGTGTTTCATGACATTTCCGTAATACAGTGTTCAGTTTGGACGGAAACGAAGCACTTCATATAATCTTACTGTGATGATTTCATTGTAGTTTGTCTTAAATGATGTGAATATGATCCCCGATAGAAGACTTCTCCTGAATTGTCTCTTGTGATATATTTTACACTGCTTTAGAGAGAAGTGTTTATATGCAGGCACGATGGACTCCCAGAACAAAGACAAAATGTCTTATTCAAAATCCACTCACATACTCTTTGTTTTACACGTCTTATGTTCAGACAGACAAAGTTGATCCTGGGGTTCGTTCATTACCCTTAGATGTAAAAGGTGCATTGGTCTTAACTTCATGCCACTTTTCATGTCCTGTGTCATCCGTTCAAGGTTTGTCTCCAGTTTCATTCTCGGTCAGTGTATTTCGGTCTCTATCTACGTTTCTTACACTGTGGATTCCAGAATAAGGAAGACCAACCTTGAAATGCCATCAGCAGGTTTCCTCAATGTGCGTCCATGCCAACTCCAGCGTCTTCGTCACACCACTTGTTCCTCAGACACTTGTCTGACTCTTATCATCCGTTCCACTTTAGTGACCTTGTGATGTCGTTTCAGCTGTTCCAGTCTAAGTAAGCACCCACACATGACAGTCCGGAACTTCTTGGTTGGTGTTCTATAAGCTGCGCCAGTAAACTCCTTAACAGTGTACTTTCTAATTATTTGTTTAAGTAGACTTGTCCATGTTGTTATTGAATTGTTGTGGCTTAAAGATTCTACACAATGTAGCTGCCAGCTCCACGCTCAATCCTCTTTGAATGCCACCTACGACATGTTTGATTGTGTTTTTTGTTATTATTCTTTGCTCTCCTTTCGAGCTCCTGTCACATACAGGCGCTATCCTGGAGAACAAAGCTCGTAATGACGTGATATATAGATATAGCAGGTGACATGATAATTATAGCGTTGTTATTCAAGTTTAGGAGAACGTTTCCTGCAGAAAAGGTGTACCAAAGTAAGATTGAAAAGTATAAATGTATGTCCGTTTGTCATCTCTCCGCGATGTCTTATGTACGTATATAGTTGTTGTCCTTCATTCGTTGATCTTTTCACTCCTTATGAAGCATGGAGCCACACCTGGATTGGTCCTTAGGATACCTATACCAAAGTATTCATATGCTGTAGTAATTTATTTCACTTGGTGAGAATGCCAGTCCCATGTACAATCTCATATTAGGCGCCAATTACATGTCAGATGTAGCCCCAATGCCGGGGCTAGGTTATTTTACGCCCTAGGCAAGGCCAACTACTTGCACCAACAAAATGTATTTTAAATTTCAAGAATAAGCAATACAATAATCTGTGATTAACTTTCTCAAATACAAAACAAAATGTTTTAGTACACACATCATTCTGAATAATCTTGTGAATTGTGATGTTAAATTTAAGTCTCTTAAAAGTTTCAATTTCAGACACACCAAAATCTCACTTTGCCTGCCTTTTCCTTTGCAAATGGTGTCACCAATTCCTTCAGGCTGTTGGCATCTCTCTACAACAGATTGCATGTTATATTGTTGTAGCTGTTGGCATCTCTCTACAACAGATTGTATGTTATATTGTTGTAGCTGTTAGCATCTCTCTACAACAGATTGTATTGTTATATTGTTGTAGCTGTTGGCATCTCTCTACAACAGATTGTATGTTATATTGTTGTAGCTGTTGGCATCTCTCTACAACAGATTGTATTGTTATATTGTTGTAGCTGTTGGCATCTCTCTACAACAGATTGTATGTTATATTGTTGTAGCTGTTGGCATCTCTCTACAACAGATTGTATGTTATATTGTTGTAGCTGTTGGCATCTATCTACAACAGATTGTATGTTATATTGTTGTAGCTGTTGGCATCTCTCTACAACAGATTGTATGTTATATTGTTGTAGCTGTTGGCATCTCTCTACAACAGATTGTATGTTATATTGTTGTAGCTGTTGGCATCTTTCTACAACAGATTGTATGGTCATGTAGAAACCTACTTTGAATTTCTGTTGTGGTTTTCTCGATGCCTCTTCTTGGACTTCATGCTCAAGTTGTCGTTTCTTTTTCCTTTTTCTAACTTGTCCTCTCTACGTTTTGGTGGTATTTAAAGGTGCCAGATTCGAATCTCGGTATTGTCACGCTCCAGTTTATCTAGCTGTAAATGGATACCTGACTCTGCTCTTGAGGTAGGGAAGGAAAATACAGCGCGGAAGGGAACGGATCACACTTCTCGATACTGGACATAGTATAGTGAAGTCTCTAACACTTCACTCCCCTACGGCTGTATCTGCCATGGGACTACCAACAAGAGACCCACGAGAACTACAAGGAGCAGAGTTGTTGTCGCTTTTGTGTGTGTGTGATTGGTTAAGAAATGTTTGGTTGGCTAAGTGGTTAGAGTGCTTCCTCTCACAGCACATTTACCGGGCTTCGAGATCGAAACCTTGTGGTTTCACTCTCCAGCCTACCCAGCTGTAAATGGGTACCGGACTCTGCTTGTGCGTTACGAAAGGCAAAGGCAGTGATAGTGGCAACTGGTCGCCCCACTTTATAAAAAAGCTGGGCCTAGTATAGTGAAGTCTCTAACACTTCACACCCCTGCAGCAGTTTCTGCTGTGGGACTTCCTTTAATGTCCAGATGTGTTCCCGTGAGTCGGTGCCAGCATTATAAGCGTTTGTCCATGTCCGTAGATTTGTTAAGCTGTCACTTTGTTTGTTATTTTCATTATTCCTTTTGTTTAAATTACAACCTGAGCCGTGAAGCATTGGGAGAATGATGTATCAGTTTTTTTTATTCAGTTCACGTAATGTGGCCTGGTATGTTGTCATTGTAATTATTGTAAAATATGCAATTGCCTCACATAAACTATTGCAGATGAAAAACCTATGGCAAGGCACAAGCAAAGAAACAAAGTTACAACTGATCAGAGCATGTATATTCCCAGTAGCAACATACGGCTGCGAGACTTGGACACTCAATAAAACAGTTGCAAAAAAGGTTACATCATTCGAAATGAAATACTACAGAAGGATGTTGAGAATACCCTGGACAGAAAATAAGACCAACGGAGAAGTACTGCACCCACTAAATGTAGAGGAAAATTGGCTCCTAAATACCATCGCAATAATGAAGCTGAAATTGTTTGGTCATGTAAAAAGACATAACAGTCTGGAAAAATTAGTAATGGAAGGCATGGTCCCTGGAAAGAGGGGAAGGGGCGACCTAGACGACGGTGGATCCAGGACATCACAGAGAGTCTGAACATGTCTTTGGATGATGCAGGTCGACTTGGCCAAAATCGTGATGCGTTCAGAGCAGCTGTAATGGAGACAACGTTCTGGAGAGAATACGTCACATGATGATGATGATGTTGTCATGCTGTGTTGTTTTAGTGTGTCTGCCATTGATTCATCTTTTATTGTATTATCTCTTAAATCTGACAGATTCCCGTCTGCGGTTATATGCACTTGGTTCTGTGTACAATCTGTTGCTAATCTTGCTCAGAGACTTTTGCCCGTCTTGCTCAAAACCTGTAATTTGTGCATGCAATTCGAGTTTGTCTCGTGCAGCTCTCGGGAGTCTCTGATAAGGCAAAGAAAGAACATGGGTACTGCTCCCTCAGGCATGTCGTAAAAGGCAACTAATATAACGTTATTAATGACGCTGGCAACCTCATGTAAATCTAAATGATACAGACATCACAGCTGCAAGAATACATGAAGTACTTTTTTATTCCAAACTTCCTGCAAGAACTGAGAAAACTGCAGGGATCATTGCTGCTAGGATCAGGTACAGTGGAGTCTCCATGCCCCTGAAGCAGTTAAAGGGAAACTGATGATGATGACACATTTGATTTTGTTGTAGTTGTTTTACCCGTTATAACAACAAAGACACATGCTTAGTTTTTTTTCTCTTTTAAATGACAATCCGCAGGGACCTGTGTCGTTCAAAGGTTCAGACAGGGAAGGAATCGCAGTGGTTTATCAAATACAAGGTAAAATCGATAGACTGATCATCCGATTATGAGCTGATTAACGAATACCTTACAATAAGATGATGAAAGAGAAGAGAGATGAGACATCTGGGAGAGCGCATGTGATCTGACGCACTCAACAAAGAAGGGACAAAGAGAGACGAATATACAGATTAGACACACATACACACATATATTTATACATACATACATAGACAAATATAAAGATATGGAGAAACATAGAGACTTATTCAGAGACAAAGATGAGCATATAGAAAAAGAAAGAAACTTATACAGAGACACAAATATATAGACAAACATAAAGACTTTCACAGAGACGAAGATAACGATAGTCACAAACAGAACCTTAGAAAAGATAAACATACAGACAAACTCGAATATTTAGAGGTAAACATAGACAAGACATAGAAACAATAAAGATATAAACAAACATTGACAATTAGACAAATATAAAGATATAGACAAACTAGGAGATCCACACATTGACAGCCTTAAAAATATAGTCAAACATAGACGATTAGAAAAAGATAATGATAAACAGATATAGATAGACACAGACACTTAGACACAGACATCATATACAAATATTAGACAACCATAGATACTAAGACACAGACATAGACACTAAGACACAGACATAGACCTAGGCAAACATATACACTAAAACAAATACCTAGACAAACATAGACACTAAGACACAGACATAGACAAACATACACACTTCGACAAAGATGAAGATACAGACAGACATATAGACTTAAATAGAGTCAGAAATAAGACCCAAGCAAAGATACTACAAGTGTGGTTTCTGGGAGTCTTTATTGAGGCAAAGAATATATATGAGTCATGCTGTCATCAGACGTGTCGTACGAGTCAACTACTGTGAGACTGGGCGTGGAACATTGCTACAGACACCGCCACTTCAGGAGCTAATGAATCATTTAGTTCAACCTGTCAGCAGAAGTGGTCCTGTTTTTCATAAGGAGCAAAATATGGAAGGACTGAATGAAAAATGTAAGAAAAAAATTGCAGAGACTAAAAATGAAAACGACAATAAAGAACATATAGGGAAAAAGAAGCAAGTCAGTACCAGAGACAAGATGCTAAGACATCAGCTTAAGAGAGGCAGAAACTGAGTTACGGAGAAACACAAACTGCGAGTGAAGGACAGAAACAGGAAGAGAGGCAGAAACTGAGTTACGGAGAAACACAAACTGCGCGTCATGGATAGAAACAGGAAGACAGTCAAAAACTGATTTACAGAGAAACACAAACTGCAAGTGATGGAAAGAAACCAGAAGAAAGTCAAATGAGATCAGAGACAGAGATAAAGATGCAGAACATCAGATAAACGCAGGAAGAGAGCGAGAGAGAGAAAGAGAGGTGGACAGATACAGTGATGAAAAACATACAGAGAGATTGATACATAGACTTAGATGAACAGAAAGAGTGAGAGGTGAACAAGCTTAGAAGAACAGAAACATATATTTAGACAATCAGAGGTAGACGAACAGGGACGACCAAAAACAGTTCAGAAACTAGGAAGGAACAGTTAGAGGCTTAGAGGAACAAAGACTGCCAGAGATACAGAATATTGGATGAAGAGACCTAGAAAAGAGTAACAAAGTCAGAAACTTATACGAAAAGACACAGACTATTAGACGAACATAGATATTTAGTCACTTAAACGAGCATAAACATTTAGACGCTTTGACGAACAGAGACATTAAGCTTCTTAAATGAATACAGATAGTCAGACGCATATACAAGAAGAGACCGACTCTTAGACGAACATAGGCATTTACACGCTTAGATAAACATAGATATTCAGACGTTAGAGAAACAGACATTGAGATACTTAGACGAACAGAGACATTAACCCTTAAGGCGCCTATATATGACGCATTGTATTTAACACTATGATAAGTATAATTAAACACGTATTAATACCCACTGGATATCAAATATGTGTCATTTCATAAACATGTGAACAAATTTCAAGTTTATATCAAAAGATACAGTCTAAAACAAGTATTCAGTCTTAGAAATATGAATAAAGTATAACATTACGTGATCTGTTGTAGAAACTCCTGGTCCTTAAGCTGTTAAGATACTTAGACAAATAAAGACCGTCAGACGAAGATACGAAAAGAGACTGACTCGCAGTATCATCGACTTTTAGACGTATAGAGGAACATAGACATTTAGACGCTAGACTGACAAATCCATTCAGACGCTAGACAAACAGACATTTAGACGTTTAAATGAACATAGACATTTAGTCGTTTAGACGAACATAGACATTTATACTCTTAAACGGGCACATATATTTAGACTCTAGACGAATATAAACATTAAGACGGTGAGATGCACATAGCCATTAAGACGCTTTTAGACAAACATAGATATGGAGACGCTTAGATGAACATAGAGATCTAGACGGTAGACGAATATAGACATCTAGACGCTTAGGCTAGTATAGATATTGAAACGCTTAGACAGACTGACGCTTGTACAAGCACACGGTTAGATTAAAAAGTTAGACGAACATAGACACTTAGACGAACAAGGACATTTAAACGCTTAGGCAAACAGTTAGACGAATATAGATATTTAAAAGCTAGACGAACATAGACATTTAGAATCTTAGACGAACATAGACATTTAGGCGCTTATACGAACAGGTCGACGAATATAGACATTTAGACGAATATATATATATATATATATATTCAAATATTTAGACTAACATTGACAATCAGAGGCTTGTACTAATAGACAGTTAGACGAACATAGACATTTAGACGCTTAAACTAACAGCGACAGTCAGACGCTTGTACAAGCAGACGGTTAGGCGAACAGAGACAGACAGTGATCAAGAAAATCAGGAACTGAGACAAAAGTTGACAGATATTTAGGTGTCAAATTCAATCAGTAATTTAAGTTTTGATTGTTGTTGGCAGGTGGAAACTTCACGCAGGTAGCTGTTCACCAACCATCAAGTACAAGTTTGGATTTTGATTGTTCCACGTGTAGCAGAATTATTTGGCAAGGTAAGAACACATGCCTAGCATCATCATTACCAAACTTACTTAGTCGTTCCTCCTCTACCCTAGGGTGTAGAGGTTTGCCAGACAGAGCGCCATACTAATCCTATCGGCGGTCTTCCTTCTGGCCTGGTTCCAATATCGTCATCGGTCCTTCGGGGATTGTCTGATGTTGTCCTCCCAGCGAACTCTAGATCGACCTGGAGGTCTGGTTCCTTGGCTCTTGGTTCCCAATATTTGTCGTGGTAGCCGATTTTCTTCCATTCTGCATAAATAATCGTCATTATCATGATCATCACCATCATCATCGTTATCTCCTTTTTCGCTCTTTTTTACAGACACAGTCAACCGCTACAGATGGCCAACTTAAGGAAGCCTACGTCACAGCACGTGCTCTAGTTACTGTATCAATCTGTTTTACAAGATGATGTTGCCAGCCTCCATGCACAACCTTATATTTAGGTCATATTACGTCATTCTTGTTTAGGATATTGTCAGCTTAACTGTCGTTTACTAAGATATTTTTGGCTGTGCTCTGTCAGGTGGTTACCCCGGCTTGTATCATTGTAGGCAACAGAGGGAGAATCATATGTTACTACACATGTGGTGAAGAGAGTGAGAGACAGATTTCATCATCATCATCAGGTGCCATCTCTACATCGAAGGTCGGCTACACTGGATCTCCAACATCTTCTGTCTCTTGTCTTGATGGTGCACTCTGATAGCAGTCTGATAGACTTTTTGCTGTCCTTCTCTTGATGTTATTTCCCCACTTATAACGTTGTCTTTCTCTCGCACGTTTGCCTTCAACTCTTCCCTCTAGTATGGTCTTCAGTAAGGTGTTATGTCTTTTTATATGACCAAAATACTTTAGCTGTCTCATCATAAGATAGATTTATAAGCTTCTAAATATGAGGTAGTTGGAGATAGAGAATCTCATGCTACTACATGTGAACTAGACACGCTGAGAAAAACAGTTGGCAGCATTAAAAGACTGTCCGTGTCCTGGAATCCCCATAAATAAATAGGCACTTGTGAGTAATAAAGACGCAGAAAACTAGACAACAGAGAGACAACAGACGTGATAGGCTTACCGGTGATTCGAACCCAAGACCTTCTGAACGATAACACCGCCTGGAATCCCCAAAGTAACAGAAATAGAGGGGGAAACCAAAAACATTGGAATATTGAATTCGACACAGACATGAAGGGGAGACAGGAGACACGGACAGACCTTGACGAGATGACACAGACATGAAGGGGAGACAGGAGACACGGACAGACCTTGACGAGATGACACAGACATGAAGGGGAGACAGGAGACACGGACAGACCTTGACGAGATGACACAGACATGAAGGGGAGACAGGAGACACGGACAGACCTTGACGAGATGACACAGACATGAAGGGAAGACAGGAAACACGGACCGACCTTGACGAGATGACACAGTCATGAAGACAGGAGACACGGACAGACCTTGACGAGATGACACAGACATGAAGGGGAGACAGGAGACACGGACAGACCTTGACGAGATGACACAGACATGAAGGGGAGAAAGGAGACACGGACAGACCTTGACGAGATGACACAGGACAGGAAGGCATGGCGTAGATTTGTTGATGGAGGAAGGCCTGGCGTAAATTTGTTGATGGAGGAAGGCCTGGCGTAGATTTGTTGATGGAGGAAGGCCTGGCGTAGATTTGTAAATGGAGGAAGACCTGGCGTTAATTTGTTGATGGAGGAAGGCATGGCGTAAATTTGTTGATGGAGGAAGGCCTGGCGTAAATTTGTTGATGGAGGAAGGCATGGCGTAAATTTGTTGATGGAGGAAGGCCTGGCGTAAATTTGTTGATGGAGGAAGGCCTGGCGTAGATTTGTCAATGGAGGAAGGCCTGGCGTAAATTTGTTGATGGAGGAAGGCTTGACGTAGATTTGTTGATGGAGGAAGGCCTAACGTAAATTTGTTGATGGAGGAAGGCCTGGCGTAGATTTGTTGATGGAGGAAGGCCTGGCGTAGATTTGTTGATGGAGGAAGGCCTGGCGTAGATTTGTTGATGGCCTGTGCTCCCAGTGAAGCTAAAACATCATTGCTGAACGAATGTGTTGTAGTACAACATGACTCTGTAGATCCACGGCTTTTTTCGGATGGCAAAGAAAGAAGAGGACGACATCTCCCTCAAACATGTTGTAAGTGTTGACAAACGTCAGGTTGTGTATGAGGCTAGCAACCGCATCGTGAAAACAAGTAGCTACAGAAGTCACCGCTACAAGAACACATGAATGCTGTAGTTCCTGCAAGCTTACCATCTGCTACGGTGACTCCATACTTCATAAGGCGCGAACTGGAAAATCATTACGAGGACGGTGTGCATCATGTGCAATCATACAAAATGGTTGCCGGTTTTTAATTAGCCTACCTGTTTTTCTTCCTTCTTATTCGCACTCCTAACGGAGCATGGAGCCAGCACTGTAGCTGCTCTAATTGTTATTGTTTTTCAGAATCGACATTATTGCACTCCAGGGAAACCCATAGGTCCTTAGTCTCGCTCAGCAAACGTCGAAGGGTATAAATGCTAATTGCTCCTGTTGCGCGCTGGTTGTTTATACGCCGGATACATTCTCTCATACGTTCATCCCTGCCAGTGTTACGCCTAATGCCAAACTCCAGCAGTCTTAGCCTTGATGATACACTAACTGCAGTGTCATCCTCTAATAGGCGATCATTAACTGTCCTCAATATCTCTCCCATGTCCATATCCAAAGCACCATCTATAGGTGCTCTTGAAGCTATTCTACCAGCTCTTTCATTGCCGCGTACCCCTGCATGCTCTTAAAAAGTCTGCTTTAATTCATGTGCTCCTTTTGGAACATCGAGTCAATTTTGCAGTATTGTCTCCAGGAAGCTTTCACCAAGCATATGCATGCTCTTACAGCTGTGGGGTTTGTGGCAATTGTACATGATGAGGTTGCCAGCCGTGTCAAAATCTCGTACTGAAATCCCTTTGTGCTGAGAATATTACACATGCAACATTTGTCATCAGTAGATAACTTTACTATGCGATATTGGAGATCAAAAGAGTGTATTTGTCAAGAACCAATTTCCTATGGTTACACCTCTGCAGTGTGGATTTATCATAACAATTATACGCTCGTCTATGACCACACAACAATGGTTGACAATTCGTAATCAACACCTTCTACATGTACTTCCTTTTAATTATAAGCACACACAATACGGCCACACACGGCCAATAACGCATCAGAATTACAATAATGAAATGCAACTATAGACTTGCATACCAACTCAATCTATCCTCATCATACACGAGAGTACGACTTACACTGTGAATACCTTGTAATGACTATCGCTCACTTGAGCGGCAGAAACTGTGTCGAAGACAACCTCAAATCAATGTCAACTTATAAATTTACGGTCTGTAGAAAATACCCACTAAACACTACACCGATCTAGAATTACACGTCATAATCTACCAGAACCAAAATGGCAAGCATTCAGCACAAATAGTCCGTAACATGAATTTCTCAGCTAACTTTCTGGCGAAGGGAAGTATCAGCGTCCATACAGGACGCCGGCCAGATTCTAACCCCCCGCATTTGCGCCTCATTTCCCGGCTTCCGGCAGTCACCTGACTCGCCGGTGTTGCCATACCCAGCGTTGCCCGGCTGACTTTTCGTACACCAGATGCACTGCGAAATAGTGCCGTGACAGTATTACTTGCGTGTTTTAGTTGCTTTGTTTTTACGTTACATGTTTTAGTTACGTGTTGTAGTATCGTGTTTTATCGTGTTTTAGTTATGTTTTTAGTTACATGGTTTTACTTACGTGGTTTTAAGTTAAGTGTTCTTAGATACGTGCTTTAAGTTACGTGTTTTAGTTAACGTGTTTTAGTTACATGTTTTTAAATAAAGCACGTTTTTTATTTGCTGACTTATTCCAACTTGTCTTTTCCCTCGGACGCCTCCCCAAAAACAGCGGGAAGAGTCCCAAAAGACGAGCTGCTTGTGGTATCTCGCCTGAAGACAATTGAAAAGTTTGTCTTTTATACGATCACCAGCCTTTGTGTATGTGGCATCGTTTTGGCTGTCAGCTTCTTGACCTATAACCTCTACCATGGCCGGCTCAAGTAAGTTTGAAGTTTGTAAATATCTGTTTCTATGAAAGGACATTTCTGTGGCCTTCGTGGATTTTTCTGCTTGTCAACTAACTATGCATGACTTACGTCAATATGTTAGGATAGGCTGCATGTAACACTGAAGAAATCTCTTTTCTCTACTGATACAGGTTTGTTGCATGAAATACTTTTCTTGTGTTGAACGCTGCTTGTGCCTGGGCTGCTATACTCTTCACATCTGGGATGCCTATTCAATCCGATGTTATAACGTGTCTAGATATTCGAATCCTATGGCTTGTTTCAGTACACAGGCTAGCAAACGATACTGTATATACAACGTGTCATTGTGTCCAAGTATTTTCTGTGGACAAACTAGTAAAATTTATTGTAAACTTGTCAAGACATTATCTTAATTTCCCTTTCACTCCATATGGAGAATGGACCACTAGTTCAGATGGTCCCGTTGAAAGAATCCTGCACCAAGCAATTTATTTAATTGCTTGTTTCTGTGGCAATTTGTTTCACATGAGAAGGTTGCCAACCCAGTTTACACCTTCATTTTAATCCCCTTGCACGACATAACGGACGGGACAGTAGTCATATTCTCTCCGTCTCATGAGAGACCGCCGGGAACTACATGAGACATTTTTCAAGCAGAAAAGAGTTAGTAAGAATATTCTTGTATCCAGGGCTTTGGAGCTATGAAGTTTTTTATTACTCCGCTCCAGCATCGACAGTAACTGCACCACATCCGCTCCAGCATCGATAGTAACTGCACCACACCCGCTCCAAGCTCTGACTCATTGTTGTCTTTAAAAAATGCACATTCTAGCATTAACAGTGACACGATTTATTCACAAATTTTGCATCAGTTTAGATGTGGCTTCAACTAGAATCGTCCGTGTAGTTATATCGGGTATCGGAGGAGACAAACAAAGAACACGACTACTTTTCCTTCTGGCATTGTTGTACGAGTGCTGACTAAAAATAGGTTTCGCATGTGACCGCATCATGTAAAAAAGTGCTACAGAAACCCTCATCACAAGGATGCTGTAAATGCTAACTTCTTTTAAGGGGACCAGCTGCAGTATCGAGAAGAACCAGTCGACAACCTGCAAAGAACAAGCATCGGCTGGAGCAGAAAACAACCGATATCTTACTGGCAGCTAAGTACCCATTCAGAGTTGCAATGTGAACTCTTTTCTTCAGTACTGCACTTGAAGAAACACCACTACAATATGAAGAATCATACATATACCTTGGCAGCAATACAGACACAGTTGAAGGGGCAGATTGGGCTATCAAAATAAGCATACAAACAGTTAGAGGGGCTTCTATTGCATTAGTATATATATGGAGATCAAAATAAATCAAGTCCAACAACTTTTCCGACTTCTGAAGCAATATACTAAAACCAACGTCCTTTTCAGGACGTACGCAGCGATCGCAATATAGTCAAAATGGTCCCAGATAAACCAAGAGCCAAGAAGAGGAAGGTATACACCATCCCACCAACGCTGAACAACCAGGAGAACAACAACATCAAAAACAGCCACGCGGAAAGAACAGCCGACCCACCTGCAAACACATAGAAGGAGGTGGAAGAGGCAGCTCTTCAGCACAGACAGGTACAAGAGGAAGACACAGCTCTTCAGCACAGACAGGTACAAGAGGAAGACACAGAAGATATCGGAGAGACCATTATAGACGCACTACGCAGAATTCAAGACGGAGACGAGTTCCTTAGGCTCTCTCTACAAGAAGCAATATTAGAAGTAGCTCCTGACGTGCAAGCCAACGAAAACCCTGAGAAGCAAAGAACTAGACCTAGTCCGGACGAAACAAGAACTGACAACTACTCAAAAGCTCTGGCTCAAGAAAAGACACCCTCCAACAACGAACAGGAACATGATTCTTGTCCTAACCAAGACCGGAGAAGGGAACAAAGACTAACAAGACAAACGATACAGGAGAGGATCTTTAAGATCACCCAGATGTCTGGCGGTGAGGCCTCACTCAGGGCCCTACCCGACGATAAAGTGATCGGTATCCTCGAGGTAATAACTGGCAGGAGAGGCATCGCTAAAGTAGGGAGTCACGAAAAGGGAGTCGTGCTTTCTCTCAACAGCACGGATAAAACAACTTCGCTGATGACAGAACTGGAGGCCGGACCAAAAGAATTTATGCTGCCCCACAAGATAAAAGTAATTATGGAGACCGGCAAGACAACGAAGAAGTTGGTGCTAAGAGGGGGTCGATACCATACGGTCCGCAAACGAAGTCCAAAGTTGCCTACAAACTGAAAACACAAATGCCCAAATCATACAAGTCGAAAGGCTAAAGACATGGAATAAAAAAAATACCAATCTGGTGGTAATAACTATTGAAGGAGCGACAAGACCTGAAAGACTGACATTCAAAGATACATCAAACAGAACAGAAGCCTATATCCCTCCGGTGATGCAGTGCTCCAACTGCCAGCAATTTTCCCACACCAAGAAAACATGCAGGAGAGATACAGTCTGCCGATATTGTGCGGGAAACCACCAATATGGCGCCTGCCCCAGGGCGAAGGAGGACCTCAATTACAAAGTGATTAATACAAACCGTACCTGCGCAAACTGCCTCGGAAACCATGGGGCAAGGTACCGAGGCTGCCCTGTGTTCCAGGAATCAAAGAGCATACTGAAGGAAGCGGTATCCAAAAACATCCCCTTCAGAGAGGCAAAACATAGAGTGACAGCGGAGGTCGCGAACAGACAGCGCACAAAAGATAGAAGACAGCTGCATCAGCTGACCGCTGAAGTCAAAGAAATAAAACTAAAACTCCAGGTCGAGAACAGAAGCAGGCAGACTCCCGAAGATCAAACCGACAAGACGTGATATATCTACAGAGCATTAAACATATGATGGAAGAAATGAAAAGAATCCAGCAACAAATAGAAACAGACGTCAAAAAGCTGACAGAGCTGAAAGAAGAAAACTCAGAAATACTCAAAAGAATTGAAGCAGTGTAGTGGGTTTTTGATGTTATTGTATGGTTGTTATGTTACCTAGTGTACTGGATGAGGTCAGCTGTGAAGGCTCCTGAGATAAAAGTTTATGTGAGTTACAGAAGGCCTTTCTGCTACCACTTACGACCTCAAACAGACCTATTCTACTATTATGAATGTTAGCTACGTTAAAAGTCTAGGGTACTGAAATGTAATGTATAGGTAATAAAATACACAGACACACACATGTAAAATAATAAGTCTAATAATAATAATAATCTCTATGATAAACTGAACTAACACTGGCTTTTAGAATTTAAGTTTGATAATTTTTTTTAATTTATTAGTCCTGAACCAATTGTTTCTTTTGGTCAGAACATATGAAACAATATGTATTTATCAATAAAGTGCATATATTTATTGCATAATCAAATGAAATTTTTGTACATAGGTATATTATTACATTGGTTAATATTAATAATATCTACAATGTCTTGGGAAAAACTAGCACTGGATGTTTAGTTGGGGTGGCGTCATCATGCCCAATCTATGATTATAAAGTTCCTTGTCCTTGACATATGGACTGATATTAGTGTTTATATACAAGATTTTATTTCTTTATTGATGGTGGACACAGTTGATGAATCTCCAGCAGGCCAGGTTTGCACTTAACTGGCCTGTGACGATGTAGTACAGAATTCTTGTGGCCCACTCCTCTCACTTCTACAAAAGCATCTGGCACAAGCGTAGTGCCAGATCAGAAACTCTGAAACCAAAATTTGTGCCATGTGTCAACACTCTGTTTACTGCGCCACTCTTACACACAACACAGCACAACAACATTACACAGATTGGGTCAGATCTCTCTGACCAACTTAGCACATCTCACCCAGTTGTTATCAAATAGTACCAGTTTCCCAAGACTGCATTGCATCCGAAATATGTTCAATAGTTTCCTCTTCCATTCAATAAGGTGGGTGATATGTTCCCACTGATCTCAAATAGATCCGCCTTCCATAGTCTTAGATAGGTTTTCATATATTATTTGTTTGTCTCTAGGCCCTGGACTGCTGCTGGGGACCTAGAGTAAGCACTCACTTGTCGTAATCATTTTTCATGATATGGCAGTATCAATCACTCAAAATATTAAAATAAACAAGATAAATGCTTTTTTCCCTTACCACAATTCAGAATTGAGAACACAGTTACGTAGTACTAGCAAAACTCAGCTGAGCTGCTGGCTAGATTAGGGCGTCCCACTGATTTTTATTTAATAATTCCTGGAAATCACATCTAGCAGTAACGAACTGTGTCAATGGACAGTCTTCTATAAAATGGCACAAGCATGCGTCTGTCTTTCAGTAATGTAAAAGCTTCTGTCCAATCAACGGACTTCCCCTCTAACTTTTCAAATATTGAAAATATAAATGTCCAATTTCAGTCCAGTCTCAGTCTAGTATGTAGTATTTGTCTGTCGGTCTGTCCGTCTCAACTTGGCTTTTCCCAAAATTATACTTGTTTTTGGAAGAAACTATAAGAAAAAAAACTACACAAATTTTTGTCTCCCCCTACTTCTAAGATCCTATGCTAAGTTATTTTTAGCTACTATCCTCCGACTTTGCCCCTAGTTCATTTGCAGTTTGATTTTTTCATTTTTAGGCTCAAGGACGCCAAAATGTAACTTTAGTGAAAATATGCACAAAAAACTGTTCGCTAGTCTGTATGGAACAATACGGTCTTTCGTCAATATCTTCCGTGTTATCTGTCCGTCTGTGCAATTAAAAGTATATTATTTCTCTGCTCAAGATGGGCTATCAAACTAGCTAGTTTTTATTTTCCTAACTTTATTATTAAAGAAAAACCTACTTTTCTCAAGGTTAGTTTTGAAATTTGGTTTTGAACCTTCGGGTATGGCATTTGCCGCTATATTCAAATTAAAACGACCAATTACGGTAAAACGTCTAAGATACGTCTGTTTCGAATAAGAGCTAAGGTCGCTTTTTGTCCATTTCCTTACATTGTGTCAACTAGTGGCGTAATTTTTCCTTTAAACTACAAATTGCGTCTTTTTGCATTTTAGATTCAAACACGTGTTCAGACCGTCATAATTTTTTTCTTTTATCTCCGTTTCTACCCCGTCTAAAAGGATATGTCGTTTAGTTTGCATGTTCCAACTAGTTAGTTTCAATGGCGTTATACAGCGCTGGCGTAGGTGAAGAAGCCTCGGCATATCTTGCCTATATTTTTATCCCTACGTGTTATTTTACCCGTTATCTTTATAATTGGAGATATTTTAACGTTGTATCACGGTAATTTCACCACAAGCAGAACGAAGAGCCGTAGAGGAAATTACATCTAACAACACACGAGAAACTAAAACGAACGACCAATCAGACGAAGAAGTCATCGAGGAAACACTAGAAAAGCTACTCCCATCAATAATAGAAAAAGCGCTATTTCAGATACAGGAGAAAAGGAAGACACAAGAAACAGAAACGAGAAGGGCAAAAACCACACAAGCCAGATAGTGAGGCAGGAAATGAAAAACACTATGAAACACGCAACAGCACCACGAACAGGCCATCAACGAAGAGGAATCCAGACAGTCAGCTAGTGGTCCTTTTTAGGACCAGTCCTTTTCAGGACTAACAACCGGCTTCGGGAGCCGCGCTGGTGTAATGGCTACGGCGTTGTACTGGCGACCAGGTTTTCATGGTTCAAACCCGGGCGTCAGCGTTTGAAGGAATGTTTACGACCGGAAATTTGACTGAATAACCTGAACGGCTCCTGCACATAAATCCCGTGTGGACGGGAAGGAGCAAAGCTCCTGACCGGGTTGGAAGGAAAGTCCACTGACCCCCCCCCCCCCCAGCCTCGCAATGACATGTCATTGGTCCAAAAGAGCTGGAAAGCTCGAGTGCCGCTGGTTAGAAAAAAAAAAAACCGGCTAGCATAGAAGAACCTAACGCACAATATACCCCAATTATAACCAATTTTCAGGTTGAACAGGGTATAACAGCAATATAGTCAACGAACGAACGAACGAATCAAGTCCAACACAAAAATCAGAATCTTAAATTCAAATGTCAAGTCAGTCCCATTTCAAGGCTCTGAGACACTGAACAAAAAAAAAAAGACAAAAAAAAAAACAACCAAAAAGCCACAGACTTTCATAAATGGATGCATGCGTAGAATAGAAGGTTGAATATGTATGACAAGATAACTAGTGAGGAACTAATGACAAGAACCAGACAGCGCAAGTGGAACAAGAGATGAGAAGAAGACGCTGGAGACGTACAGGACACGCATTAAAGGAAACCTGTTGATAACATTACAAGGTAGTACTTATTTTTGGATCCCCAGCGTAACAGAAGCAGAGATACCGACAACACACGAGGAAGAGAGCTGGAGACAGACATGAAGAACATGGAGAAGCCTCAGTTTGATGACACGGTACAGGAGGACAGCATGAGGCCTTATGCTTCACGGGGGAGCTGACACGTGATAAATAAATTAATTCTGGTGCTGCCAATATTGAGATATAATACAAATGTTTGTTACTTTAAGTATAGATCAGGGCCGTCCAACATTTTCAACCTCGAGGGACACATAAACCAAAAATTTAAAGTTCGTGGGCCATTCATGATTTAAAAAATTATTTAAAATAAACGCTAGGTGAAAATTAGCATTGAATTTCTATGGAAAAAAATTTTCGTTTTATTGTTACCTCCTATGGGAAGTTTGGGAGCGTGGATTTTCTTTAACCGGAGTCTCGATACCAAAGTCAATATTAGTGGTAGCAAGTCGAAGACACGCTTCCAGCGAATCATTCCCCATTTGATTTCATGATTTAGATTTCACTTGTTTCATCACAGAAAATGTACTTTCATAGATGTTTGTACTGCCAAACATTGAATATATCGTTAGCACAAAGTCTCTCAGCTTGGAGAAACGCTCTTTGCAAACCATCTTCAAGGAAATATCACCACTTTCATTTTTTTTTAATAGTAAAATTGGATCAGATTGCAGTTCGCATAATTCAAGCTGAAGCTCTGTTGATTGTATCTCCATAGTAGTTTCCATTGTTAAGCAACTGAAGACTGTGCCTTAGTTTGCTAAGGTCTGCAAATCTCTTATCAAACACATATGAGATGGTTTCGGTTTTTTCTGCAAAGCTTGAAAAATCTGCTCTGATATCATCTGTTGTCAGTTCACAACAGGAAACAAAATGTCCAAGATCATGCTTCCTTAAACAAGCACTGAACAGTTGCAGCTTCTTGCCGAAAGCATCGATATGCCTAACATGATGTGTGACTGTGACAGAGTATGTAAATATATTTACATGTATCAACACGTTTTGCTTCCACCTGTTTCCCACCTCTCTTTGCTTTTTAATATCCACGTTTCTTTAACGCAGAAGGCATGCGCTTCGATATCTGTCGAACTCAAATTGTAGCCACGCCTAGTTTCTTGTTCTCTATCAAGCACTAGTAATGTTTACCAACAGACCTATTAGTTAGTCCTGAGCCGTTAACTGTACTTATCACGCGAACGATTTGGCAATCGCTGAAATATTGACAGATCAGAGAATGAGTCGGCTAATTTTAAAATCAAGGGCGATAAGTTAAGACGTACTTTTTCGGTAATTACTTTGGTCAGGGCGAATAAATCTGAGGAAAGGGGAGATAGTTCCCCCCCCCCCCCCCACATCCGTTCGTTCGTGAACGTAATTAGCTGCAGACGAAATGCCAGATCAAAGTACGTCCGTTCTCTAATGACGATTCTGTGGTCGGCATGAGTGTAAAAATAAGCTTTGATTCAGCATTCGACCGAAGAATTCCCCAAAATCTAAGGGAAGGCGTGAAATCTAGCAAGTGATAGCGATTTTCTGACCATTTAATATATATATACTCCAGCTTTAAACTCAGTTTATCTAGTAGCCACAGAATTTTGCAGACCTATCTAGCGTCGAATCTTAGACCATTGTTATAGTGGATTTCTTAGTGTTTCGATTGGAGATTAGTTTCTTTTTTTCTGTGTTGCGGTAATTATATTTACTAGTATTTTTGAGTGATTTAATTGTTAAGTTCGTCATTATATTTCACTAGGATTTACTGTGTTAAATTGGCTAGCAGATTAAATATATATATAGCTAATATTTTCCAACTGTAAAAACTTTTTTAATTAATTGCTAGTAACCAGTAAGAGATATTTTAATAGACGAGTAAATGCACTAGGCAAGGTATACCGACGAAATATATATTTATCTTCTATCCATCATGTGTCAATTTTGTAAATGACTAGAATTTATTTCACTGGTTAATAAGACCGATAGATAAGCTTCTCATGTGTGTTTCTAATCAAATCTTATAACCAATTGGATAATAAATTATAACGTTGCGCGGGTTAGGACAGATACTGATATTGTGATTTAATGTTTGTATTTTTCTTCCTAAAATATAGTAAGGGTCACAAACCTAAAACTACCAGCGGCCTAAGCCTACGCCTAAACCTGAATCTGAGAATAACGGATCTAAGTCCAACAGTACAAAAAGAACATTCTTATATAAATATCGGGTCTTCAAGGTTGACCTGTTTGGCCTCTTGTTTACACCCAGAAAGAGACAGAGTACCAACAAAAAGAATTAAGAATAAATTGTAACTGGACCTATAGTTATCCAGATTTCTTTTTTTTTTCCAATTTCATATACATTCAGCCCGTTGTGGCGAAATAATCAAACATTAACATTTCCCGACTATCGACCATTTGTGGTGTGACAAGGAATTTTATACTGAGAGAAGTTACATACCTGACATTCCTTTATGTATTGGAATCCCAAGCTACTGACACTGTGAGTACTGTTAATTTTCTTACCGGGACTAATTAATGTGACATAAACAGAAATCCTAATAACAGTAACTTAGTAACCGTTCCCCGAAGAAGATAATTTAATCAGTCTTTGAGGAGCTGGGGTTTATTTTGCCAAAATAACACTGGATTTGCCTTGTGTATCCTAAAGATTGTTTCAGACGTTGCTAATCAAAAATTAGGTAAGAACGAATGAACGTGGCCACGGGGTGTCTGGAGAGAGAGAAAGTTAACGTAATATGTTAACTTTAACACTAACATTTGTAATAATTCGGACATTTCACAGTAGTAAGAACGAGGCGATTGTAAATATTAACGCAAAACACTACCAAAGTTTTGAAAAACCCCTCTTCGTTCTGCACGCGGTCTCTTTAATATATACACGCTGTGGGCAAAGCCAGCAGAGGCAAACACACAGACAAATTTTCAGTTCCTTCTAGCGGTAATATTCTGACGTCACTCAAACTAGTTGGTTTATTTGAATAGTGAGGAAAATGTTAGAGACAGGGAGGAAAGATGGCCGACTTGTGTAAAATTTATATTTGACGATTGACAATGACAAAATTGAAAATCTAAACCATACTGAAACTAACCATAAAAATCATACGGTAGTATAGCTTAAAGTCCCCTGAGCAAAAATATGTTTTAAACAATATGGTAGTCTAGGCATTAGCCAAGTTATTGAGAAAATACAAAATGTCTACGGACGCTTGACCAGACAGACTGTTGTTCTTGCTGGTTACACATAACGTTAGTGGGGACGCTAGTTTAAAAAAAGAGGCATTGTAGTAATTCAAATTCTATTAGTTGGTATAGGAGTAAAAGGGGAGAGATAGGAAAAATGTAACTAAAACGAAACATCTTTTTCTATTGGGCATAACTAACGCAGACTGACCAATGGACTAAGAGGCACATAGTTTGTTTGGAATTGTTTTGTTTTTTCAAACTAAATTTAAAAAGTTGTAGTAGTGCCTTCTTTCATTGGTCGGCTCTAATAGATATTGGCAAAAGGCATAGTGGTCTCTTGGCCATTTGACTAGAAAACTTTATTCTAACACTTACGTTGAGATCAGATGTGATAGCTTGTAAAATTAAATACTAATTCACTATCTGGACGGGGCAGAGCAAAACTGAGGCCATATTCTTTGCCAGTCAACGTTATTTGTGACATATTTCTTTGAACTAGTGGTAAGAATGCTTTATGTATTTACATGCTTGATTAAAACTGAAAAAGTCAGATACTGCTGTGGAAGAGTGAAGGACATGCCGGAAGCAAACATTATTGAGTCCTCACCTTGAACTGTATTTGACTGTTGTGTATTATTATGATTTTGTATTAATATTTTGTATTGGAAATGTTAAGAAGCCTCTGTGTTCTATACACTTTTCAACATGCCTAGAGCATTTATAAGATAGAAAAGAAAAAGAAAAGAAGAAAATCATATAAACGGAGATGTGGTTACTCCACATTATTGCATTGAAGCAAACTATGTAAAAGTACAGTGGTGTATCTGCCATAGGGACCTGTGGTGTGGTCACAGAAGGGTGTGAGTCATAAATTAGGGGCTGATGCACATGAATGCACAAGAGGCTGACCCCATACTGTCATGTATAGATAGGGATAAGAAGTTGTGATCAGGTTGAAAAGGCCAGGGTGTCTTTTTATTGCAGAGTTTTTATTTCCTGTTACCATCCGGTGACAGGAAACCTGATGAGTGGGTGTAAAGTCTCCATTAACAAGTTTAAGCTGTCAGCTGATAGCCTGAAGGAGCTTACGTGTGGGTGCTGATCGACATTGTCTCTACATTGATATACTGACTTATATTCGACCTACGAAGAATCTTAGGTGACAAATTATCAGCTGGGACCTCTGACATTTCATCCTAAGAAAATAATTCCTATCAAAATAACATTGAATTATATGGGGCTTGATGTTAACAACAGTGTGTGTTGGTCAGATCGGTCCTATATCCCTATTCCATTAATAGAGTTTCACGTTTGTCCGTCAAGTTGTCGTCACTTATCTGTGTGTGTGTACGTGAGTGGGTAATAGTGTATATGTCAATATATATATATATATATATATTAAGGTAAACTGTCTGATAAACAAATTTCAGTCGTAAGATAGGCTGGACTAGAGTATCTTCTAAATCCAGGGACAGACTCTACCTTTCCACCATTTCACTCGTGAAATCTATTTCTTTACCTTATCTCTCACTGAGTTACCACCTTTTCCAGTTCTATTCAGACGGGACCTATCTATCTTGAATACCTATCCTAAATCTACGACAGTGACACATTCTGTCGTCTGCTTTGTAAGTTCAGGTTAAGTACATTCAAGTGACCTGGCATGTTGGTCAGGAATGCCAGAGAACAAAGAACATGTGTATCTTGCAGTTGATTTTGATATTCATCAGTATTTGCAATCTTCTCATTCTGAAGACAGAACAGTACTTCCTTCCGAAGAGCAAAGATATGCTGAAGAGTCTTCCCAGCACTCAACCACCTGATATTTGAGTGTAGTCGTGTGTCACTGTATTCAGCATTCAGTTCTTCAAGGAACAATATGAATTTCCTATGCCTGATAAATTTGTTTTCACCTCTAATTAAGTTCTCTATACTTGCAACACTTTTAATTATATGACTCATCTGCAATATTTTGCCACATAAGGCGTCTTGGTGAATAATACAATGTAATGTGATACAATCCACTCCATTTTCCTTCACCAAACCAACTAACCCAAGTTTACGGCCAGTCACTACTCTTGCACCGTCAGTTACAATACAAGAGCACTTGTGAAACCCTCCATATTCACTAACTGCAGAATCGAGAGCTGTATAAATGTCAGAACCCTTTGTATTACAATACAAAAGTTACATCTTCATGAGTTCTTCATGTAGCATAAAATCCTCATCTACAGTACATGTGACAACGAACAGTTGACTGACGTTACTGATGTCTGTACTTTCATCCAAAGCCAAAGAAAAGTATTTGCAATGCCTCATCTCGTCTTTCAATTTGAAGGAAACATGCTCATTAAGTTCTTTTACCTTTTGCTATCTTTGCAACTGTTTGACGAGACAATGACACTTTCAAATTGTGCCATCTTTTCTGAACATTTATTTATCAACTCTCCATTCCCAAATGATTTTTTTTTTTTTCACAAGCTTGAGAGCAACTTCATACGATGCAGTAAGGCTTGCAGTCTGAGGCTTCCTAAGCGTAAATAGTGCTTCCTTTTGTTTTTGATTTTGCCTTTTCAAGTCCATACAAATAACAGATCGCAATTTCCATATATATTGAGTGTTGTGTGCGTCGTGTCATAATGCCGCTTAATATTAAACTCATTTGCTACTACAACGGTTTGCAGGCGCACAAGACTTTGTGGTTTTCCATTATTTTCAAAGAATAGAAGTTCTTCTTCCCATTTCATGTTAAACACTCTGGTAATCTCAGGAATCTTTCTTTTTCTGTTCATGTTTATTTTGAGGGTTACAAATAAAAATTCACTAAGTTCACTGTCATACAGATTTTAGTTATCAAGACATGGACATGCAACGTTCGTGATCTTATCTCTCAGCTGCTTCGTTATTCGTACCATCACATTCAACAGATATTGCAAGAACATATGATTACGAAGTTTGAAAACGCACTATAAACACAAGTAAATATGAGCGAACGAGCAATGCCAAAACAGCTCTTTATTGTGAAAACCAAGAACAACTGACACCTCACGAGATCTCATTGATGTGTTGAAACTAAGGACGCTACCTCAGATCGAACGGTTTCGAGTGCTGGCTGTAGGCAGTAAACATTGCTTACCACTGGACGTTTTGAGTCTAATCTCAAAAGTAATAATTATAGCATATAATTAAAGAAATATGTTTTGTTTGAGCGCGAGCTACGTGTGGCCCGCGGTGCTGCAGTTGGACCACGCTGGTATAGACCAAAGTGAAATGTCTTCATACCTGTGTACAATTTAGTTTTTTTTATCGCTAAAGAAATTAACTTAAGTTTCGAGTAAAACAAACCTAAACAATATTTTCTTTCATTTCTGTACATCTGGTATAAGATAATTCGTGTTGGACTGAAAATGAAAAAAAATAAATTGGAACAATGGAGCAGTCAATGGAGCCGCGGTAGCGCAGTGGTTAGTGCACTGGGTTCCTAGCTCGGTGGTCCGTAGTTCCATCCCCAATTCACGTGTGATTTTGTAGACCGCAAACGGCTCCGAGGTCGACCCAGCCTCATGAATTAGGTATTAGAGCAACTCTGGGATGGTTAAGGCGGCCGGCGTGATGCTGACCACTTCACCACTAGTGTGCCGATGGTCTTTAAATATACTACTGGACAAAAGTTAAGGGCCGCCATTCAGTTTAGACAAGGTTTATATAATTCTTCGTGAGTAGGGTCGATTTTCCAAATGTCCGGTAGCTTGAAATCTCTCAAGAAGTCTCGGAATGGTAGAGTAGGACACTGCTAAACGTCTTGCAACATGACGAACAGATTGACCATCCTGAATCCATGCCATGGCTCGACCACGGTCTACAGTGCTGAGACTTCTCCTTGGTGGCTTGGCTAATGCAGTGATCATTTCGACCACTTGTCATACTCATTTATTGCATACGGGACCCAAAGATGCAGCAATAGTGAATGCAGTCAGCGACCCATAGCTTGACTGCTTGCATCAGGACCAGCGAACCAGAGCTGGTCAAGACCGTATTCCACCTCCATGTGGTGGTCCTGGAAACAGTCTGCAGCAGTGCAGTCTGGCTGAGCGAGTACGGATCGAAATGGGAAGGCAAACCCGGTCCCTAAAAAATGCCGTGCTAAAGTCGGATGTGTCGACCGAAAGGTGCAGATATCACAGCTACGGCGTAAACAGACACAACGCAACCACCGTCCTTTTCAGGGCGAACGAGGAAGAGGAAGAAGAAGATTTATTGCATACCAACGGTGAACACTCTTTACCGATGATCATTTTCCCCGTGCATTCAAATTCAACTCACTTTTTCACCTTTTGAACTAGTGGGGCGTGTTGCAAAAACCAGGAGTTTTTGCAGCAACAATGGCAATTTTCACGTGCGGGTTAAAGTGACCCAGTTTTTGGACATTTAAAAAAAAAATTAACCTAGTGCACATAGAAATGTATACACATTTCTCTGAGCTCAGTTTTAATGACATTTTCACTTGTCTTTACAGTTTGCCAATCAATTGTCGTATAAACCTTGTCTAAACTGAATGGCGGCCCTTAACTTTTGTCCAGTAGTATATATTCCCACCTCTGCACCTCACGGTAGAAGGGGAATGACTAAGTAAGTAAGTATATATTCCCTATGTGCCTCAATGCGCGTGTAACGGGATCCTTGACCTTACCTTTTGGAGCAGTCAATATGTTCTGTGCGCAGTTTCCTCTTCAGCTCTGGGCATAACCTGCTGCTCTACTGCTCCGTATTCCAGTTCCGAGCACTGCTCCAAAGCCCTGATTTTATCAATTGTCGTGTAATATACTCTTTTTATATTAAGTACGGTAACTATTATTATTACCGTATTACTATCAACAGGTTTATCAAGCTCTCTAGCCCTAAACTGAACAACGTGGCTGTCATAGGATGTATCCTCGTGTATATGGCGATCATCATGATGGGGCTAGATGACAGAATTATCACTGACGAAATGTTTCCCATTGTGTGCTCGGTAAGTGTTGGTTAGTGGGTTGGCAGATGCAGAGATAAATTGGTTGTTTATATACGTTTGCGTGGTTGTTTATATACGTTTGCTTTGTTGTTTATATACGTTTGCTTGGTTGTTTATATACGTTTGCTTGGTTGTTTATATACGTTTGCTTGGTTGTTTATATACGTTTGCGTACATTATATGCATAATCGATTTTAAAAAAAGGCAAAGGTAGTCCCATAGCAGATACTGCCGTAGAGGAGTGAAGTGTTAGAAACCTCACTATACTAGGTCCAACATCGAGAGGTCGGAGTGACAAGTTCCCGTTCTCGCTGCTGCATGTTAGATAAATATGTGTTCATAATGCATGAGAATAATGCGTACATTGATGACAACCGAATATATTTTTAATTAGTAGATAGGTCATTGTTTATTTCTACATACCTTCATAACTTCTGTTTTAGACGGAATTTATAGGTCATTTCCATTACTGCTGACCTTCACGTCTTCTTTTTTAGATGTATTGGTAAGTAATTTTGATTTCCACTTAGGTTCACTGCCTCTGTTTCAGATTTATCTATATGTAATTTTGATTTCTGCTAACCTTCACTGATTCTGTTTTAGATGTATTGAAAAGTAATTTTGATTGCCCCATACCTTCAGTGCCTCTGTTTTAGGCGTACTGTTTCATAATGTAACTCTCGTAAGTCGTTTTGTCTGCATCTGTGTTTTCTTGGAGTCCTTTAGAACGTCTGTGTGGAGTAAGCTTTATGTTATCTCCTACGAATTACCTCTGAAGTTACTTGTTGATATCAAACAGAAGATTAGGCAGGACACATTCCTATTGCACCTCGTATGTTAATATCAGTCAAGACTGCGCAATAATCCTTTGTTATTTCTAGGTTTAGACTTCTGAGGTCAAGTCAAGTGCCATGTCTCCAGTCGTAACGATCATCTCTCCACACATCTCGATCTATGAAAATGTCAATAAGTTTTCTTGTTGATCTATTCCCACGCCAGAGTGTCAAGCTATACATTAAATAAGTTTTTTTGTTGATCTATTCCCACGCCAGAGTGTCAAGCTATACATTAAATAAGTTTTCTTGTTGATCTATTCCCATGCCAGAGTGTCAAGCTATACATTAAATTGCTTCTGTGTCTTCCTCTACTTCTTTTTCCTTCTATTGTTCCCTGTGACAGATCGCGATGTTTTCGAGTGCTCTTCAATTTTATGACATATCCAATGAAGGATTCATACATTTTCCTCGTATTTATAATTATATTTCTTTGTTCATTAAATGTTCTCAAAAATTCTGTGTTAACTATCTTAGCTGTTCATGACATTGCTAACGTTCTTCAGACAAACCCCCAACCATGTTGCCTCAAGTGATTGTTGCATTTTTTCGCTCATTGTCCAGGACTTTCTTTCAGACAACAACACTGGCTCAGTATAATACTTTGGGACTACTTTTTTGTGTGTTCAATGACAAGCGTTAATTGCATAGGATATTTCTCAATTTATAAAATTCTGTGTTTGTTTGGTATATTCTATTTTAATCCCCTATGCCTTTGCCATCTGATGTAATCTTTGTCCTTAAGTATTTGAAACTGCTTGCCTTTGTTTAAAATATATTTCAAAAAACAAAAAACACACACACAAACAACAAAACTTCTGAGGCAAATAGCTTTAATATTGTCCACAAGTTGCCTTGCATTGCACAGTCATTTAAATCTCTAAAATAAACCATGTATTAATTTTACTTTCTTTGTGAAAGATCTTTTGCTAATCTACAGAATTTAATTCTTTCCTCAAATGTCTACTACACTGCTGCTTTTCAACTAATCCAAACTGTCATACTCATAACCATTTTCCCAGGGACGTGCATTTTTATTGGCTGCTGGTTTCTCGCTGGCTTTCGGTGCTATGTTTGCCAAGACATTCAGAGTTCATCAGATCTTCACCCGGACGCATCACGGGCTTGTCAAATCAAAGGTAAGTGTTGGAGTCAGTGACACAGCCGAAGTTAGTCAGAGTTAATCAGGTCATAACCCGGAGACATCAATGACTTTTCAAATTAAAAGTATGTTTTGGCGTAAGTAATGATCTTGTCGTGACGGTCGTTGTGGCGAAAGCCATGGTGTGGTTATATTTTAAATTCTTTTTTAAGCTTCTTTGCAAACATATAATGGTTGAAATATTTTTCTCAGTTTGACCTGTCTTATGTAAGGAAGCTATGTTCAGTTTGGATCTTTACATTTACTGTTTGTTCTCTCTCTGTAATTCTTCTCGTTGTTATAATTGGCTCTCCGTTTTATATATATATACATAAATTTGAGTTATAGATTTGTAGATAATACGAAGATTCCCGCCTCTTGAAATAAAAAATAAAAAAGCAAAATCTAAATAAGCAATTCATTATTTTCCCTACTTTAATATTTTTAATTTAACGGAGTTATTTCCACCTTATTTGACCTTGCTTTAATTATTACCGGTATATAAAATTGGCTAGGTCAATGCAAACCAAAACTTGAAAGATTAAAATGTACCAACAAAGGGAGCTTCCTCTAATTGATGAGTGAATCTTAGAGATTGTGGATGAGAAAGATTTGAAACGCCACAAAGCAAGAACGTTCAGATGATCTTAAAGAAAAGTGGTTAAAAATGCTCGTCCGGATACCACGCACAACTATGGCGTATAACTGCTGGTAGATTGCCAGTTTAAGACACACCATTCTAGAGGAATCTTTCGAGTGATGGAATATAAGCCAAAGAAGTGGTAGCACCGACAGATTTTTTTATGCTCTTTACGATAGTGGGTTTATGTTACAAGATAGTGTCTCGTTAAATCAGCCAAGGCTCCTTCAATGAAAAGATTTAACCTTCATTAAGCGGCAATTCTAGAGCTGAATATTACATACTTTCCAAGCTCCCAATCCGACCACAGGATCTCTTTGTTGTGCGTGGACTTTCACAGTTGGAGTCCCAGGAGACAGTTTGACAAGGCAAGAGATTTCTATCCGTTCTGGGTAACATGTTTTTATGTAGTCTAAAAATAGTAGTTTTTATTTCAGTTTCCTTCCAAACATTTTCATAATCACCATTATCATCGTTATTTTTATTGTCGCTCCACATGGAGCATGAGATCACCGCTACATCGCACAGAAAGTCTGCATACAAACATTGATGAACTCTTGCAGCCGTGTTTTCTGTAGCACGATGTTGTCCATCATGAGGTTGCCAACCCTATTAACAACCTCATGTTAGTTGCCTCTTTCTGAGCTTAAGCACTGGTGCAGTTAACAAGCTGGCAACAGGACAATTCTCAAGTAACATCAGAGCAGAGACAGAGGCCTTGAAAACTACAGCAGACGTTATAGTGACAGAGGAAAGCACAGAAAGACAAGTTGCTTTCTTTACTGATGCTCAGTCAGTAATTGCAACGTTGAAAAGCCAAAATAATACAGAGCTTAATTAATGACCTCAGAATAGTGCTCCACAAACTATGTCAACGATTCAAAAGAGTTGTGATCCAATGGATCTCATGTCATTGTAACATCACCGGCAATGAAGAGGCTGACAGATTGGCAAAGGAAGGTGGAAAGCTAATTCAGCCAGATACAAGCATAACTTTCGAGGAGGCAACGTTTTATCAGAATCAGATACAGAAACCAATAGGACGTAAAGCATCCAGGTCACACACAAAATGAAGCAACAGAAGAGGACAAGTGGTAATCTTCAGACTCCGCACGGGCCACAATAGACTGGGATACCATCTATTAAACAAGCTAATGATAGGAACTACCGATGAGTGTGTGTGACGAAATCAGTCGTGCACTATTTATAACTCTCATCCACTCCGGCAGTTTCACTTCATTTCTTCATTTTTCTCACTCATTGCTTTTTATTTGGCATATTTCATGCACCTACATTCTTTTTGCTGTGACCGCTCCCAGCCGTATTTACGTTCCGCCAGGTGAATCGTAACAATACCAGGTTGATTATCCCAGGTCAACTGGTGATACGTTTATCAGTTGAGTCGCCTGGCCACCTTGGTTAAAGACGATCCTCGTTTGACACAATATGGTGCCGTACGAGCAATGAATAGGAGGCCACATTGTCTGCCTGAAAGATCCGTCTGTCGGAGGCACAATAACACAGGGTAATAATGAGATAAAAGCTTTCGTCGGGCCATCCCTGTGTGATTGTTACAGTTAACCTGTCTGGGAGAGACAATATTGGAAGGTAGCATCTAGACATCAAATAAGTTCACAGATTTGTTTGTGAGGTGGCAGAAGTATTACAGCTTTATTAGAAAGAGGTCACGCGATGGAATTTTAAAATTTAATATTTTAAAACACGCGGGGGAACTTAAATTAAACACCCCAACCAATATAGTTCAGAGCTTTCGATTGGATTGATTTGAGAGCTGGAGACACAATGGTTTTCATTGGAAAGTTGTCTACAAGTACAATCTTGGATTTGAACTGAGAATGAGAGATATAGTGTACCCATATCCGAAAGAGCTAAAGGGGGTGTGGGTTGCATTGTGGCCCAAAATCAAAAAGATAGTATCAAGGGGTGGAACTTTGTCTCAGAGCGCATTATGGTTGTGAAACTAAAAGAAGGAGAAACCATAGTCAACCTGGTCATAGTGTATGGGCCAAATGAGGATGAGAGAGCAGAGGTCAAGGAGGAATTCTTCGAGCTGCTTCAAAGGACAGTGGATGACTGCCTAGATGAAGTTATCATGCTCGGAGATTTTAATGCCAGAGTTGGAAATGACCATGCTAGATGGGGTGGAGTTATCGGAAGATATGGAGAAGACACTCTCAATGACAATGGAAAGCGACTCCTTAGATTCTGCAGTGAGCAGAATCTGATCATTACAAACACAAAGTTCCCCCATAAGCGCATACATGCATACACTAGATGTGAACCAACAAAGAATGAGAAGTCAGTGATTGACTATGCCATTGTTCGGAGAAGCTCATTCAAATATGTCCGAGATGCAAGAGTCTGGAGGGGGCCAGAGATTGGAAGTGATCACTACCTGCTAACAATCAAACGAACAACTGAAAGAGTTGCTCAGCCTAGGAACTGCTCAACATCACGCAAGAAACCAAGTAAACGAGCAGGAGAAATGAGCATTAGGACCTACAAGCTGAGAGAGCCAGAAATTAAGACCAGATATCAGGGGCTTATTGCTGCAGCGGTGAACAACACAGAAGAACAACCTGATGACTTGGAAACCCTCTGGATTAAATTCAAGGATATCATAAAGACAGCTGCTGCAGAAGCATGTGGTGAAGTCCGACTTGGGAACCAGAGAAAGAGGACACCTTGGTGGACAGAGGAAGTCAAAGAGAAAATAAGAGAGAAGAAAATGGCATGGAAACAATACTTAGGAGCTAAAAACACAACAGGACAAATGGAAAAATATAGAGAATATGTGACACTCAGAACAGAAGTAAAGAACAAAGTGCTAGCAGCAAAACAGAAGTCCTGGGAAGAATTTGGAGAAAAGCTAGAAAAAGATGCACAAGAAAACCAGAAATTGTTCTATAAGACCCTAAAGAACATGAGGAAGGAAAAACAATGCCCTCTCAAATTTATAAAGGACAAGCAAGGCAAATTGCTTACTGCCCCGAAGGAAGTAATGGAAAGATGGAAAGAATATTTCTCAGAACTCCTTGATGGTGAGCAAGGTCAAACATCAGAAATGATAACCACTAGCACAGAAGAGGAAACCAATGGTGATGAAGATGACATAAAGATGGAAGAACTGAAGGCAGCACTGGAGAAAATCAAGATGGGCAAAGCAGCAGGGCATGATGGTATAACACCAGAAATGGTTAAGTACATGGGAGCATCAGGCGACCTGTTACTCTTAAGGGTCCTACAGGCAGCATGGTGCAACAAGACCATACCAAAGGATTGGGAGATCGCCATAATAACACCAATTTTCAAAAAGGGTGACAATCGACAGTGTGGAAACCATAGAGGCATATCCCTTCTCAGTGTCCCTGGAAAAATCTACTCTAGAATCCTAGAGCAGAGACTCCGACGCCTAGCTGAGCCACAATTAAATGAGGTCCAGTGCGGATTCCGAGCAAACCGAAGTACTCAAGACCTAATCTTCACACTCAGACAGCTGAGTGGAAAGGCCCTTGAGTATAAGAGTGAGATCCATCTTTGTTTCATAGATCTGGAAAAGGCGTTTGACAGGGTCCCTTGGAGCAAACTTTGGGACTGTTTGGCAAGGAAGAATATTCCAGCACCTCTGATTCATGCTATACAGAGCTTCTACAAGTCTTGCAGAAATTATGTGAGGACAGCAAACCATAAGTCAGAAGAGTTCAGGACCACCACTGGTGTAAGACAAGGTGATATCCTATCACCTTACCTCTTCATACTCCTTATGGACGATGTCATCAAGGCATATAAGGAAATAACAAGAAAGTATTCAGTGGGGTACTGGAAGATGAGACAGGTCTATATTTCAGAGCTGGCATTTGCTGATGATGTTGCCCTGATTGCTAAATCAGAGGCACATCTCCAATCCAACCTGCAAGTATGGAAGGAAGAGCTGGAGAAGAGAGGGATGGTCATAAGCAGCTCTAAAACAAAATCCATGGTGAAATCACGAGAAGAAAGAAGACATCAGATTAAGCTGGGAGAACAGGTCCTGGAGCAGGTCGACCACTTTAAATACCTCGGAGCTATTATAGACCGAAAGGGAGGCATCAAAGAAGAGTTGGCCACTCGAAAAGCAGCAGCTGGGAGACTTTTTCAGGCCATAAATCGAGGATTCCTCAGCAAGAGAGAGGTTGGTAAGAAAACGAAGATGGCTGTATACCGCTCCACCTATGTCCCTGTCTTGACATATGGATGCGAGTCATGGGCAATGACTACAACCCATAAAAGCCAGATCCAAACCTCAGAAATGAGATATCTGAGGAAGGTGGTTGAAGTAACAAGAAGAGACATGGTACGCAACCAGACGATACGTCAAGGCCTAAAATGCCACCCCCTACAGACCCAAGTAGAACAGTCCCAACTAAGATGGTTTGGCCATGTCTGCAGAATGGGAGAAGATCGGATACCACGACAAGCATGGGAAACAAAGAGCCAAGGATCCAGACCCCGAGGACGACCCAGAGTCCGCTGGGAGGACAACATTAGACAATCTTTGAAGGACCGAGGACTAGAATGGAACCAGGCCAGGAGGAAGACAGCCGATAGAATAGTCTGGCGCTCTCTCTTCCAAACCTCTACACCTCACGGTAGAAGGGGAACGACTAAGTAAGTAAGTAATGAGAGATATAATCTAGCGAAATCGGAGACGCAGATCACACTGCATCGCAAAGTCAAATTAGCAACTCCCAGGAGCCAGAGAAATACAGCACTAAGAATTCCAAAATTATAAGTGACAGATAGAAAGTATTTGGGCAACTTTAAAACTTAAAAATAAACCCGCATTTTAAATACGAAGACTGGATACCTAAGGAATCAGATCACTCGTTATAAGAGGATTACTAAAGTTTCCCAGACCAAGTGATTCGCAGAACACCTGCCATTAAAGGATTACTATAACTTCCCAGGCCAATTGATTCGAAGCATCTAATAAAGTGCTACGTCCATTCTAAACTGTGCGAGGGGATTGTGTTCCCAAATTTTAGGGTAAGTGTAAACATTTATTTTACAAATGTGAATTTGACATGTTTTTCTTGCTAAGTGGTTATATATGAGGCTGGCAACCTCAACATATGAAAATAGCGTATTCATTAACTACTACAGTAAACGCTGGTGATCATTTCTTGCTTGTCGTTCAGAAAACCGACAGCAGATGTGACCCCAGACTCCGACTGGAACAGTGATGAGTGATGATTACATCAAGTGTGCATCAAGTGTATCATCATTTTGTGAGATATATGTACCTTGCTAATTTTAATTCAGGCAAATCATTGCTTGCGCTGTCCAAGCACATAGTTTCTCAGTTTAATACACAGAAGAGTATTGGTGATTTATAATCATCTTCCCTGAGTTACGCTGTGTATACTCAAAAAAGAATTTAATTATTCAGAGAGACTAACATTGGTGGGTGAACGGCGAGACAATGCGCCAGCTAATTTGCAGCCCACAGATGTACTTAGCAGAGGCATTTGTTTTTCTTTTGTCTAAAAGATTGTGATACTAAGCTATCAGACGGTTCGTAGAACAAAGCTATCAGACTGTGAAGTGTCATCGTCATCATCACAGAAGGATTGACGAAATCCAGGCTGCAGGACTCACTCATACCAGCTAAGTGCTTGTGAAAAGGCACCAACAAAAGGACATTAAAACTGAAATTTAATTTTAAATTTAAATCCCCAACCCTCGTCTGAATGACGAGAAATTTTATTTAACTCAAAAATTCACAATCATTTCATCACTATTTTAACTTGTTAAAACTAATTGATTATTAAATGTGTTGCCTGTTATTTTAAACTAAACAATCATATTTGATTCACTTTTAATAAGTGTGAAAGCAAACGTATGAGCAAGACTATATATATATATATATATATATATATATAGATATATATATATATATATATATATATATATATATATATATATATATATATATATATATATATATATATATACACATCTAGACAAACATTTACATTTATAGAGCTACTTCTAGTAAAAGGGAATTCCGCTGGATTTACTCCAGCTGGGGGCTTGTACGGGCTATAACCATTGCTTAATTCTTCATAAGAGGTGGCGGACCGATAATAAGTTAACAATTGCTCAGCCAATGCAGCATTGTTCTTGACTTCGGAATTATCTTGGGGATACACCCTGGGGATAGAAGCGTCTTTACCCTTCTATCTAAAACTCTGCCAAGAGCAATCTTTTGCGAAGGTAGACACCTTTGAACCTATTTTGGATACTCTTGAGTGTTGGCCACTGGTGGACCACTACTGCAAAGCAGGGGAGGCAATCCGTGACAGTGTGACTGTGGCACTGATAAAATGACTGCTGAACATCTGCTTCAAAGTTGGCCAACATATGCGGAACAGAGAAAACGCATATGGCCGACACCAGTACCATTCGTGGACAAGCTCTACAGAAATGAAAACAGCCTCAAGCTGACTACTGCTTTCTTTGAAAACATTCAAGTAGACGTCTGAGAGTGTACGAAGAAGAAGAAGAAGGAGAAGAAGAAGTAGCCTCTTTTTTTCTCCCCAGAAGTCACCAGAAAGTACACTGATCTTCATATCGGTTTACACGTGTTAAATCTGTTTTATACACAATTTTTACGACAAGAACGGTAAATGGAGAATTGATACAGAAATAGTGATTGATCTACGCACACAATGCGAGCTGTCTATAACTTTTGTTCAGTTTGTTAAGGGGTGATATGCTTTGTTCCGTTAAGTTGCCATTTGTTGAGAGATTACAAGATTGTATTCTTTATTCTCGGGGTCTTAGCTCTTGTATAAAAATCTATGACCAAGAATTACATTGTGACATTTTAACTGTCCATAGTCATTTAACTTTTAGGTTTAGGTTTTTTAACCCCGCACTTGAAAACTGGTGTTTTTTGTGTGCAAGGGATACCCGGTTCAACCCCATGTGGGTTATAATTTGGGTATATAGTGTTCATATTTCCATATAGTGTATTACTTTGTTGTTTGTGTTGGCTCTTCAAGGCTGTGTATTACTTTGTTGTTTGTGTTGGCTCTTCAAGGCTGTAATTTATCTCATTTAATTAACTTCACAAACAACCAAAATAATAACTGATATATCGTGTATAGATCCAACAAGTCTGTGTATGATCGATCCGATTCATTTAATTACGAATTAAATGTTGCCAACACAGTTGATATATACATGTTCCATTTCACACATACACACTTCTCACCATCAAGGTGGCTGTCATAATATCTCGTTCCTTAGATATTTGCTAACGTCATAACTTCGAACAATGACCTTATACAAACATGCACGAGTGGAAGTGTTATTCGGTGTGGAAAACGACATCCAAATAATATTTCCCAGTTGAGGTGGGATTTTTTAGATCCCAAACGGCTTCTGGGTCGACCCAGCCTCATGAACAACTCTGGGAAGCCTAACTCTGCTGACCACATCACCCCTAGTGTGCCGATGGTCAAGAAAATTCGGGCCTAACACCGTATTCCCAATATGCCTCAATAGGCATGGAACGGGATCCTTTACCTTATAACATACCGTATAGCGGCTTCCAACATTAGCGAATGGCTTTGATGATGTTAATAATAGTGAATGTGATGATAATGACAAAGACGTTGATCCCAATGATGATATGTTGATTTTAATTATAATGGTGATAATGAAGAATGTATTGATGGTGGTGATGATGATGCTGATGGGTTGATGAATATCTTGTGACCTTACCATTAACAATTGGGTGTGTTTAAGCTCACTGTTGTTAGATCCTTACATGTTCCCCACAGTTTTATGTTGGGATCTATATATGATATTACGAGAATCTGTATGCCCCACTTTGGCTATACATTATATCTTCCTCATCATCATCATAACCATTCTCAATTATTATTCGCTTTCACATATTGCCTGTTCTGCGTCAGTATTTTTGTCATTCCAATGTTTCTCGTCCGCATCTGAATAAAGTCATGTTGCATATTATGCGCGTTGAACTTACACGAATTTAACAATACGCGCTTGCTGGCTTTAAAAAGAAATGTTATCACAAAATATTATTGTAAATATACACATTTATGATATACGGGCGATTCCACGCTACCTTGCCATTAAATGAACTGTTCGATATTATACTTAAATGAGCGATACGCGGAACAAGACAGTGAGTAAATCAAAGTCAGGTGAGAAAACTGTTCCGCAGTTCCTTAGCCAGGGGTTACGCTCTCAGGACTGCGCGAATATGTAAAATTTCAGTTTACGTTGATAATCCCTAGACTACATAATGCGGTATAGTACATACACACACAAGGGGAAAAAACCAGAAGGAATGAGTGCATATTACACCTGCACGAAATGCATAATAGTTATGAAAAATTATTAAATATATAACAAGTAGATAGCATTACAAGACAGTCCTTAATCTGGAATCTCCAAGATAAGAGAAGTAGAGGTCGACTGAAAAGCGGTCGTAGAAGAGAACTGGAGAGGGAAAGGGGGAAAAAATGAGGAAGATGTGGAAAGACCTTGAGCTGATGACACGTGATAACTTGTCACGTGATAACTTGTCTTGCTGTTGTTGGAGGATTATGGTTCTTGGGGAAGTCAAAGGTTCTGATTGGTTGAATGAAATAATTGACTACGCTGACAATTCAAGAAAAACTATGACAATCTATATATATATATATATATATATATATATATATATATATATATATATATATATATATATATATATATATATATATATATATATATATATATATATATATATATATATATATATATATATATATATATATATATATATTGTTGTTTATCCAACTTACGACTTCACCAAGGTCATTAAAGTCTGCCAGATTTCCTAAATTCTCTTCACTGTAAACACGTCATTTGCTCGTTCTGTGTATCTATTAGGCATATGCGCGTCAACATTTTGAGAAGCACAACAGTTAGAAATATTACCGTATTTGTTGCTTTTATAAGCGTTGTGAAATGTCAACATTGCACAGTTTGGGTTAGATTTAAAGTCAGTCATAAATATCCTCTCTGTTTGTACGCTAATGGTTATAAATAAATAATAAAGTCGTGTCGACACGTTAGGGAAACCCTGTGGGTTTGTAATTTCACACTCTCACCAGGGGATTCCTACTTTGACCTTCTGTGTAGACGTGGACGGAATCGAATACAATAAAGACATGTTGTTTGAACTTTCAGAATTTACTCTTTAAAACATTAAGAAAATGTGATCTTTTGTGAATTTACATTAATCTTTAATGCTGATAGAAATGTTTAGTTATTATGAAACACTGAACATTTGCAAGCATACTGGCTATGTATTGTGTTTATTTAAAAAAAAAAATATGTTACAAACACAAAGTGTTTATTTGCGGCACATTCTGTTGTTTTTTACAACAAAATTAATTTAGTTTATGAATCACACCAAAGTAGGACAGAGGACAAAAATCAATAAAACGAATATGTAGCACGAACCATTGTTCACATTAGATATTCTAAGATTAGTAATCAAAGTGAACATAATACAAGATTCGGAATCGCCAGTCTCTAAAGGCCGAACGACTTTGGTGGAAAGGAAGAATCGAAAACGAGTTTCCTCCAGAGGGGGATCAATCGGAAAGCCCTAGGATTAAAGTAATTCTCGACGTCTGGCTACACTGTCGATACCGGCTACTTAATCAGAAAAATGGACTCAGCTCATTTCTTTGAAAGATTCGGTAGCAAGTTGACCGTAAATGTTAAATCGACTAACTTAATATAATTTCACGGTTGTACATTTGATCCTGGTTTCTGTCATATTGAAATAACCTTATATCATTAGCCAGCAGTTTTTTTTAAACAAATGGAATGGAATAAGATGGAAACTGCGGACAATTTGTAAACCAATAAGGTACTTTGTAACATACTGCCATAAAATGTCGGCAGACAATGAACCGAGAAATCGTTTACTCGCAGTAAACGTAAACTTGACTGTAATGCTCAGTAAGGTTCACAGATTTCAGTTTTTCTCTGTCAACTGGGCAGTTCACATACTTCAGTTTTCTCTATAAGCGGGAAAGTTCACAGGGTTTCTCTATAAGAGGGAAAGTTCATAGAGTTAAGTTTTTTCTCTATAAGCGAGAAAGTTCATAGAGTTTTCTCTATAAGCGGGAAAGTTCATATAGTTAAGTTTTTCTCTATAAGCGAGAAAGTTCATAGAGTTTAGTTTTTCTCTATACACGGCGATAGTTTACATACGTTAAGTTTTCTCTATAAATCGAAATAGTTCACAGACTTCAGCTGCTCTCTATAAACGGGAATAGTTAACATGCTTCATTGCTTTCTCTATAAACGGGAATAGTTCACACACGTAGGTTTTCCTTTATAAACGGGAATAGTTCACAAACGTAAGTTCTTTCTCTATAAACAAGGATAGTTAACAGACTAGTTTTTCTCATTACAAGGGAATAGGTCACAGATGTTTGTTTCTCTATAAACAGGGATAGTTAACAGACTAGTTTTTCTCAATACAAGGGAATAGGTCACAGACGTAAGTTTTTTCTCAATACAAGGGAATAGGTCATAGACGTAAGATTTGTCTCTATACAAGGGAATAGGTCATAGCCGTAAGTAGTTCTCTATACAAGGGAATAGGTCACAGTCGTAAGTTTTTCTCTATGCAAGGGAATAGGTCGCAGACGTACGTTTTTTTCTCTATACAATGGAATAGGTCACAGACGTAAGTTTTCTCTATACATGGGGTAATTCACAGACTTAAGTTTTTCTCTATACAGTGTAATAGTTCACAGACTTCGGCTGTTCTTTATAAACGGGAATAGTTCACAGACACATGTTTTTTTCTACAAACGGGGATAATTCGCAAACTTCTGCCTGCCGCCTATAAATGGTACTTTCAGGGGCAAACCTCTGCCTGCCGCCTATAAATGGTACTTTCAGGGGCAAACTTCTGCCTGCCGCCTATAAATGGTACTTTCAGGGGCAAACTTCTGCCCGCCGCCTATAAATCGTACTTTCAGGGGCAAACCTCTGCGTGCCGCCTATAAATGGTACTTTCAGGGGCAAATTTCTGCCTGCCGCCTATAAATGGTACTTTCAGGGGCAAACTTCTGCCCGCCGCCAATAAATGGTACTTTCAGGGATTTGCCTTCCCAGCTCTGCAGTGATGGTCCAACAATGGCCACAATTTATAGTAATCAATGAGGTTCTTTAAAGGTATCTACTTTCGCTCAAGATTACTCTTGGCAGAGTTGTAAATAGAAGGATGGTGCTTCTATTTTAGGAAGTCTTCATAGGATTTTTCAGAAATCAAGCACAAAGCTTAAATATTCCAGGTTACTGTGTCCTTTGCATCTGCCCGTCTCTACTATGAAGAGAAAGATATATTCGCTCGTTCTGAGCCCCCAGCTGAATTATTCAGTCAAAAATTATTTATGTAGCTCTTTTGTCGTTATATTTAAGATAACTGATTCATACGTGTGCACCTCTCTCTGTAATAATTAAATCAACTTTGAATTTGTAGATACATATAACAAATTTGATAATCAATTATTCTTTAACATGAGTAAGTAAATTAGTGATGATAGTAAATAAAATACAAAATTTGGAGATTTTTTCTTCATAGAAAGATAGGTAAGGTGGAGGGATGTGCGGTTGGCGCGTTATTTTGCTTTAGCCAGATTAAAATGACTTAACTGGCCAGATAGTGACAGGGTTTGCTGACTGCTCCGTCAGTTATGGACGTCTGTAGTGAAGCACGCCCCAGGCGTAGTTGCAGGTGTAACCGCTCCAACATCAAAGCAAGGATCTTCACAACCCCTCAAAGGCAGGCACCTAGCGTAGACCACAAGCTCATGTCTCGCAGACTCGTATCAAGCTGGTATCTCACACGGGTATCTTCAACTTGCACTACAAACTTGTATCACCAATGTGTACCACAAACTTGTATCTCTAACTTGTACCACAATCTTTAGAAGAAACAAATGTCTCTGCTAAGGATTGGTTTCCTGAACATTTATTACAAATAAGGGAGGGAAACCTGAGGCCTGTAAACAGTAAATTAATATGAAACAAATATAAAGGTATGTTATCAGGCACTCGCAGGAAATAAAGAAGTAGAACACCAGACAACAGAAAAACAACAGACATGAGTGGCTTACCCAGGATTTGAACACTGGACCTTCCGTGCGACAACCCCGCCTAGCCATGCAAGCGAATCGCACTATCCGCTCTGCCATCTACGCATCATCAATAAATGATGTTTCAATGGCAGGTCAATAGTGCGAACCACAATACACGACACCAGAAGTCCTCCATGGGCAGTTCAGCCTATTAATGACGCAATCACTTCTGTTGTATTTCTATCAAGCAGTATAGGCCGAATCCAACAAGACCCTTAGGACCTTAATACTGTGTCCAGTAAATGATAGTAGACTAGAACAGTGAGAACAGGATAGTGGGTAGGTTTGGTATTGTACAAACATTTATTACAAATAAGGGAGGGAAACCTGAGGCCTGTAAACAGTAAATTAATATGAAACAAATATAAAGGTATGTTATCAGGCACTCGCAGGAAATAAAGAAGTAGAACACCAGACAACAGAAAAAACAACAGACATGAGTGGCTTACCCAGGATTTGAACACTGGACCTTCCGTGCGACAACCCCGCCTAGCCATGCAAGCGAATCGCACTATCCGCTCTGCCATCTACGCATCATCAATAAATGATGTTTCAATGGCAGGTCAATAGTGCGAACCACAATACACGACACCAGAAGTCCTCCATGGGCAGTTCAGCCTATTAATGACGCAATCACTTCTGTTGTATTTCTATCAAGACTTCTGGTGTCGTGTATTGTGGTTCGCACTATTGACCTGCCATTGAAACATCATTTATTGATGATGCGTAGATGGCAGAGCGGATAGTGCGATTCGCTTGCATGGCTAGGCGGGGTTGTCGCACGGAAGGTCCAGTGTTCAAATCCTGGGTAAGCCACTCATGTCTGTTGTTTTTCTGTTGTCTGGTGTTCTACTTCTTTATTTCCTGCGAGTGCCTGATAACATACCTTTATATTTGTTTCATATTAATTTACTGTTTACAGGCCTCAGGTTTCCCTCCCTTATTTGTAATAAATGTTTGTACAATACCAAACCTACCCACTATCCTGTTCTCACTGTTCTAGTCTACTATCATTTACTGGACACAGTATTAAGGTCCTAAGGGTCTTGTTGGATTCGGCCTATACTGCTTGATAGAAATACAACAGAAGTGATTGCGTCATTAATAGGCTGAACTGCCCATGGAGGACTTCTGGTGTCGTGTATTGTGGTTCGCACTATTGACCTGCCATTGAAACATCATTTATTGATGATGCGTAGATGGCAGAGCGGATAGTGCGATTCGCTTGCATGGCTAGGCGGGGTTGTCGCACGGAAGGTCCAGTGTTCAAATCCTGGGTAAGCCACTCATGTCTGTTGTTTTTCTGTTGTCTGGTGTTCTACTTCTTTATTTCCTGCGAGTGCCTGATAACATACCTTTATATTTGTTTCATATTAATTTATTGGTTTCCTGACATTAGTCAGGCGCCTTCCCAGCTGTGCGTGCCACCGACCCTTCCCTGTTTTCTCTGTAATTTTACCCTCCTTGAGCATCAATAATAAACCCAGTGCATAGGAGGAAAAATCAACGTTAATTCAGGTAATCTGATGATAAAAATGTGGCTTGACAGCGGAAAACGACTTTTGCCTGGTTTACACGTTTAAATGTACATATAAACTTATTAAAATATTAATATAATAAAGATGTTCACCATGACGTCATCATCATCCCCTTCCTGCTTCATTTGGAGCCAGGGCTACCTGTGCTTTTGGTTCCCTGTGAGAGAACCGGCATGTAGCAGTCACCAGCGCTTGCTGTGGTGGTTTATGACTCTATCATTTTAATATATTGAGGTTGCTAGCCTCGTATGAACTTGTACATTCACCAAATTAAACATGTCATATATAAAATATAAAATAATCAAATTGTACATGTTATAACTTACCCCGTATAATCGCGTTAATGCACCGACGTCTGGCACAAGAAGACTTCCGTAAACTGTCAGGCCACACGGTATGAGGTCATCTTACAGGTAGTCGAGTATTACTTTAATTATAATCCCACTATTATCCTGTTTATAGGTTCCGAGGACTTTGTGCTTTCCAATATTATAACGTTTTCTTGCTGGCTAATTTCAGAAGATCTTCAATACTTGGTCCAATCCTCTTTATTGAAAACCTACTTTTCTTCGGTCCTGGCTTGCTGAAGGTGTCGTCTTGACTTAATGGAACACAGTGCTGGAGTCTGAAAATGTGATACATTATATGGGACCTTTCGCCCACTCTCTCTCTCAGCTTTCTACGCGGTAAAAGTCACCAGTCAAATGTCATCTAGTTTATTATATATTGGCTAGACCAAGCAGATTTCAATGTTTGACTTTAGTATATATCTTCTCCCCCCCCCCCCCCACCTTCCTTCTCATGACAACCAACATATACAAACTTTTCCAGTATGAGGTATACCAACAATTCCGCTTTTTAGATGACTCATGTCTGTAATTCATAACAAACCCTTCAGTTTAATTTGTTATTATAAATGTTAACAAGCATGAGTCCACCCGCGGTAATGTAGCCTTTTATCTTGCCACACCCAAGGTACTTTTGCAGTTTATCTCCCGATTTTTAATACGAGAAGTAAGGGCGCCCACTGTGGTACGCGAGAAAGACTCGCATGGGTTTTTTTTAAAACAAGGTAGAGCAGTGTTTATCTGTCTGCTCTCAGCTGGGTTGTCTACGTTATCTCTACTCAGGATAAATATTGCAAAAATAACAACGTGAAACCTGAGGCATGCGTTCCCATATGATAGAAAATACGGGGAAGAAAGAAATTAATGGAAGGCACAATATAAAGAAAAAGATCGATAGAACACGATAAAATGAAGTGCACGGTCACTTTGTGGCAGGTACTATAAATAGATCTAGACTTCTCTGAAACAAATTTGTATTCTTCACAAACGTCTATTTCTGTATTATATAATAGTACAATTCATAGTCTTCCATTCCCAAAAATCTGGCATAATCCGCATATTTCAGTTTCTCTAATACATATAAATTAGTATACTTTAAGAGGGAAGTGAAAAGACTGTCCTCCAACCATGGACGTCTGTAGTTGGTAGCTAGCAGGGAAACGTCCAGGTTAGGAATGCAAAACCGCGGCCCGCGGTCGTGTTCTGTAAGGCCCATGAATCACGTGAGTGTTGAACCTGTATGGAAACTGCTAGAAAACGAAGCAGTTCTAATTAAGTCTGTTGTTAATTAATATTCTTCCTTAATAAACAGTATGGGATCTTTGAGTATAGGAAAACTTCTTTTTATTGAAAAAAAATTCCAAAATGATAGCGGTGTTTGGATGTAAGATAATGTTGTATAACTTAGCCTTCCATCGCTATTTGACAATTGGTACAGTACATTAAATCTACGTCTTCAAAGTAAAGATCAACTCATTTTCAATGTGTGTCAAATATTCCAGCAAGCGTTCCAGTTAAAACTACGGGTTCTACAATCTCATCTCCAGACTGGTAATCTAATTCATGTTTTGACGTTGCTTGATTTATAAAGAAGAATACCAGTTTGTGTTTATTTTTTTAAATTCTAAATCACGTAAGGTTTAAAGGAATGACTTTGATTATCAGTTTTCGTAACTTCCATGAAAAGAAAGATTTGTTTCCATTTCCTGCATGATTCCCTTTCAAGTGCACGGAAGGCCATTCTTCATGAACATGAGTTGAAGATTCTCGACCTCCAGTTTTCAACTGCACTAAAAGGACTTTTTAACGAAGGGGACATAAAAATAAATGTTCCAAGTATTGTCCAGAAAAACATCATAAATGTATGATATAAAAAACAGTGTTATTTTCAGTAATAATGTTAACTCAGATTTGTTTTTATAAACGGATCAAGTCACGTTCTAATTAAACAACGTTTCATCTTGTTACCTGCGCCACAGACAGGTTCTAACACGGTTTCAACGTGACCCTTGATCAACAACGGTTGCCCACCCCGGCTATAGAACCACAAAAAAAAATATATATATATATATATATATATAAATGAATCACGAACAGTTATTGAACAAACTAAAAAAAATTATAACGTTCCAACTAACTTAACCCACATGAGCAGCCAAGACTCGACCGTAAACAGTAAAACGACACATGTAACTGAGGATTCGTGGTGCTATATCAAGATAAACTTAGGCCAGCGTCTAGACCATGCAAATATATTCTATCTTGTTCTCCGTCAAAATAAATATTTATTCTGACCACTTAACAAAAAAAAACTCAAATCGATCATTATTTGTATAAATCTCTCAGAAAATTGGGGTCTCTAAAGGGCAGAGGTGAAAGATCATAACAGACTAAAGGACATGAGAAGGTGAAAACAGCAGGTCGTCTTACTCAACACACGGGACCCAAAGGGCGCTGAACTTGTTCGGCAAATATGTTTCGTCTGCCACAAACTAAGTTTCATTAGTATTATGTTTTATGCGTAATTGGGCCGATCAGCGTTTTACTTTTGGAAATGTGAGAGAAATTAAAAGAATAAGCGTGAGACCGATGAGAATGTCTGATAGCTCGCCAAGAAATGTGATATATTTTACAATATTTCCACAGCAGTTTTTTTTCAGCGTTGCTATCTATTTTCTAAGAAAATTTGGTGCCTTGGTACGCTTGAATACATTATTCATCTTCTGCCTGGAGTAGACACAATAAATGCAGTACTTTGGCGATCTACACGAGAGTTTCGTTTCAGAGGCACTGTCACGGGTTTTCTCCCCTTGTTCTGCAGTGATGGTTCAACAGTGACCAAACTTCGGAGTATCTACTGAGGGTCTCCTACTGGTGGCTGTAACACGCCCCTTGTAGTATGGTGGGATAATTACGAAGATGGCTAAGCGTCTGTTAAGACCCATTTGCTGTAGGTGTCTATGTTTGACTGCAGGCCATTTATACCACACACTTGTTTCACAGACAGGTACCACCAATTGTGACCACCGACTAGTATCATGAAATAAGAGAGAAACAAATACTCTCCTGAGTATTGCGTTTCCTGACCCGAAAATCAGGTCTCTCCCCCGCAACCCTTTTTCATTCCACCATCCCATCTGCCTTAGAACTTTACCATCTCTGAGCATTAATGTTAATCTCAGTGAGCAGAAAACATCCATTGCATTTATATAAAACATGTTTACATATACATATGCACTGGTTGAAAAGTTAATATAATAATTATGTACATTATTTATGTCATCATCCACTCCCTGCTCCAAATGGAGCTTGGGACTACCTCTGCTTTTGGTTCCCGCGTGAAGCAGTCACCAGCTCTTGCAGTGATGGTTTGTGAAACCATCATTCTATATGCTGAAGTTGCCAGCCTCGTATGAACTTGGACATCCACTAGCGATTTTCACGTTAATATTGCAAAACATAGAATTATAACATGTACATCTGATCCCAAATATCTTTAGGCATGTAGACTTCTTGGCTCAGAGAAATAGTTTCGGGAACTTGGTTCAGACGTCTCTTACACGTGCTCTGGGGTGTTACTTTGCAATAGAATCCCAACATGACTTAGTGTTCAGTTTCCTAGGATTCTGGGCTTTCCGAATTAATAAAGGTAGAGTTTTCTTGCGGTGTAAGTTCACAAGATGCTCAAACACGTTTTCCGGTCCTTCAAAGTAGAATCCTGATTCTATTCCTTATTCTGGATTGTCTGACTGTCTTTTTGACGAGTTCAATTTTCAGTGCCTTAGACTCGGAATGTGCTAGATTATAAGCTTTGTTATTGTTAATCAAAATCGACCTCACTGCACTCCGGGCAAACCCATAGGTGCTCAGTCTCCCTCAGCAAATGTCGAAGAGTATTAATGCTAATTTTACATGTAGTACGCTGCTTATACATACGACTGATGCATCCTTTCTCACGTCCATCTCTGCTAGTCCCATGTAGATCAGTAGTGGTTAAACAATGGCAAAACCTACAGTATAATGATGAGGGTATTCACTACACATACACACACACACACATATATATATATATATATATATATATATATATATATATATATATATATATATATATATATATATATATATATATATATATATATATATATATATATATATATATATATATATATACTTCTTCTTCTTCTTCGTACTGAAAAGGACGGTGGTTGCGTTGTGTCTGTTTGCGCCTAAGCTGTGATATCTGCACCTTTCGGTCGACACATCCGACTTCTGCACGGCATTTTTTAAGGACCGGGTTTGCCTTCCCATTTCGATCCATGCTCGCTCAGCCAGCCTGCACTGCTGCAGACTGTTTCCAGGACCACCACGTGGAGGTGGAGCACGGTCTTGACCAGCTCTGGTTCGCTGGTCCTGACGCAGGCAGTCAAGCTATGAGTCGCTGACTGCATTCACTATTGCTGCATCTTGGGGTCCCATATATATATATACGAGGGGCGGTCGAAAGGTTTTGCACTTTAGTATGAAGGAATATATATATATGAAATGTATTAAAGTGCTTGAATAATAAATATGTATACCATGATAGCATCCACTCCTTGCTCACTATAGAGCCTTGGGTTACCTCTGCTGTTGGTTCCTTGTGAGGAAACCCGCACGAAGCAGTCACCAGCTCTTGCAGTGGTTCGTGTGTCAGGTTATTTGTAGTGACGAGGATGCCACCCTCCTATGCCACTGTACATCCTCAACCACATTATACATGTCAAATGGCAAATATAAAATGATAAAATGTACATATCACAACTTACCCTGAGTTTTTCGGGCGAGCATAGACTTTTTGCACAGGAAACGTCAGAATATTGTCCGGCAGCTGATTTAAGATGCCGTCTTTTTTAGGTGTGTTAGGTGTCTGAGTGCACTTGAAGTAGGATCCTAGAAATTCTGGCACAAAGTGATGTCTCCTGGGTTACTCTCTTCTAATCTTTGAATTCACGCCTATGGCCAGTCCTATATTTTGGTCCTAATACTATGTTCCTTGCTGTCTATGATTTCTTCTCGACGACATTGGAAGTCAGTGATGTAGTCTTACAACGCTGTAGTATATAAACGAAATTTTCCACCTACGCGCCCATGCTGCTACTTAGAGGAGATGTCCAATCAGAAGGGGTCTATCTTAGAATTTTCAAATGTCAAACCAATTGCAAATAAGTATCTGATTTTGGGTTAACAATAGGAATATCGCTCGGTGTAGACTCTTACTACGTCTGGAGCATGCGGTGAGCGAAAAGTGAACGATAACAAAGGAGAAAATAACCAGGAGAGAGGGGTGGGTGAGAGGAGGGACAAGACGTGATAAGAAAACCTTGATCGATGAAAGCGAAAACAACGGAAGAATTAGTACGTAAAATGAATGGCAGAGTAATAATGCCGGTGAGAAGTGAAGATAAGAAAAAATCACGAACGTATTTCGTGACAGTCTGTTTACCCTTCACGTCTGCCGCCAATTCTTTCCCTCAATTTCTTTTACTCTGGGGATACAAGAACAGGAACTGCCGATTAATGCTATCAGCTGTTTTTCTTAATGCGTTTCTTTTCCAACTTCCTTTCCAAAAGACGCTTATCTTTTCCTAACCTCCTGTTCTGCAGGTATTTGTTTGTTTTCATCAGTTCTAAATTAGTGATCTTGTCATTATACACATCAGTGATCTTGTCATCAGTTCCACATCAGTGATCTTGTCATCAGTTCCACATTAGTGATCTTGTCATCAGTTCAACATTAGTGATCTTGTCATCAGTTTTACATCAGTGATCTTGTCATCAGTCCACATAAATGATCTTGTCACCAGTTACACATAAGTGATCTTGTCATCGGTTCCACATTAGTGATCTTGTCTTGTAAGGAGGGATCAGAGCACCATTTTTCGGCTCAGATCACAACATATACAAGTGTTCAGCAGTCACTTGAACAGAATCCAACCACAACACTTTCCAAGGTGCCAGCTATGTAACTACCCCTACGAAACTGTTGACCACCGCCTCTTTGAGTGTCCAACTTTCGATGATGTTAGGAAAATGCTCCTTCATCCCAGGCCAGATAAGTGGAAAACCTTGTACGGAGAAAGAAAACAACTTGCGAAAACATGCAGATTTCATTACATGGCATTGGGCCGAAGGGCGAGAGCCCAAGCGCCACAAAACCAATAACAACAACAACAGTGATCTTGTCAACAGTTCCGCATTAGTGATCTTGTCAACAGTTCCACACCAGTGATCTTGTCATTAATTTTATATCAGTGATCGTGTCATCAGTTCGACATCATTGATCTTGTCATCAGTTCCACATCAGCGATCTTGTCATCAGTTCCACATCAGTGATCGTGTCATACCACTTCAATCTTTCTGTTATATGCAAGCGCCACTTTATGAAAGTCAGTAGCTTATAATGTTTAGTGTGGCATCACCATGACAACCATTAACATGTATGGGAGCCGCGGTAACTCAGCGGTTAGTGCTCTGGCTTCCTGGCTCGGTTTTTTCCCATGGCTCGATCCCCAGTTGAGGTAAGATTTTTAACACCGCGACGGCTCCGGGGTCGACCCAGCCTTATGAATTGGGTACCAGAGATACTCTGAGAAGGTTAAGGCGGCCGGTGTGATGCTGACCACATCACCCCTATGGACGTAACACTATATTCCCAATATGCCACAATGGGCGTGTAACGGGATCCTTTTTATACTTATTAACGTGTACGTAGACAATTTTTTTATCTTTGGGGATGCGGTTAATGTGTGTGTGTATGTGACACCACTTTTATCATTGAAGTAATGTTTATTGTTTGTCTGCCAAATTTTTCGTTTATTTGTTAACATTTGTGTTTGTAAGCCAAAATATTTGTGTTTGTACAGCGACAATTGTCTTGAAGCGATGATATTCACAGCCAGGTTAGATATCATCAGCCTTATCATCTAGTTTGAGTATGTTCTAAAGTTAACTGTCAAGTCAAAACCGTTTTCATTACCGCGTATTTGATTTTCAGCTCTGTCATTCTATCTTGTGGCTTGTACATGATGTTAATGCTTGCATTTCCCGTGTTGTTCCCGGCGGAGTCTCTGATGAGACAAAGAAAGCAACGACTACTGCATCCGCAGGCATGTAGAACAAAGCGACAAATATGAAGTTATACATGAGGCTGGCATCCGCATCATGTAAACTAAATTACCTCAGAAACGACCACTACAGAGGCACGTGAATGCTTGGTGAGGGTGTCCTTTAGGGGGACACGCTTCAGTGGTTGCTCCAGGCTCTATGAAAAGCGAAAAGAAAAATGATGATAAAGATTTTGATGACATGGTTCTTCTTGGTTGAAATAATTATCTATCTACTCATTATCTCCTTGAGCAGCTAATCCAGGACACTCATTTGCTAGTGATTATCGGAGTACTCTTGGTCCTGGACTCGGTGATGGTCGTTGCGTGGGTCATCGTGGATCCTATGAGTCGAAACGTTACCAACATCACGGCACAGGTGAGTTTGGCAGCGTCATTTTGTTTATGATTTGGCTTTTGACAGCTGTGTCAAATATTAGCACAAATTGTCATGTACTTCCCGGAGTAGTCATTAACTCTTTCACTCCGAAACAACGCTCAGAGCGTTGGTTAGATTTGACACCCGTGCCAAAACAACTCTCTGAGCGTTGTTTTTAGTCTATCACGAATTAAAATTACGGCACATGGTGGAAAATAATTTCGGAGTCAAAGAGTTAAGGAGACAAAGATAGAATAAGTATACTGCTTCCTCAGGTGTGTCGTAAGAGACAACTAACATGAGATTTCTGTGTGGGGGTTGGCCATCTGATTGTCACGTGGGTCTTTATATCATTAAATTACCTACATCTTCTTCCTATTCTCTCACCCTAATCCTTTCATTTTATTACTTTTCCGTACTTGTTTTTCCTGTATTTTTTCGCATCATTCGTTGCGAAAAATATATTTCTTTCCTATCATCGTTTTTCTTTCTCATACTGACTAGTAACCTTATTGCATCAGATGTCAGTCGCGCAGATAGCTGTGAAGATACGGTTCTCGCCAGACATACGTCTGCAGTTTTACCGGGTCAGAGCGCTGCCCGACCAGATTCCTGGGCCTGGGGTGTGAGAAATTCGTTTCGCTGGACATAGAGCAGACTTTTGGTCTACCATTTTCACCTGTCACTCGCTTAAGGTGTCAAACCCGGCATCTGTACGACGCAGTTGTAGACGGTTGTCTGAGATTTGCAACTGACACGCGCTTTTCCCGGTCAGTTTGTCAACGCAGGTGCGTAATCGCCCGGTGGCAGTTACGACACGCCTCTAAGTATAACGTAGCTGTTATGAGAAAGGGGAGAGATCGGCGCGGGGGAGATAGTTCATCCTTTGTCTGTTTCAAATATTAACCCACGTTTGAAACTATTTCATTTCACTCAGTAACTTTGCAGTTAGACTAGAACAACCTTCGTTCGATTTCTAAATAATCTCTGTAAATAGAGATGGCCTTAGTTTGGTCGAAGTGGTTTAACGTTCTTAGTAAATTCTGTGGTTGAGGTATATTAATATTATAATATAATAGATATCTAGTTTTGTGAAGTGATTTAGTGTTTAATCGCCGATTCCATTTTAAACTAGTCCTGTGTGCAGAGTGAATATTTTGATAGTTTGTTATTTCTTTAATCGTCGAGTTGCAGTGGAAATACAAAATAAATTATATTTTTAGCTTACTAAACAAGTAGCTGAAATAAGTTTAATTTAACTGTTAAATACTCAGTCGAAACTGTTTTAATAACAAACTTATAAATGCTAGATGCTACATCAGTGAATAGTGACGGAATACGAAGATATTCCTAAATTCCTGATGATTGATTTTATATAACTTACTTTATGGGAAGTTTTAATTATAAGTCAAGCGGTCGGCTTGCTATTTAAAATGTGAGTTATATTGAGTACATATATGTAAATTATTTGATATGTGTTCTTTCTTTTATATAGTGAAAACGGTGGTACCCAACTTGCCAGCGTTTAGTAACCTGAGAGACATATTTGTGAGAAGCATAGACATTTCCTATCTTTAACCACGTGGGTTTCTTTGTTTCAAGTAACACGGGTCTGACAGTGCATAAGCCATCAGAGAGAGACAGTAATAGCAACCCCACTAACGGTTTCTAAAGACTAGAAATATATATATTGGGCTTTTGAGCCAGGTCATATTGCTCCACAAATTTAAATGTACATGCTGCCTGGCGGCGAGAATCTTACAAGAAACATTAAACCATCCCGACAGAGATTGTGACTAGTATTGTGGTGACCAACTAGAGTACCTTCCTGGAAGTAGACACCGATCTGACATTCCTTAATTCTAGAATCCAAAGCTAATGACATTGTGCTCTGCTAACTTTCGTGCCTGGACAAATTTTATGTGACTTAATCAGACATTCGAAGAAATTAGAACCCCCAAGGAATCGTTCCCTGAGAGTTTAGTACGTCTTTTGGAACTGGGGATTTCTTGGTCAAGGACTGCATCTTCGAGTCTGTGTGAAGGTCCTAGAATTAGTATGTTCCCAGAGGCAGCGAGCAAAGTTGTGAGTATACATGTGTAAGAAAGGCCATGGCTGGTTGAATGAGAGTACACAGGTCTGAGTGTTATTTTACCGGCGTATTATCGTCACACATTTGCTGTCTTAAATTTTTTCTTACCTGCAGAATTTGTTACAAAAATGCTAGAGTTTCTGTTTTTCTTAGGTTAAATCAGATTTATCCAACTCTGTTCATATATTGACGAGAAAGAAAGAAATCTCTTAGACTAAACCCTACGTATCTATAACTCTTCGGGCCATCATCTGTTCTCTTAACGGGGCTGTGGGCTAAACCTAGAGTAAGATCTAACGGGCTATCATCATTGTAGCATTTTCTTGAATTTTGTGACTATTTGTATATTTTTTTCCTTGATGAAATATTTGGTGTTGTGAGAGATTTTTTTTTTTTTGATGATAATAATAAAAATCTCTCTTGGACAAAATCAGTGCGTTGGTCAGCTCGATCCCAGTTATATATATAATCATTGTTATAGATTTTCCACGTCTGTGTGTTTAACTGTCGTCACGTGTATGTGCGTGCCCGTGAGTAGATAGAATTATATGTAATATATATGTGGTTTAGACTGTCGGACTCTGTAAAAGCCGTCGTAGAGGATAGGTGAGAGGGAGAAGAATTCTTTCCGCTTTCAGCGACAGCCTCTATACCACAGTCTATCATCTCACCACTCGTGGAATCTATTTCATTTTTTTCAAATTCACACTGGGACTCTCACTCATTTCAAGCTATTCAGAAGGGACCAAACCCTAGTCTTAATACTCCTATCCAAAATCTACGACACTGATCATGTCAAACAAATTGGAACAGAAAACCACCGCTGCTATAGCATATGAATGATTTGCTGAAGGTTTCCTGCAGGGAGATAAGCTCCTGTGGTGGCACGATCCTCCTTAAAGCGCAAAACTAGAAATGAATGATGAAATGAAAATTAGAGGCTACATAAAACGTCAAACTAAACCGAGAATATTCGACTTGGATGTGCAGAAAACAAAAGTAGGTAAAGGAAAAGACACTAAAGTTCAATAAAAGCTAGGGATGAGATCTTTAACGATTAATTAATCGATTAAATTTTTAAAATTCTATTACTTAATAATACAAATTTTAATCCATTATTCCATTTTTAGCAATTTATTTTCCTTTAATGTGAGAGCATTTGCTATGTTAGAGGTTTGTGATGTGGAATTTGGTAAGTATGGTCAATAATAATCAATTGTTTGGTTGTAAATTTTCAGTATTTTCATTATAATTTCAGGACGATATTGCCTTAAAACACGTAAAATAAATATAGGCATTAGTGATTTAAAACAAAAATGTTATTTATGACTGTTATCATTTATCAAATTGTTCTAAATTGATCGATTAATCTTCGATAAACGAAATTCGACTAATCGGTTAAGATTTTTACAACCAATCTCAGCCCTAGTAAAAGAAAGTTTAAAACAGCTAATAAATAACTTTGATGTAACGAAGCAGAGGTAGCTTAACATGTCACTGAGAAAAAAAAAGTAATAATTTGTTGATGTTATTTGATCATTTTTAAACAGCTTTAGAATGTTTCTAGCTTGATTCAAAATAGTGAGCGATATTCGTCATAGCTTATCCTGTACTTTCCGACTGGAACAGTACGATTCTTGACATTTTCTCCAACATCAACATTTTATCGCTCCTAACAGAAGGCCACTGTAGATTTGCCTTTTTGTCAGAAATTGAGCTAAAGTACGTCATGCTCTTATTCCAGGGATGATTTAGTAACAATTTTGTCTACATCCAAGGATGCAACCGGTCAATCTTGATCTATACAGGTAGATGCCAAGGCATCATTTTGCAGATCTGTGTGTGACGGAAAAATATATTTTAACCTAGGTAAATTGTCGGACTAGACCTCTTCCACCGGCACCTAATAGCACAGTGTACCCTACCCTCCCCCTCCTCGTTTAAAGTACTTTCACCGCATCTCCAGTGAAATACCTCCAACTTATCTTACTAAAATTCACCTTATTTGTGAACTGCTTAAGATAGCGTTCTTTTTTCTTTTTTAAGTCAAGTGAACTTCGGTAAAACATTTAGTATCTTTTCTCCACTGCTCTAGTGACGGGCCTGCAGGCAGCAGATCGTGCGACAAGAGATAACAGTTACATATAAGCATGATTTATTCTAAATTCCACATACTCTAAAACCTTAAAACATACATGATTTTGTTAAGGTAGATATTTAGAGATGTCAGCGTATATATTGTAGATACCTACAGATCGTGGGTTACCTACCCCTGGTCTACATGATTGGGGTGGCTAGTTCCGTGCAAAAGATCACACTAGTCTCTGCATTCAATATGATGAACTTTCAGTTGCGTGAAAACAACGGGACAAGTTTTATTAAACCTGTGAACAAAAATGAAGTTCGTTGTATTACGTCATTTATTTCGCGGAAGAAAGACTAATAATGTCTTTTGCCTCGTCCACTGTTCTTTAGTCTGTTCTAGCTCTGTGAGAGAATGAAGTAAGCAAAGGAAAGAAACAATGGCCCCCTCACGTATCTCTGAAGAGACAGATTATGTGAGAATGTTCTTGAGGCTTGCAACCTCATCATGTATAACCAATTGTAACAGAAACACGACTACAGCAGCAGATAAAGTGAGGTCTCTTTGAAGAGAGAAAAAGAAGGGCTACTCCTCCATTAAGGATTTGTATTAAAGACGACTAATATTAAGTTGCGCATTGTGGTATTCTATCTTAGTCCTCTAAGTGAACCAATGCTAGACTCTTGTCGTTCTTAACATTTATTATACATAGAGATACAAACATGTCTAACATCTCACAACGCCATTATACCAAGTCTTTTTTTTTAAATTAATGAAGAAAAATATCCCGTTCAACTTCTGATGGGTTATAATTAGGATATATATTGTTTTCAATTCCAAATAACATGAACAACTGCCGATATGAGAAAGTGGCATCACATTTGTCAGATCATTGTAAATAGGACAATCACAGTTGTGCTTATATGTAAAAAGAAAAAAAATCAAGAAGAAACTCTGAACAAGAATAATATTAAAGTGGAGGGGGTGTAAAGGCCTGTTGGTTCCAGTTATATAACTGACTTTAACAGATATTTAATTGACTTTCATCTGTTAAAAGTCATATGCATTGTAAGAACAGCATCAGACCTTCACATTCCCAGCCACTATATTTATTCCAAGTCCCGTAACTCTCCTCATATCTAAATATAGGACACTACATTCTCTCCGTTTCTTGAATAACAAAAACACACTGAAACTCGAACTATTATACAAACATCACTAATGACAGACAGAATCATTGTCAATACAAAACATAGTCATTGAGACGTCTTGGGGCATTTCGGTGTCTAGGCGGTGGTCTGCGTGTTTGCGGTAATTGCCTGTTGTTGTCCATGGTGATGTCAGCTGGTTCTGTGGCAGTTGGTGGCAACTCAGGACTGACAATGTCATCTAAGTAATCATCATCTGGCTGTGATTTCTTTTTGGCTGCTCCGGCCAGGTTTTCGTTGACTTTCTTGAAAAACGAGACATTTCTTGTCACAACTCTGCCTTCACCTGAAGCACTTATCATGTTTCCCTTGATTTTAGTAATCTGTTAATGTTCTGGATTAAACCTTGGAGCATATTTGCTGTTTTGTTCTTGTCGTACTAAAACAAAATTTCCTACTTTCAGATGAGACGGCTGTGATTGTAGTCTACGGTCTGCATGTTGTTTCATTCTGTATTTTGCCTGTGCATCTTTTCTCTTCACATCTGATGAAACCCCTTTGGTTTCAACGGTTGGAATCTTAATCGAGACCTTTCTTTGAAACATGAGCTCATATGGTGATTTGCTTGTTCTTGATGCTATTTATTATTTTGACAACCTGCAATTTAGATGCTATCTTTTGGCTTTAAATAACTTCATGTCCACCTTCTACTACATAGATAGTAGTACTGGCATGATGATGCTTGGATTCAATGGTTGTTCTGAACATTCCAACCACTTTTAAGGGAGTCTTGGATGCATATGCATATAACGTTTTATTAGTGGGAAACAACTGTGGTCTTTTCTTCAACTGGTTTACGTGGTTGTGCTTATGACATCCACACTTGAACCAGTGTCTATCATTGCAGACAGATGTGTATCTTGCATTTTAATGATTGTTCTGGGGACATCTGGTCTATTATCCAGTGCATAAACATAAGCCTCTGAGCTACTGTCAGTGTCTGTGGTGTTTTCCATTTTCTCAGTAACCTGCTGAACGTTATTTTTAGGGGTGAGACAAAACTTGGCAAAGTGATTTTGCTTGTGACAAATGTGACACGCTTTCCCAAATGCTTGGCAGTTATGTCTTCCACCTTTGTGAGTTTTTTTCCTTCCACAACATTTGCATTTTGTATATGATTCTTTCTTGGAGTTAGATCTGGACGCATGAAACTATGGTTTCTGTCTGCTATGTTTGTTAGCTGGTGTGACTGAATCTTGGGTTCTAGATCTAGACTCCTGTGACGACTGGCCCAATCTTCTCTTCATTTAATTTACGAGACACCATATTTTTTTCATCTTCAATGCATGATCGAAAAGCCGGTAAACATACGCAGAAAATTTCGCTCGTTGGTAAATATTCTCCTAGCGTCTAGTACTATTGTTAGATTAACGACGCCATTCTAAACCTAACCGCGGTGGCCTGAAACCGGTTTTAAATTAAGGCAGACTGGTTAGACTTAGATAGAACCAGTTAAACCCACTCTAGGGAACCCTCACGTGACTTTTAACGTTATTGATTGGAGCCTCTGTCGGATGCCAAAGTCACATGAGACACTCTTCCGGTCACGTGCCCAAGAGGAAATAACACGCTAAAAGTTGGCACCCAACGAGGCAACTTTTACTTGCATCCAGGCAGGCGAGGGGGCCAGACCTAATCTAAGACCGCTGCTAATTCACGCGTTAAAGCACTGTGAAGCCACGTGTCTAAATTGCTGATTAGAGTCCAATCTCTGAGTAGTCTATGGGAGAGCCTTGCACGACAGTCCAATCTCAGAGAAGAATACGGAGTCGAGCACAGTGGAGGCAGATCCGAACCATTCGAGACTTACCTGATGCAACGTCATAAGGAGACAGGACAACCAACCACGCTTCACTATCAGCCAGGGGCTGAAAAGTTAAGTTCCTGTTTCAAAGGGAACTCATCATATCAATGTTAGCACGAGCCAGTAGATGAGGAAAATACTTGAATTGTGAGACGTATATCACATACAGCATACACACAATTTCCATCGACAATACCATCATTCACCAACCATTCATTATAATTTTAATAAACCAATTGGGTTTATATAATGTACCCCATGTCTTGTTCATTCTATTTGATGTTACATATTATCTGATGTCTATCTTCCTTTATAAGGGAGGGGAGGCTCGTAAAATATAACATATAATCTCAGTAAAAATTAAGGATAATAATAATAGATAACTGAGAAGGGGACTACGGTAGCGAGAGACCAAATATCTCCTTACAAACTTTTCCAAACCTTGTCTAGTTAGGAGAATTTACACTCTTTGTCTCCCTTCAGCCGGTGGAGGACCCCAACAGGACTTATTGAGCCAAATCTTCCTCGGGGTGATCCCGGAAAAGCTTCACTTAATTTATATATATTATTTCTAACTATTATAGGTTCTTATCCTTCCTACGATACGCCACAACTTCTGAAATTGCAGTTTGTTGACAGTGTTCTCTTCTTTCTTCTCTATGTGTGGGGCCTGTATTTCCAAAATTTCTAAAGTTCTGCCAATCTGTAGGATCTCATCTAATGTAAGGGATTTTTCACTTTGAAGAATCCTTTTTCTCAACTTCGATGATGTGCATGTCTGTATTACATGATTTCTAATTTCATCATCTTGATTCTGAAATTGGCAGTGTTTTACAAGTTGGCGTAACCTCGTGACGTACTGCTCTAAATTTTCTTCACCGTTTTGAATGTCCTGTCTGAACTTGAACTGTTCATACATTGTATTCTTCTTTGGGATGAAATACGAGTTCAGCTTCTGCTTCACCTTGTCGTAATCATCACTTGTCTCGGCCATAGTCTGGTAGATATCATATACATCTTCTCCGGCATAGTGCAACAGTAAACACTGTTTGCGTTTGACATCTTTGACCTCAAATGCCGCCAGACAGTTTTCGAAACGGCTTGCCCATTTTTCTCAATTGGTTCCTATGTTCACATCGTGATCATACTGAAAAAACGTAATTGGTAACTCTAACATGCTCGTCGCCATTTGTGGTATTCTATCTTAGTCCTCTAAATGAACCAATGCTAGACTCTTGTCGTTCATTTATTATACATAGAGATACAAATATGTCTAACATCTCACAACGGCCATTATTTCAAGTCCCGTAACTCTCTCCTTATATCTAAATATAGTACACTTCACGCATGAAACTGGCAATCTCATCTTGTAAAAACAAGCAGCTGCAGAAACCCCCCCCCCCCCCCTCCCCAACTGGAGAACATAAATGATTTTGTGCGTGGTTTCTGCAGAAAGCCAGCTGCTGTTTAGATCCATGTCCATATGGAGTGAAGAGGGGAACGAATGATTGAATGAATGAATGAGTGAATGGATGAAAGAAAGTTAAATTAGGACTGAAAGGTAGTCTCTGCTGAACAGGGTCTCGGTAGGACCTGTTTTCTCACTTTATTTAAAGCGATGTGAAATGTTCGTTTATACAGTGTTGAAAAATACCCAATATCACCATCAGTATCCTTCTCGCTTTCCTTGCAGGACGCCTACACAAATCATTCACATGCTCCTGAATCGGTGGTTTCTGAAGCGATTTGTTGTAAATGATCAGGTTGCCAGCCCTATGAACAACCTCATATTAGTAGTCTTGTACGACATGCATGAGAAAGTAGTCGACCTATTCTTTCTTTGTTTCTTCAAAGACTCCCGGGAGCTACACGGGACAATATCCAACATGCTTTGTTTAAAAAATTATAATATGGGATCAGCTTCCATCTTAGTATCGAATGTCATCTGCAATGGACAGAATGTCAACTGCAATGGACCGAATGTTAAGTGCAATGGACCTCCAACATCTTCTATCTCTTTCCTTGATTGTATATTTGGGGTCGGAGTGGCTAAGAGGTATGTCATCCGTCTCTAATTCTAAGGGTATCGGGTTCGCTTCCATTACAGGGAATATAACTGATGGAGTTTGTATCCAGAACCGGTGGTTCTTAATGACGTCATACACCCCGCTGATCTCCTGGGTAGTGAGATCTCCTGGGTAGTGAGATCTCCTGGGTAGTGAGATCTCCTGGGTAGTGAGATCGGATGCCTTTCCTTCTCGGATAAGGACGAACTAAAATTGGAGGTCACGTGTGCAAGTTGCGCACGTTAAAAATCCTTCGGCAGATGGAACTCTTAAATAGTAGGCCATATGGCCTCTGCTCTGGCAAAATTTTAAAGTTAGGAAACCTACCCACTGTCGCGAGAGGTTCAGATGTATTTAGAATATAGGATATCCCAGACAAAAAGATGTATCAAAGGATACCAGTATAGCGCCAGATAAGAGACTGGTCTTATAAGAAATACCCCCTTCTCTGAAAAGAGTAAGGGTGTATCGACAATCAAGGTAGGGTCAAGCTGTATAAACCTTCAAGTATGATGATAGTGAATGTTACTGAAGGTCTAAGTGCTACCTCTCCAGATCCCACCCTGAATAATGGTTATTATATTTATTTTCATTGACTCTGCTAGGGGATAAATTAATTTAGTAGATATGTAATAAATATATATATCAAAACAGAACCTTAACTCAATTTTAAATAATTAAGCAAGACTGATTAAATATATATTTACAATTTATTGATCCTATACCGTTTCTCTTTTCGGTTAGGAAAATGATAATAGATTCAAATGCTTTTTACATAATAGAAATAAATAAGTATGGAATGTTCATTTCCACAATAGTTAAATATGATACAGTTATATTTCAAATATTCATTATTTATTTCACATTACTATATATATATATATATATATATATATATATATATATATATATTATATATATATATATATATATATATATATATATATATATATATATATATATATATATATATATATATATATATATAGTTATCACTTTCGCTGGACTGTGAAGTTAATATTTAGATTATTAACGTCCTTCATGAGTCATCACTCAAACAGTTTTTGTTGTTATTGATATTTATTTCTTATTACTAAGTTGCTGCATAGGCTGATCAGTGGAATTGTGTTTCCACTTATCTCAAAAAGTGCGACGAATCCAACTATAGCCAGGATCACACAAGGTCTGGATCTCCAGGCTGGGAAACATAGGTTGTCTAGTTCTAGGTATATTGAGAACGTTTGCAACACAGAGTCCCTCAGAAGTGAATATCTCGTACAATCTTAGTAGTTGCAGGATAAAACCTGTAATACAAATAATCACAACCCTTGTATGGTCCAGCACTATTCTATCCACACACACAATGGACGTAACAAACAGTTTCAGACATGGTGCTAACAGTTGCACAGGACAATTTACCTCAGTACCACTCACAGCCAGTTCAATGTGATTACACTTTCCTTATAAATCCTACGTTAGATCCATTTGTCCATGATCTGCTTCCATACAATGATTTAGTTTAGTTCAAACTATTAAGTGACACTTTGATTAATACATGTTAACAGATTCTGTGATTCTCTCTCATGGTCCTGATCAGTGTGTCTTTCCTTTAGGAAATACTCCTTCAAATACATTATTAAACCTACAGTCGTATTTTTGCCATAATTCTCAAAGCTTCTACACATTTCCCAATGCTGGCTTTCGTCTCTAACAGTCAACACATGCTTGTGTTCAGATGGCAATACACTCGTCCTATACGTTTTTTTCTTAACACACTCAACACACTTACGAACACACAAGTGGATTAATCACAAGAAAATTACATAATTATATACATATATATATTCAGTCTTACCCTCAGGCAATACACATAAGCTGTAACAGGCTGTCAAAAGGTATTAGGTCTGCTATGCAGATGCAGTGGCAAAATATTGGACAGCACACTTTTGCCGCTCTCTTCTGTACCGCTTAGTGTTTAAAAAAGTTGTGGCTCCAAATCAATCAAGTTCAAGGACTTTTATACCGTCGCTCCCCCGTATCGGAGAACACGGCCAAAACCCGGTGTTAGGAATCTAAAAACGAGGCATCTTTTGCCTACTTTTTCAATGTGCAAAATTTTTAATATTTATTATCCCTCTTAATTCTGACCCGATTTTGATCATTTAAAGTTAGAATTTATATCTACCGTTCTATCTAATAATTGTTTAGTTAGCAAAATGCATTTAAATCTATGCAACCTTTAACTAACTATATCGGGGACTACCCTGATGTATAACTGTCAATTTAAACGATTTTTCTCTTAGAATAACATACTATTCGAGGAAGTCTTTACACATACCTCTTAAGTAATATCCCAGGTGTTAAACTAGCTATATCTTTTCGTTTAAATATCTTTATTCTTTAAGAAATTAAATATCTTCGTACTGTTAATTACACAAAATAGGCCTCTATGTTAAGCATAAAAGGTTTCCTTAAACACACCAGAAAAAGGAGCGTTCTCATTGGCTGTGTATCATATCTTGTTCCAATGTATGGTGCGCGGTAATGGTCAGCATATTTAGAATTCGTGATGAGAGACAGACGTCATTTCACGACACCCACCACAAAAATATTTATAGAAGGTATTATTCCTGTATACAAACATTGGGATCCTCGCCACTGCCACGGAGTTTGTGCACTGTGCTGTGATCCTCTTTGTATGATCTAAGGGAGGAGACCGAAGTACTGATGGAGTTGTTCGTCTGCAATGAAGATGGTCATCAAAACCAAACCAAACCAATCTTTGATTGTATACTCATGATCTTCCCTGTACGTTTCTTTATATTATACTCTTATTTCTAGCTTTGTATTCCCCTTGCTCGCTTGCCTTCATCTTATCCTTTCATTATGATCTCAACAAGGTGTAATGTCTCTTTATATGTCCTCAATATTTTATATCTGATGTTTGTCTCATTCAGTAATTTTGTTTTTATACATATCTTTTCTAGAACTTCTTTCTTTGTTTTCTTCTCTTGTCAATCGATGCGCTGCATTCTTCTAGATACCAACATTTCAAAAGCATCAATATCCCCTTCTAACTTATAATGCACGCCTTTACACGGCATGGATTACGTATGTTGAGCAAGACAAAAGGCTCAGTACCTTCCACCTGCAGTGTGTACGTCACATCCATGACATTTTATGGATGGACAAAGTGATAGACTACGAGGTGGTCTCACGCGCTGACCTTCAAAGCATGTATACTCTGCTTAGAGAGCGCAGATGACACAGGCTGAGCAATGTTCGTCGCATGGAAGATGGTTGCACCCAAAAAGATATATTTTACGGACAACTGGCAGATGGCAAAAGAACAACTAGGCCACCGCAGCTGAGGCTCTAAGATGTGTGCAAAAGAGACATGAAAGCATTTGACATAAATCCAACGTTCTGGAAGGACGAAGCTGCCGATTGCAACCAAGTGGAAATGTCACTACTGTATGGCCTCATATTTGGAGAAGAGAAGATCTTACAAAAAAAAAAAAAGAAGAAGAAGAAGAGAAACGAACACCAATCAAAACCTCAAGGACGTATTATTCCCATAGTCAGTTTTGACTGAAGGTCAAGGACATACAAGTGCATGTAATACTTGATGGCTCAATGTTAATAGCTGTCTCATGTTTATGAATGTGCCTTAGACTATTGCTACTATCTTCTTGGTTTCAAAAATAATATATTGCCTCTTAATTTTGCCGTTGTGTATGTAACGTTTACTAAAATATTATTTTGAACATGGTTTTGTTTTGCTGTTCATTTATATCCCACTGTTATTCATGTACTTATTGCTGTTCTTTTTACTCTGTTGTTATAATTTGACATCTCCTTACTTTGCCTAGAAATTGTAGTTGTCTCATTTTTCTGTTAGTATGCTAGTGTTCTTAAAATCTCCATTACTTCTAAACCAAGCACAACGAACTTGTCTATCTGCGCGAATGCAGGTCTCAAGTTTTGGAAAACGGTCGACTAAAATATAGGAATCGAAAGCTGAAGATATCGCCTCGTTTTTTCCACTTCGTTTAGGGCTATAAAATGCACTTGTCCAGCTTAAGCACAAATAAATATTTACGTTTGGCTTCACATCTCGCCGGCGGCCAGGCAAAATCTTGCGGCTTGTTAAACGATTTCTCTCGCTCTCTCTTTTTTTTTCAATCTAGAAAGTTCCTTCCTAAGCTGTATTTCAATGTTTGTTTTAAATAAGCAACCTGTTACATTGGTATTTGAAACCAAAACATGAGATGAAAAGAAAATAAAAGTTAGATTATAGGGCAGCAGATATGCGTGTTTAAGTTATTACTGTTCAGATTTTCATTCATCATCTCCCGGCAGATAGACATCCTTACACTTTCTGGTCTTGAGCAAAGTGCGTGTTCTGACAAGCGTCATTTCACTTTCTTCATGATTTAGCAAACACTATAAGTTTATATTCTTCTCCGCGTAGTTCTTACCTGGCAGTCAGGCCTTATGCTGCTGCAGGTTTGTAATGACATTTCTGGCCCCTGTACTAATTAGAACGGACTATGGCACCCTCAAGCATGTCGTACAAGGCAACTAATGTCAGGTTGGTCATGATGGCTGGCAACCTCATAACACTAAACAAATTGCCACATAAACTACCACGGTATGAACACGTGGCTGCTTAGTGCAGGCTTCCTGCAAGGGGACCTGATGTAGTAGTGGCTTCGTGCTCCATCAGGATCGCACAGGAAAATAACGATGATTATAAGAACGTCACGTGGTTGCCGGAGGTCTCTGGTGAGACAAAGAAGGAATTTGCCTACTGCTCTTTCAGGCAATGTAGTTTTTTGTCTAAGGCAGATTCCGTGTCTAAGGCAGACCGTGTCTAAGGCAGATTCCGTGTCTAAGGCAGATTCCGTGTCTAAGGCAGATTCCGTGTCTAAGGCAGACCGTGTCTAAGGCAGATTCCGTGTCTAAGGCAGATTCCGTGTCTAAGGCAGATTCCGTGTCTAAGGCAGATTCCGTGTCTAAGGCAGACCGTGTCTAAGGCAGACCGTGTCTAAGGCAGATTCCGTGTCTAAGGCAGATTCCGTGTATAATCTTAGTTCTACTTATCCTAGACTTTAACCTCCTTTCATGCAGTCCAACTACTCTTTATTTTCTTACACACGTGACACCGTCTGTTCTTTAAATCAGATTGAGAAGTCCCAGCTTTCAATCGTGTCTATCATATTAGTTACCGGAACTAGCGTTCTCGGCCATCTTGGAAACTATCCCAGGCCATCGAGTGATGGGAAGCGCCGTGGTCAATGTAATCCATTTTCTGGCTTCTGCTTCTGTAAACTTTGACCGCCTTCAGGATTTATTGATACCGCCTGATTCATGTGGCTTCTCTCGTCCACCGATTTCCTTTGTCTCTCTCCCCCCCTCCCCCCCCCTTTTTTGGGTGAAATTCACAACAGTGTGGATAGTTTTTTGTGTGTGACTCTGCAACCTACGCCTTTAGCTTTTATCTTCCAGTTCATTAACGAAATAATTAATTCTAATTCCAATATGCCAGTTGCCTAGTTTGCTTATTTGTAGAAGCACGCTGTTAACGTTATTACAGGTCAAGAAATAGTTCATGCCCTGTTAAAAACAAACAAACAAACAAACTGACACAGCTCTAATTACATGGTTTTAAACTCTGTCCATCCCCACATAAATCCTGGGCGTCTCTCATGAGACAACAATCAGTGGGACTATTGCCCTCTCTGGCATGTCATAAGAAGCAACGGAGTACCCTTGGAACTATCCTTAAATTGCGTACGATGTTCCCAACCTTATGTTAGCCGCCTCTTACGACGCGCAGTCTTTTTCTTGGAGACAAAATAATTTGAGATAAAAAAAAGGAAGAAAGAAAAGAAGGATAGATATACAGAAAAAATAGAGAAAACAAATACAGAGGCAGAGGTAGGGAAAAAGCTACAATATTTCACAAATGGGTGCTTGCTTAGAAAACAAGTACTGAAAGGGTACACCAAGACCACCCATTTTGAAATCATGACAGGAACCAGAAAAGTGCCTGAATTTACGAGTGCCTGAAAACATACCTTTATGTTTTTTTCATATTAATTTACAGAAAAGTGGAACGAGCGATTAGAACAATACGCTGACGATAGATAGAACACACATTGAGGAAACCTGTTGATAGCATTACAAGGCGATACTTTTTCTGGAATCCACAGGGTAGAAATCTATTAAACAGGAAAACCTGAGATATCCCGATGGGCGTTCTGATTCAGAGGTCGGAGGTCAGAAGTAGAGGTCAGAGGTAGAGAACTGGAGACAGAAGTGACAATGACGAAGAAGACATGGAAAGAACGTGAGTTGAGGACACGTGACAGGAGGACTTGACATGTGTTTGTTGATGGCACGTGACAGGAGGACTTGACATGTGTTTGTTGATGACACGTGACAGGAGGACTTGACGTGTGTTTGTTGAATGTCAATGCTTCTTGAGGAGTTCAAGGATGACGATGAAGAGGAATGAAGATAAAGTTAGAGAGACTGACAGAGTAATGAGATAAAGTTAGAAAGACTGACAGAGTAATGAGGATAAAGAGAGAAAATACAACATACAGACACAAAGTGGAAGAGACAGACAATACACACAGACAGAGAGTAAGGAAAGCAGAGAGAGAAACATGGCCAGTCTATTGAGAGAGAACAAGAGAGACAGACAGAGATCTGGCATCAGAGAGCAGACCGGACGTTAACAGGACGCTGTAAACTAAGCAATCTTGAACCAACATCTCAACAGTAAGAAAATTACAAACAAGCGTTAAATGTGTTCCCGAAGTCCAAACCTCCTGGGAGTCCACTCAATGAGTGCTGAAAATCGAGTATGTTCGTCCACCCCTGGACGTGGAACTCTGTGCTCTACCCGACAGAGCGCAGTAGCAATAGGTGGTATAAAACAAATTCATCCGCGCGTCAGGGCGCGTAACTCTGGTACGCCCCTCGGGATATCTCAGGTTTTCCTGTTCAAAGGTTAGCTCTGTTTTTAGAATTTAAAGTGAATGTTGTATTTGCTTCTTGATGATTTAGTTAGGACAGTTCTTTTCATTTTACAAGTTTGCTTTAAGCAAAGACGAAACTTGATCGCTCAATGAAAATTTGATGTGCTGCTTTGTGTGGTTTTTTTGTTTGTGTGTGTGTGTGTGTGTGCGTGTGATGAATGTTCTTTTTTGGACCTTTCATAATTATGAGCCCCTTGCGGAAACCATTCGGCAAAGCATATCCAGTTCTCTTGCACTTTTGCTTTCTGTAGAAATGTGTTTTACATGCTGAGGTTGCTGGTCATATGCACAAGATCATCTGAATGACAAAAGTTTATTAAGGAAACAAACAAATAAAACCTTTCGTGATTACAAACCAGAGTGTACACAAAAAAAGTAAGAACAACGCGAATAACCACCTATTTAAATTTTTACATTGGGCGTTAGTTTTACCTGCGTGGCCGTCATCATGAGACTAATACAACAGTCTGGACAAATAGATCGGGTAACCAAGTACGATGAATGGATGTGGTCCGAGTGCCGTGAGTTGTGAATCTCGTCCTCTCGTCCATCTCACTCGATTTGCAGTAACTCACAGACTTCTGTGAAGTCATAACCTCAAGGGGACTCTCCTTCCTCCCTATAACGCAAGGAGTTTATAGATCCAAAGACTTGTCAAAGTTCTGCTTTTGGTGATCGGAAGATTATGGGTTGCTGTCTCTCTACCATTTAACTGAGAGTTTGTGCCCATTAGTACCATGGAGCATCGTCGGAAGAAGCAGCTCTTTTTCTTGAGTAAGGCCTGCTTCTCTGTCCAGTATCACACCTTTTGTTTTCTTCAGGATATGTTTGGTTTGATTTGGTTTGGTTTTGAGGACTATCTTCATTGCATACGGACAACTCCATCAGTGCTCCGATCTCCTCCCTTAGTTCACACAAGGAGGATCTCAGCACAGATCACGAACTCCGTAACACCGGCGAGAATCCCAGTCTCTGTATACAGGAATCACACATTCTATAAACATATTTGGTGGGTAGGTTTCTAATTTTTAAATTTTCCCAGGGTAGCGGCCTTATGGCCTACTCTTTACGATTTCCAACTACCGTGGGATTTTTAACGTGCACAACTTGCATACTTCCTTTGATCCTTAGTCGCAGACGGTCAAAGCAGCCAGTGACCATCACGCCTGGTGGCGTCCTGCAGGGCAGCAACAAATTGCTTCCACTTTGTTCGGTCGGCGGCCATCCTTCGTGCAGTACTGCAACTCTGGTTCATTCTTTGCATCTCAGCCTTGTAGCGAAAGGTTTTTCTAGTGTGATGATGGTGGTAGAGAAGAAGTAGAATTTCTCTCTAGAAAGTATGAAGTCCCAGTGCCAGAGAAGTACACTGGTATCACAATTGAGTTACGGCTGTGAATACTCTGAGCTGGACAATAGATTTAGGCTTAGGAAATATACTGCGCCACTTTCGCTATAGTAACCCTATGTGATAATATAATTAAATTAGGAAAAGAAACTCAAAATTTAACAGTTAAAAATTTAACAAGTCAAATGAGTACAATTTCAAATTTATTATGTACATCTATCTAGCCTTGTAATGAGAAATGGGTGTTGGAAGATGGTAAAATGTATGATTATTTATATTTACAAAGTAAAATAAATAATCGTAAAAAGTCTTGGATGTATATTCCAATGAAATTATAAAGTCTGTCACAGTAGTTTTGGTATCTCTTGTTATCTAGTCTCTAGGATTTCTCATCATTGACTATGGCTTTTGAACGCTCACAGTGTTTGTAGGATTGAGTACACGTTAACTCAACTTGCATTACGTCACGTCTGTTCGAGGTTTCTGAGACACACTGATAATCAAGAAGACTTTCCTTCAGCCCGCCCTATAACTACGGGGGACTAAGGTGTTGAAGATTGTTTGACTACTAGGCTCCATTTAGCAGGATCAAGGTCCTCATGTCTTTAGTTGGTACTTGATCACGAACTCGATCAGACACTCGATCATGAGCTCGATCAGGAACGATCATAAAACCTGGAACAAAAGGTAATAGGTTGCTATGGTGTTCCAACAAGCTCACCCACTACTGATGTTCAAGAGGCGACCATGTCTTCAGTTTTTATATATTAATGAGTGATTCATGGTATTATGTTACAGATAGCATAATAAGATAGTGTCTACTTTGCAGAAGATAACAAAATACATGAATAAATCACATGTTATGATACATGGGTATGATATAACCTTTGCCTTCCACTTATGGATGCCAAGTCATTTATGTACTTGCTGGTATGTCGTAAGCTTCCAGGCAAGAGCTAGCCAAGATATATTTGGCTAACCAATTAATTGTTATGCTTCCTGACAATGCCGGTGGAGGTTATCTCTGGTTAGCGTCACTGGCTTCCTGTATACCCTTTTTATTATGTCTGATACAATAAAATCGTAAACAAAATCTGAAATAAAATGATATTAGTCACACATATATCTTTAATAAATCTATATACCCTTTAGGATTAATAAGCGCACGGCAAGGCTGTATTTGCTGAAGTGTATCTGCCCTGCATGCAGCGTGAAAAAAACTTTTCTTGCAGATACTGTCTTCCAGTCTCTCACTCTGGCGTCTGGATTTTGTGTGTGTGAATTTAAACGGGCCGCTCTGTCCTTATATTTGGGCGACTCTCTCGTACGAGAAAGCACCGTCTTGAGTCCGCTTAGATTTTTGTTAAATCTCTTGGTTTGAGGCGATCTGTGCTTCTTCTGTACTTGTTTTCTCTTCTTTTCACTACACACTTATATCTTTCCTTCCTTCCTATGTATCCTTTCATTTTCCCAATAGGAAGCGTTCATTCTATCCAAGTTTTATCGAAATCCATTGAGGTATGAATTTATAATAAATTCTTAAAGATCATGAGTTAACTATTAGCAGATGTGATGACTATGAAAAATATAAATTATTTTAAAAACTACTTACATTTGAATAATATCCTTTTGGAAATCACTCATTCTCTATCTCCTTATATGAATTATTACAGTTTTAATATCATTCCACCAAGCTTGCGCTCGTAGCTTTAGATTTTGTTACGGTCCCGCTGTATCTCTTCTTGCTAGTTGTTATTAAAAGATTCAGCACCGTTGGACGTGAGTTATTGGGTTGCTTGTCAATACTTCAGATATTATGATTCATCTATTCTAATTCCAGCTTATAGTTCGATTGTAGTTTTAAGCCATTATTGTGTGATTTAATTATTATTATATTCAGTGTCGTTGTTGTTTAATAATTCTCCAGCAGTGTTGGTTATATTATAGTTAGTCTTATGAATACCTGTGATAATCTGGACTGACCTTGCAAGGATTAACAACAGTCACAGCACAGAATGAGGACTTGAAAAATTCAGGCAATTAACAAGTTCCATTGACGACTGAACAATTTAATATATATATCCTTTTACACAATGAGCGTAACACATTTCTCACACATCAACTTGGCTTTAACATAGTACTAAGCTCTACGCAATGTTCGTCCCACAGACTTAGCTCGTCTGGGTTAACCGTTAAGTCTGTAGCGTAATAGAGTTTGCAACCAACTCTTACTGAATCCGATCCTTGGAATTATTATCCCTTCACAATGCTAGTGAGTACATTATCCGTAAATCTATAGATCCTGTCTATGTATCATTATTCAACATCTTTGGCTTGCATCGCCAGGCTTTAACTGCCGTGTGTATAAGTTCACCTTGAACGTAATCTGCGTTATTCGCGATTCTACTCTGGACTTTATCTGGTCCTATATTTAATTGGATACGGATTCTTACGCTATTTTACACTTTCCAGTGGATCGACCGTTCCACATATATACTTAGTCAGTGGCTGTACCACATATTAATCCACAATCCTTAAGTGGCTTTGCCACACATTCCAACACTGCCATTCGGCTCAATGGCCACACATAGACTAATGTAACTAGGCTTGACGCGTCATATATTGATCTGCGCGATTTCCAGTATTAATTCAATGGAGGAGTCTCGTGGTGCACGCATGCGAATGTTTGCAACCATTCACATGCTTCCAAGCCGCGAAACAGTCCTCAACATCATCCCCCCCGCTCCCAAACGTGACACTCGTGGCACGTGAGAGAGTGGTGGCGAAGATGTGACCGACTATAATCTATGCATGTTATCTATCGTCAAGAATGATGTAATGAAATTAATATTCACAATTAGAAATAATAATTATAAAATTATGTCCATTGTCAACATCAAGACAAGAAAGTTATCTCAATCCTGTGACGCAAAGTTTCTAGATAACAAGTCCGCGAGGTTATTATCAGTTCCTGAAATAGGTATGATTGTAAATGCGAATTCTTGTAGCAACAGGAACCATCTATGAATTCTTGCGTTTTTCATAGTTCTCGAAGTGATAAAAGTGAGCGGACTGTGGTCTGTGTGAATAAAGAACTTTCTCCCTATCAAGTACTTAGACAGTTTTTCTAAGCACCAGACCACCGCGAGAAGTTCGCGCTCTCCTGTTGCGTATTTTTGTTCCGCAGGTGTAAGCTTGCGTGAGACAAACAAGCATGGATGGAGTATCCCTTCATAGCATTGAAGCAAACATCCTGCAATTCCGGAACTGGATGCATCTGTTTGAATCAAGAATGGTAAATGTATGTTTGGCAATAACAGGATAGGAGGATTCTTAAATAAATTCTTTATCATAATCAGAGCCTCTTCGCACTGCGGTGTCCATAATATTTTTTTTGGACTACCTTTGGCCAACAATCCGGACAAAGGAGCCAACAATCCGGACAAAGGAGCAGAAATCTGTGCGAAGCGTGGTATAAATTTATGGTAATAGTTAACCAGCCCAAGTAAACTTCTTACTTGTTTCTTAGATGATGGAGTAGCAATCTCCATTATGCGCTTGACTGTATTGTCATCAGGGTGTAATCTATGGTTACCTATGCGGTGACCCAGAAACGTAATCTCCTGACAACCTATCTGGACCTTAGAAGGTCTTACAGTCAAACCATGTTGTCGTAGTGTAAAGAGAAGAGAAGACAAACCAGTAATATGGTCTTCCCATGAGTTGTGAAATAGACAGATGTCATCGATGTATGTGATGACATCTTTTCTATCGCCCAGAAGGCGGTGCATCATGCGCACAAATGTCGCAGGCGCGTTTACAAGGCCGAAGCACATGTAATTCCATTGGAATAACCCAAATGGAGTAGTGAAGGCAGTGAAAGGCTTGGCATGTTCAGTAAGTGGTATCTGCCAATAGCCTTTAGACAGATCTAGTTTACTAAAGTAAGTGGCCTGTGAAACTTGCGAAAGTAGGTCGTCCAACAAATGCATTGGTTCAGCGTCAGTAATTGTGATACGGTTAAGACGTCTGAAGTCAATACAAATACGGAGCGACCCATCTTTCTTTTTCACAATAACCATCGGAAAAGCATAAGGAGATTCTGATGGAGATATAACTCCCAATTTTATCATATCCTTTAGCTCCCTTTCAACCCTGTCTTTATGATGTAAAGAAATAGGGTAAGGTCTTAACTTAATAGGATGATCGTCTGTTAGAATAATGTCATGAGAGATTAAAGACGTACGACCTGGAAGGTCAGTAAGTACATCGTTAAAAGAAAGAAGAATTTCCCTAACTTGACTTTGTTGTGACGATGACAAAGTCGAAGAAATTGTGACATCCTTCCAAGATTCGGAAGCTTGTAAAGACGGTAAAGCAAACTGTAGAGGAATTGAAGACGTAGTGTCTTCCTCATTCACTAATGCAAAAGAAGAAATATGAGGTGAAGACTCAGACACAGACACAGAGTTAATAATAGGAATTAACTTTTGTGGTCTTTCCACTGCCAATTTCAACATATTGACATGGAACGTTTTAATTTTTCCTCTTACGTTTATAGCATAGTCAACATTCGTGACTCGTTTAATAATCACAAATTAACCCTGCCATGAAACCAACAGTTTATTATCCTCATGAGGTAGAAGTAACCAGACTTTTTCCACAGGATTAAAATATCGCAATCTTCTCCCTTGATTGTGGAATAATCTAGATTTTTGTGTCGCTGATTTAATGCTCTCGGATGCATATGTACACGTATCAATGATTCTTTGTCTAAGGTCAATCACCAGCTCGTAACTAGTACGAGTGGATGCATCCACTGATGATCCGACCAATAAATTTTTCAAGATCATCATTGGGCCACGAGGATTAGAGCCGTAGACGAGCTCGAATGGGCTAAATCCATTGCTTTCGTGGGGGACCTCTCGATATGCAAATAATGCGGCACAACGTAGCCTGTCCTAGTCACGAGGACATCCCTCAGTGATCTTGTGAAGAATCTGTTTGAGTGAACCGTTAAGACGCTCACAAACTCCGTTCGTTTGGGCGTGATATGCACTAGAAAACGAATGGTGAATGGAGAGCATCGACTCCACTTCTTTCATAATGTTTGAGGTGAATTGTGAACCTCTGTCTGATAAAATTTCCTCCGGAAAACTAATACGACAAAAAAATTGAAAATAATGCATCTGATACCGATGCAGTAGTGATGGTTTTCAGAGGTATGGCCTCAGGCCACCGTGTACAAAGATCTACACAGGTTAAGATATATCGGAACCCATTATTAGATGGAATTAATAACGGACCAATAATATCTATGGCTATCTTCTTAAATGGTCTTTCTGGTACATCAGTGATCTGTAAGGGTGCCGTATGGAATCTGCCCTTACGTGATATGCTTTGACATGTCGTACATGACCTACAATATAATTTTGTGTCCTTATTGACACCAGGCCAATAGAATTGCGACGTGACTCTAAATAATGTTCTTTTAATACCCATGTGCCCTGCCATGGGAGAGTCATGACCTGTTTGTAACACCAAAGGTCTAAATTGTTTTGGAACGACTATCTGATGAATAATTGACATACCATTATCATAGTATCTTGTTAGTATGGATTTCTTAATTTGAAACCAATGTTGTGCTGATTTCGTATGTTTACTAACTTTTTTTTCTGCTAGCGCAAATAAACGCTGTAAACTTGGATCATTTTTTTGTTTTTCCGCAAACGCCGCTGGTGCTTCAGCAACGACGTCCGGAGACATAATTGTCTCTATTATAGGTGTAGGTGGGGTGGCCATATCTGTAGCCAACTGTTGTGCTCTAGTGACAACAGCATTTGCCACCAACGGGTGAGATTCAACCCATCTCGTAATCTCATGTGGAGTGCAGTTTCTAACTCCAGGTATGTTACCTAAGCATATCTCAGCCACGGGAGCTCTTAACCCACACGCATACACCATACCTGTATAAAACGGTGTATCGATATAGACATGTGCTATTGGATATTCTTCTATATTACCTCCAAATGTGATACATTTAACAGTTTTACCCGTAAATGCAGAGGGCTCGATAAGCGAGTGTTGTATGCCAACAGTAGAACAGCCGGAGTCCCGTAAAACTCTTACTTCTCTTCCATATAAGTATGCCTTGTGGTATGTGAGACGTCCCAAGTTCTCACAAGCAGACATACAAGACATTATATGTCCACACCGAAGTGTATTTTTCCTCTCTGATATCAGATGTGATTGACAAACATAACAAGAGTCATCTAAAACGGTGCATGAATTAGCATGTTTGTTATCATCACTATCATGATCTCTTTTGGAAGTACATGCATTAGCATGACTATGTTTGTCATTATTCTTTGAAGATGATCTAAAATGATTTGTTTTCTTTTTGCCTGATTTAGTCTTATAATAAAAATCAGTTGAATAATCATTATCATCATTCCTTTTATATGATGATCCATGATTATTGTAATCCCTGTAATAGTCTTTGTGATAATCATCACGACCCCTGCCTTTGTGGCCTCCACGATCATGAGGTGAATAACCTCGATAACTCCGACGATAGAATCTTGACGGTGAGCGATACCGAGGGAAGTTGTAAGACCCCCGATATTCATGACGAAACTGTGTACGATATCGACCGTCCGTGCTCTGTGATCTAGGTCGGTGATCATAAGATCTATGATCATGGAGTGCTGCACACGTAGGCATAGGATCTCGAGGAACAGATCGATGGACATCCTTATTCGGATGTGCCGTGACAAACTGTCTACCGAATTTTTCGAATTCTTCAATAGAGTTAGGGTGTCTCTCTTGTAAGAAGGATTCTAAATCATGACTACATGAGGAGAGCACTTTATCACGTAGCATGAGATCCATTAACCCCTCATATGATTTGGTAATACCTGATAATTCTATCCATCTATTGAAATAATGTTTAATGGAAGCAATAAATTCCCCAAAGTCAGTGTCCTTACTAGGCTTAGCCGTATGGAAACGTTCTAGGAATCCAGATTCAGTTAACTGGAACCGTCTAAGAAGTACTTCTTTCACGACATCAAAATAGTTTCTGCTTTTCTCATCCAGATTCATGAAAACCTTGAGTAAGTCCCCGGTCAAAAAATCAACCAAAAGACTACTCCATCTTTCCTTAGGTATGTTTAAACCTGTAACTTTCATAATAAATCTTGATAAAAATGAATCGATGCAATCTCTAGATTGATCGAAATGTGGCATCTTCAATTTTGGATAAAATACATTTGAATTAGCCGAAGGTCGGGACTGTTCTGATTGCACCCTAGCTAATTCAACAGCCTTTTCCTTCTCAGCATTTAATCTTAAAGTCTCAAGCTCAATAGCATGTTTATGTGCTTGGTCTAATTGAAGGAGTTCCATTTTTCTTATTTGCATTTTCTCCCTATCTAATTCTCTTTCCTTTTCTTGTTGAGCTATTTCCTTCTCTTTAAGTTCTTTCTGTAATTCTCTCTCTTTTTCTTGTTGAGCCATTTCTTTCTCTTTTTGAGCCATTTCTTTATCTTTTTGAGCCATTTCTTTATCTTTTTGAGCCAATTCCAACTTTTTAAGTTCGCGTTGCTCAATTCTTTCCTGTTGAGATAAATGCTTTTCATATCTCGTTTCAGCATAAGTCTGAAGATCAGAACCTGATTTACCTAGGCTTTGTCCAATTTTAATAAAATCTTCTAACGTAGACATGGTGCTACGTTTCTCAATAACTTATATAAGTATATTATTTGTCAATAAATATACTATGAACATATAAGCTTCATTAATTCAAAGTAACTATGATATTTACTATAGCCAGAGACAAGAACAGGTGACGATAAACAATGGATGGAACAAGCAAATGGACCATAATGAAATGATATATTCAATTATACGACGCTATGAAACAGAAAAAAAAAGAAACTAAGTAGGTACTAGACATATTAATTCGAGAGATAAAATGTTTAAAGTAACATTACAAAAATTTTACGATACAAGTCGTCCTAAACTAACAATGAGACAGAGAGATTTTAGATCACAAACGAATAAAATCGTGAGACCAAACGGAAACTAGGATATGCAAATTAAATAACGTAGGCACGTGACGTCACAACTTGCACAAGCAAAGTGATTATATTGCTAACTGAAGAAGCATTTATATCCTAACTCAAAAGAAAAATTAATAATCAGTTAGATCCTGAGTTAGCGAATATAAGCAATTATCCCTAAAAGTCGTTATAATTGTTTGAATCTTCCAAAGGAATGCCCAAGCAATGATAAGCCCTAACCATCCGTCCCGCGAAGTTACATAAAGTACATCGATAGTAAACACATAATGATAATTACTAGAACTGCAAAATAGGACAGACAAGTGACAGTGGAGGAAAAATTGAAGGCCAAAGCTAGCCAACTGGACAACACACACTAGTCAAAGGCTCTAATTTAGAAAAGAACTTATCTGCATGTGATCATGCCATTGTGATCCAAGAAAACCACAACAAAATGCTCCCAGCTGTTTGACTTGTTCCCATTGAGAAGCAGACGTGACCGGTTGATTGAAGATGATTCTTTCGAAATTAATATTGAAAGAAATTCTGTCGAAATACTTCCCCGGTTGCTTTGGACGTTTAACAAGTGTATGGCTTGTCTTCCCGGTTCTCTGTAATGGTTCAGGATCAAAGATTGAATGACATACGATCGATTTTATTCAGCGAACTCAGCGACCGTTGATCGGAGTAATGACTCGACCTTGACCTTCGTAACTTGATGTGTAAATTCGAGTTGCCAGATTGGACCTGCGCCTTGAATAAAACCTTCTTGAACTGTTCAATTTCCACTGTCACTTTGTATGTGGCGAACTAAATTGATTTTGAAGTTGTTTCCACTAGAATCTTCCCAACTTGAAGCCTGATTCATGAACATTAGTTCGTTCAATTGGGTAACGGAAAAGATGAATTCTGAAAATTGTCCGAACACTTCTGACACCAGTATGTTACGATCCCGCTGTATCTCTTCTTGCTAGTTGTTATTAAAAGATTCAGCACCGTTGGACGTGAGTTATTGGGTTGCTTGTCAATACTTCAGATATTATGATTCATCTATTCTAATTCCAGCTTATAGTTCGATTGCAGTTTTAAGCCATTATTGTGTGATTTAATTATTATTATATTCAGTGTCGTTGTTGTTTAATAATTCTCCAGCAGTGTTGGTTATATTATAGTTAGTCTTATGAATACCTGTGATAATCTGGACTGACCTTGCAAGGATTAACAACAGTCACAGCACAGAATGAGGACTTGAAAAATTCAGGCAATTAACAAGTTCCATTGACGACTGAACAATTTAATATATATATCCTTTTACACAATGAGCGTAACACATTTCTCACACATCAACTTGGCTTTAACATAGTACTAAGCTCTACGCAATGTTCGTCCCACAGACTTAGCTCGTCTGGGTTAACCGTTAAGTCTGTAGCGTAATAGAGTTTGCAACCAACTCCTACTGAATCCGATCCTTGGAATTATTATCCCTTCACAATGCTAGTGAGTACATTATCCGTAAATCTATAGATCCTAACTATGTATCATTATTCAACATCTTTGGCTTGCATCGCCAGGCTTTAACTGCCGTGTGTATAAGTTCACCTTGAACGTAATCTGCGTTATTCGCGATTCTACTCTGGACTTTATCTGGTCCTATATTTAATTTGATACGGATTCTTACGCTATTTTACACTTTCCAGTGGATCGACCGTTCCACATATATACTTAGTCAGTGGCTGTACCACATATTAATCCACAATCCTTAAGTGGCTTTGCCACACATTCCAACACTGCCATTCGGCTCAATGGCCATACATAGACTAATGTAACTAGGCTTGACGCGTCATATATTGATCTGCGCGATTTCCAGTATTAATTCAATTGAGGAGTCTCGTGGTGCACGCATGCGAATGTTTGCAACCATTCACATGCTTGCAAGCCGCGAAACAGTCCTCAACAGATTTTCTTTCCTCCCAATGCAAATTTTAAGGGCAGCCATGTTTCATATATTTGCTCCTTCCTACACTTTCCCAATGCTGAACGGCTTAGGCGAAACGCAAATATTTCAGCCCATCGTCAACTTCAAAGCAAGACCAACCGAGCTGTCCCTTCACCCTTGTATCGCTCTGTTTCGCGTTACACATTTTTTCACAAACAAAGCAAGTGGTACCATATTTTGCTACATGCCTCCACAGTTCTCCTCCAAGTTGTTTTTCTGTCGGCCTGTCTTTCGCTTTCCTTCGGGGGTCCATAGCATAGCAGTTCTTGTAATAGCGTCAGGGTACCTACGGCAGTATCATTTCTTTTCTTCATTTTTCTCTCCAATCGCTTATTATTTGGCAATATTTTGCCCTTCCATTCATTATTGGGCTCTATGCTGAATCTAGTAGGGAAAAGTCTCTAACACTCCACTCTCCTACGGAAGTATCTGCTATGGGACTATCTTTATCTCTTGCATTTTTGCTTTACCATTCCTCAGACTTATTTACGTTCCGCTGGCTGAACTGTGGTATTATCGTAACAAAACCCGGTCATTATCATCGGCCAGCGGTAAAACGTTTATCTCATTGAATCAGTCTGACCACCTTTGATAGGAGATGATCCTCGTTTGACAATATGGTCTTGTACGAAGATGAATGAGATAATCGTTTCACGAGACCATCACTGTGTGTGATTATCGCAGATAATCTGTCTGGCCAGACAATCTTGACGAAAGGCATTTAGAAAGGTAATCAGTTCACACATTTGTTTGTAAGAGTGCACAAGATGTCACCGGAAATATTACATCTTATTATAAAGAGGTCACGCATGGGAATATTAAATTTAATATTTTAAACACGTGGGAGATATTTTGAATTTAAACACCCCAACCCACGTAGTGCGAAAAAGAGCTTACGATTAGATTGAAGTGAGAGCCGGAATATACAATGAATCTCATTGGCAAATTTGCCGAGAAGTACAATCTGTGATGTTAACTGGAAACTGAAAATAAAATCAAGCGAACTCAGAGACACAGAACAAACAGCTTCACACCTTCAAACGAGCAACTCCCAAAAAGCCAGAAAGAGAAGGATCGTACCTAGAATTCCATACCTTTAAGTAACAGATCGAAGTATTTGGGAAACTTGAAACCTTAAAAAGTAAGCCCGCCTTTATAAATACAGAGACTGAAAACTTGAGGATCGGGACTTTAAATATCAAGACTGGAAACCTATGAATTGGATCACCCGTCACAGTCAAATTATTACAGTTTCCCAGATCAAGTGTATCGCAGAACACCTTTCGAAGAGGAATTACTAGTTTCCCAGGCCAAATGCATCACAGAACACCCGTCATAAGAAGGAATTACTATACTTTCCCATACTAATTGATTCGAGAGCATACGCACCGAAATTGCTCGTGTCTATCCGAAACCTGTGCGAGGAGATTGTGTATAACCCAAAATCTTGGGTACGTGGTTACATGCATCAGACGGTTTGAAGTACTAAGGTTACGACGCCGCTAGTATGAGACGGACACCACGGCGACAGGACTCCCCTAGACTTAAGTTTTCGTGTAAAATTGGCGAAAGCAACGGACTTTGATAAATCCTCACCTACGTCTCAGTGACGAAAATTTGTATTTACAGCAAAATTTCACCAATCTTTCCATATTTATTTTAACTGTTAAAGAATAATTCATTATTACAATTGCTACATGTTGATTTAAAACTAAACAATCATAGTCACTTCAGTTTTCATATGTATGAAAGCAAACGTAGGAGCCAGAATAAATATATATATACCTAGACATATATTTACCTCTAAAGAGAGCTATACCATTATAAGAGAAATTCGCTGAATTAACTCTGCTGGGGGCTTGAACGGGCTAAAAACCATTGATTAAAATCCTTCACAAAAGACGACGGACAGATATAAGTTGACCATTGCTCAGCGCTATGCCGCATGGTTCTTGACTTCTGAATTATATAGTGAATACTCCATTCGGATAGAAGCGCCATTACACTTCTACCTACATCTCTGCCAAGAGTAATCTTGTTCGGAGGTAAACACCTTTGACGACCCATTTAGATACTCTTGAGTTTTGGCCATTGTTGGACCACTACTGCAAACGGGGGGGGGCCCATCTGTGACAGTATATATACCTTCCTAACGGACGCCCCCTTACCTTAGGTAAAGGTAAAGGATCCCATTACATGCCCATTGAGGCATACTGGGATATGGTGTTAGGCCCATATTTCTTGACCATACGGCACACTAGGGGTGATGTGGTCAACATCATGCCGGTGTACCCCCTTACCTTATAGAGGAATATTCTGCTGTTGACGGCTTCGTCTGGCAGCTAATAATGGGAGGTAAAATGAGATACATGATTGTCTTATCTTGTTACTACATCATCATCATTTCGATCTTTGATCCCTATACAACTTGGAGCCACCACTACAGCCGACCAGCTTGCAGACAGCAGCACAAAGTATTCATGCTTTACCAGTGGTGGTTTCATTAGCAATGTGTGTTACGTGTTGAGGCATCTTGCTACAGGTGGATGTCGTAAATTTATTTTGAGAGGAAGAGTCTTAGAAATAGTGGTCCTGTTTAGAGTGGAGAATGATGGGGAAAGCTCAGTGATAGAAATGTAGAGAGTAAATAGTTGCTTCACAGAGTGATGGAGAGAGTAAGGACAGACTTATTTACGACAAATCGTTCCTCTCAATCTTCTCTTCAAACTTTCCTGGTCAAACAATTATTTGCCAGTTTCCAGACACACACCTGCGCTCACACCGATTTGGTGCTTCAAACACACAGACGCACGTGAATACAAACTTTATTAAACAGATAGGGGAAATTTGGGCTTTGGGTATTCCAACACAGTATTAAATAAGTTTATGCTGTTTATTAACATTAAAATCAATCACAACGATAATCATGTGTTACAGAAAAAATATCATAAGTACAGAAAATACGAACAACAAGGTGGGGAGGGGGTGAAGAAGATTGGTATCGACTAAGCCCTTCCCGCTTATTAGACAAAGATAAACCCAGTCCAAAGATAGATAGTTATCAGGAACATAGGTAATGTAACCCAACAGTGAATTTAATTACTCTGAAAGAGGTGTTACAATATTAGGTATGAGTGGTAGACAAAAATCCTGTTATTCCCAATTGTTCTTCCCTTTACTAAGAAAATGAAAAAGGGGGGGGGGGGTAAACAGAGTTAACAAAATATCCCACTTAAAGGAACAATGCAGGGTATACAGAAAATGTATTACCCGGTAGGCAAGTTAACAAATGGTTTGCAAAAATTAAATCTCCTGTCATTCATGCACGCTTGTGAGGGCCCACACTCATATACTCACACACACTTACCGATTGCAGCATCAGACAATCCATAGAATTATATAAACAGCAATTACACTCTTGACATATGAAAATGTCTGGTACTTCGGTGTCCCGCCCCAGATGTAGCGAGGTTAGCTGATAGCAAATATTCCCACTTATCGCCGGACTTGAAGCCTAAGAGTTCTTGTGTTTTATTATATAAAAAGGAGTCTATGGGATGGCACTGACACAGTTCAATACATGGGTTAGGATGACGTGGTCTCTTTAATTTCGCTGCTGGAGGTAAAATTCCTTCAAGGCGTGATGATAGCAACTTACCGGTAGGTTTTAAATCCAGTGAGGAAAAACTAGGCTCAGTCACAGTTCAGGTAAATAGGTACTCTCTCACAGTAGTGCAGTAAATAAAATATCGCTACTGGCAACTGTTCATCTTCCAGTTTATCTTACAGATTGTAATTCAATTTTGATGGTTTATTTAAATGTTCTTGGGTACGCTTTCTTTCATGTAATTATGATAGCTAGGCTGCATCGGACCGCCACAAGATTTAATTTAAAATGTTTCATCAATATGTCTGGAAGTTTAAGAACCGAGTCTGGAAGACTCTGTATGATTTCTTTATTGCTGGGATTGCAAAGGTGATCATTTGTGCACAGAAAAAGAAATCACTCCAATGTAGCCACCAATTCAGATGGAAATCTAGCAAAATTTCTACTATAGCTAGTGAATCTTAAATCTCTGGTGACCGAATAATAAAATGGCTTTCTTCGTGTTCTGCATATATCTAACTGGAATGCAAGACTGGGGGGACGTGTTAGAATTTGACACCTTTTTAGATCTCAGGAGACTTTAGGGGATCTCACCGCCAGACTAAAGAGAGATGCCGCCGCCGGTCTTTCGTATCTCCGCTCGCTGCTTCCGCGTCGGCTTTCCGGTTCGCGTCCACTGCGATCGGTTCTGTGGTTAACATCGAGATGCGAAGTACCGGCAAGAAACTTGCGTCGCTCGTTTCAGGGACCACTACTGCCTTTGATAGCGCCGCTAGTCTTTCCTGAGATCTCTCAGTGCCTGTTTGATCGTGTGCTGCTACTTTCTGTTTGATTCTGGCACCGCCCCCACTGGGCCAAGTTAATGAAAATAACTGCATATGATTGCTCAAGAGATATCCGTGGGCGTGATTTAACCTCTCCTTAAATCAATGCGATGACCAGAATGTACGGTAGATAAACTGTCCACATATTAATCAGCAAACGTGTTGACAATCTGCGTGGAAAGGTTGCATGCTAATGAGTCCAGGTGGAAAAAAATCCCGTTTGACGAAAAGTTACCACAATATTCGGGGGCACTGATGTTATCCGAAGGGGTCGTTACAAAGGGTCGTACCATATCATACAACAATTCAGGGTCAGCTGAGTTCGTCTGTCACAGTGGACCTTAAATATTACTGTCCTGTTACTTGTTATTGGTTCAATATTGCCGTGAGATATCGTGTGGATGTAGCTGTAGTTTTCGTTGTTGAGCCAAGTGTGTTGTAGTGGCTGTTATGAGTGTGTGTTTTTATTCGTTTATCTCTTGGTCTTATTCTAACCATAACATCAGGTCTACTACAGTTGTAGACGTGTTATGGCAACTGATCGGGCTCCCAACATCCTAATGTTCAGGTTTTTTGCATATTTGATGCAGGATAAAGTTCCTATAGTTTAAAAAAAAAATCATTTATCATTCTATCTCTCCTGGAAACTTTAATGGCTCTTCTGAAACATTTCATCTCACACAATGTGATTTTCTTCTTCTGCGCCTTGGAGATGAGAAGAATAAACAGGACAAAGCGAAACAGGTGAAGGATTGGCGGAGAGAGAAGCCAAACCAAACGCAACCTTTTATATGGAGCTAAATAAAGTCGTCCAAACTAGAAGATGCTGGACAGCAACAATTGCAGATCTGTGATCCACAGGGAACAAATAGAATGTGTGTTAATGACGATGTTGAGTCACAGAACTAGTGCTTAAAACAATAACCGTTTTGTAGTTCATGCTTGTGAAGATTACACGGGCAAATAATTCAAGACCTCAATTCAATGAAACGAAAGTTACATTCCTTTAATTTACATAACAGGAAACAGAAATATAGAGTTACCTTGCTTCTACGTAATCTCCCATCTTCTGGCCACGTTATCCAATGTCCGCGTCTTTCCTCAGAGCTAAATATTTGATTGGATAATCGAAGTCTGACGTCAGAATGTAATTCATCAACTTTAGCAGAAGGGGAATGTAAACTAAAGTAACTGATACGGCGTCTTTAGGGAGAATCACATGTCGGTTATCTTTTGGTACCAAAATTAGTCCTACTTAATTTTATTTAAAATGAGCCTGCGTTAGAAAGAGTGCTCATGAATAAAAGGCATTAACTTTCCTTTAAGAAGACAACACAGGAGTTGATTTGGTATAGTGCGTTTCAAAAAGATCGGTCGACGATTGACTTCAAATATCTGCATATGCCTTGCACCGATAAACATGATTTTTTGCATGTGGTCTTACATTTTCAATGTCCCAAAGTTTTTATAAAATTCAATGTTGCAGGTAGTTTTCTTTTCTTGCAACGGCTAATTCCTTTGATCTTTTTTAACGAAGTAATTTTTTTGTCCTGGAAGAAAATAATTTACCGTAAATGAAGGAAGTTGCATATTTTCGGCATAGGCGTCTATACAATTCGAATGTTAGAGGGGTTTGTTAACTGATTACTGCGTGAGGTCCTGTTTTATTTCTTCGAAATATTTGAGAGACTCCGATACAGTTTACCACGCTTAGCTTCCCTGCAGAAATATTTATACATCTTCACTGCCATTGCATGCAGTGTAAGGAACTTGACTTTCATACCCATTGTATTACAGACCTAGAATACCGCAAGATACGCCTGTGCGCTGAAATACACAATCAGTAGAATGGTAACTGAACACACCGGAAGGATCAATGTAATGTTCAAAACAGTGCGGTAGTGAGCTGAAACACGGGGAAAATCACGTGAAATACGTTCAAGATGTTAAATCGAAATAGCTCACAAATATGAAGGGGTAAGCCCTGTCAATACACGGTTGGACTAGGAGGTGGTCGATTTTGTATACTTTAAATAAAGAAAATTTAAAACCATAAGTTTGTTAACTTGGAAAAAAATGTCCCCCTCGGGACATAGCGATCATTAGGTCATATGCAAAGTTGCAACAATTAGGATCAAGTGGTTGCAGAGATATTGAATATTAAACAGCGGCAAACATTGTGAAACGCACTATACTGACAAACACGTGAGGCAGAATTCAAGAAAGCTGATGATGTTGATGTTGATGATGATGGTGGTGATGATGATGATTGTATTGTTTGTGGTAGATGTGAATGTCCCGGTTGGTGTAATAGAGTGTGATAATTGGTCCTGGGAACCCACAATTTGATATTAGTAACTATGTTTGTTTTCCGCCAGATATTTTGAATGTATTGAAAATATTGTCGTAAGGGTTAATAACACCACTCGACAGTGGGAGCCGCGCTAGCGTAGTGGTTACAACACCGCTCTGGCGACCGGGTGATTCAGGATCAAACCCGGGCGACGGCATTTGAGGATTTTTCGTCGACCGGGAATTGGACTGGATTAACTCGAGACCTGGCGAGGACATTTGAAGGAGTGTCATCGACCAGGGATTGGCGGCTCCTGAGCCGACCCAGCTGCAATGGGTACCTCCGAAATCGGAGAGTATTTGCCTGAATGGCGAGGGACACCTGTCTCTGTACAAGTAAAAAGGGATACTCACGTAAAATCAATGTCAGGTTATACATAGTAATAACCTGAGATTTCGCCTCGAGTGTTAGCGGGCGTACGAAAAAAAAAAAAAAAAAAAAAAAAAAAAAAAAAAAAACCACTCGACAGCGTCCAGAGGCGGAGTGGTTTAAGAGCTAGCCTTTCGAAGAAAATGTACCGGGTTCGAAATCTGCTGTAAGAGAGTACTTGACATAGGGAACGCATGGACAGTGAGGAAGGGCACTGGTCACCCGACCTCATTACACTAAGACCTAGTTTACGCGAAGTCCCCTACTTAACTCCCCTACGTCAGTATCTACGTTGCGATTACCTTTGCTTCCGATTCTAAATTGACATAAAAGAAATACAGAGTTCAGAGCTTAAATCAGCAGTATCTGTCAGCAATCATGAACATCAGCAGTATTTGTCAGCAATCATGAACATCAGCAGTATTTTTCAGCAATCATGAACAGCTGCAGTATTTGTCAGCAATCATGAACATCAGCAGTATTTGTCAGCAATCATGAACATCAGCCTCTGGATATGAACTATTCAGCTGTCAGTGACCAGAAGAAATGTGTGATGAACGAAAATGTTCAGTAAACGTCTTACAAGGGCATGGCACATAGAAAGGACATAAATTACGATCAAAGGTTTGATGTCAGGGACAAACTAACGAAAGCGGAAGGAAAAGAAATTTAGAACTAATGAGGAATTAAGAACTAATAAGGAATTTAGAACTAATAAGGAATTTAGAACAAATAAGGAATTTAGAACTAATAAGGAATTTAACGTTTAAACGGTGAGAATGACAGTGTTTTCTTCACGCGTTCCTTGGCGTGCCACTTTTTATTCTTCCCGGGAAATTCATGAACAAGGGCTGCCTTGTAATGCTTATTATCAGCAGGGTTCTTCAATATGTTCCTTATCCAGCTCTAGCGCCCCTTCTTCACCTCTTATTACTTTGGCACAAAGGACTTGTACGGTTCTTTCCATTAGTTCAACACCAGAAAATCAACTCAGTATGGACTATGTCTCTAGGAAAAAAAAAACATGAATAATTCAAATAGTCATAATGTCGCTGAGTTACCGCATATCATTAGAACAAATGCAGGTAGTCCATGAAATAGCGTTGCAAAGAACAATCCGGGGACAAATGACATATCTGTGATGACTAAAGGGACTATCATTTTTAGAGTGACATACAGATATAATTAGCACAGTAATTTCAGTAAAATTAATGTCACTATCTTGCTTACATGGAGCAAAGAACTGTGATTAACATAGCAATTTGTTTTATTTGATATAACTGATAGTATCAAACACAACCTCACCTAAATCGCCACTTACGACATGTATGCTGCATACTGTAGTCTTACTTTTCCCCCTCCCTCATGTCTTGTGTTTATTTATTTGTTTTTTTTTACCTTCTTTTTTTTTTGTTAATGCTTTGCAAGGTATTTGCCATTTATATGTTTTCGAACACTTATTTTTCGTTACTGTTGTTTAAGGTCTCTGCCGAAGATGAAGATCTAATCTTCCAGGAGCAGCTGGCTACCTGCCACTCCAATCATCTCCAGAAATGGCTGGGTGCCTTCTATGCCTACAAGGGTCTTCTGCTTATCTTCGGTGTCTATATGGCATGGGAAACGAGACACGTCAAAATTCCGGCACTGAACGATTCACAGTATATAGGTCAGTAACCTGACTTTCTATTGCTCTGACGCTGTGACAGAATAATTTAACATAAATTATTATTCTTCCGTCTTGAAGTGTGAAAGTGTTGATTTTATTTACTTTTGGGAATAAGAGAATTGATCAATTGATGGAAAGAATACTTGATTAATTTAGTGTGATGGTTTATAAGAGGCCATGCCGATTGGTTGAGAGGTTAAAGCGTTTTCTTCTGGCAGCGCTGTTACCGGGTTCCTGGATCGAATCCTGGTAATGTCACGTTCCAGCACTCAGCTGTAAATAGATACCTGACTCTGCTGTTGAGTTGGAAAAGGCAAAGGCGGCGAGGAAACGAACTGGTCACCCCCATCTCATAATGCTGGTCTCTAACACGTCACTCCCATTCTGCAGTAGCTGCTATGGGACTGCCATTACAATATTTTCAATAATTCTCAATGCAATCACAACTATTTTTGCCTTTTGTATTTTTTTAATGGCATTGTTCAGTCAACCAGCTTTTTATATGTTGTTGTCGCCAAGCTATGTGCATGAAACCGTCAGAAGTGGTTCCTACATTATATTTTCACAGCTGACGAAAGTTTCAACAGAATTCTTGGCAGCCTTGTGAACTTAACTGCTCTTATTCCTAATGAGTTTTTGTGCATTTCTTTCAAATTTTCCAACTAGCCTGTTGTCATGGCAACTTTGAAGCGGAAATATTGTTTTGCTTGTTGTTGTGCTTCAAGGGGAAGTGTGGCGTGCATTTTAAGTGCAAATTCGTACACAGAAATGTTTTTAGATTAGTCCATTTACTGATAATTTGCAATCTCATTGAATCTAAGTATGTAACAATCAATTGTCAAAGAACATTCTCAGTAGATGAATTCTGGCACTGTATGTGTTCGATAAATATTGCTTCTTTTCCATGGAGTTTGCTTTATTTTGCTAATTTTCTTGTAAGCTGCCTATGTGTTCATCAATAAACCTGAGATTTGGCACATATACATTCTATTGCATGATAAAATGTTTTTCAGTTAAGACATGCATGTTACAAACATTTTGCACAATTCGTTATTATTTGTATATACCAACTTTCAAGTTCAACAGCCGGGAATCACTTCAGTTATCAAGAAAATCTCATCTGAAACAAGATTTAAAATACACTGGCCACCTTTCAAGTCAACTTTGATTCTCATAACTTAAAAAAACCCTTATTGAATTGAAATATAGAATTAAAATCCAACATGCCGCCATTTCCATGGCAACCAATATCTGTATTAGAATTTACGTATTGCGAGGCACGCCCGTTAAATCTGGACACAAGATGCGTTGGATATATATTTGACGTACATGTATGTCCAAACATAGTTGATTCTTCACTCTAGAAAAATTGTATGAGCAAAAAGTTATCGTTTGTTCCTTCTTTACTTTACAGAATCCAGATGTTGATGCTTTTTTTTATTGCATGTTAAGCTCAGTATAGTTCTAATAATTCTTTTATGTTTAGCTGGATTTTTTTTTTTCTTTAAATCTTCAGACGAACGTTCTCACTGACTTGTTTTTTTTAATTCTTCTCAATATTTTTCTAATTCTAAGTTTTTTACATTTGTTACTTGTGTTTTCTCTATAAACTTCGCCCAGACCGTTATCTAGCCTAACTTAAAATGTAAGAAGTGCGGCATGCATGGAGGCCGCATGGAGGCAGCCATTCCACCTTGCAAAGGCACAACAGGTCAATCACCTGTTTGCTTTGAAAATCGATTAAGAGAAACGACAGAGAGAAAACTGGACTGATCTTAAAGGCGACGAACTGGCATAAATTACGGACGATGATTTATGGATTACGAAATATTAGGAGTATTAACGGGAAAGAAGAGGAGCTGGTGGAGGAGATGAGAAAAGCAAAATTAGAAATCCTGGCTCTAGCGGAAACTAAGACAGAGGGAATAGGAGTCATGATGACATACTGCTCTACAGTGGCGTCCCCACAACCTAAAGAGCTAAAGGGGGTATGGGCTCCTTGTGACTAAAAACAAAAGAGATAGCATCAAAGGACGAAATTTTGTCTTGAAGCGCATTATGGTGCTAAAGCTAAAAAAAATAAAAAATAAAAAATATTTTAAACACATGCTTTTAATGCACTAAAAAGCCACAAATAATTTTTCAAGGAGTTTATAGCTTGCAGTAAAAAAATGTAACATCAAATTGACAAAAACCGTGGGGCGCTTAAGCGTTTATCATATATTTTATCTATAAGTGTGTAATGAAGTATAAAGCAGAAGTTAATTTCATGTAGAATCAGCGCCCCTGGCTTTTTGTCAATTTGATGTTACATTTTTTTTACTGCAAGCCATAAACTCCTTGAAAAATTATTTGTGGCTTTTTAGTGCATTAAAAGCCTGTGTTTAAAATATTTTTTTAATATTTTTTTATTTTCTTCTTTTTATTATTATTTTGTTTTTAAATTTAAGACAAATGTAATCGATCCGCTAATGACATTATTAGTTTGCGATAAATGAGTCCAGAGTACAGGAGGCAGATTTAATTTAAGTTAATTTTTTTTTTTTAAATATTTTGATAAGAGTTGTAAATTACATTTTTTTAAATGTAATTGTCAGTTGTGTGTATGTCTGTGCACGCGCGCGCGATAGTGTGTGTGTGTTGGGGGGAGAGAAGTTTCAATATTTATCTCAAGAGAGACAATCTTGTTGGAAAGAATACACCTAGATTATTTGCAGTTATCGCCCATTTCACTGATAATACAATACAAAAAAATATTAATATTAATTTTAATTTGATTAATTTTATTATTTTTACGATTGATTATTGTATTGTCACGGGGAATACATAACTATGCCACGTTTCAGAGCTATAGCTCATCTGAAAGTGATTAAAAAGTCGATTGCAAGATTTGAAGGTGACAAGAGAGTGAAATACGTTGCAAGTTAAAGAAAAGCCTGTAAAAAAGGAGAAACCATAGTTAACCTTGTAATTGTGTACGGGCCAAATGAAGATGAGCGAGCAGAAGTCAAAGAAGGATTCTTCGAGCTGCTTCAAAAGACCGTGAACGAGTGCCAGGATGAAATGATCCTCTTCGGAGATTTCAATTCCAGAGTTGTATGGGGTGGAGATATCGGAATGTATGGAAAAGATTCGCTAAATGACAACGGAAAGCGACTCCTTAGATTTTACACTGGTCAAAACCATGTCATAATTGTGATAGAGTGGGCGAGAGATGATGATGCTGTTGTGATATGTGATCACTTTCTTGCACACTCGCACCGAACCCGAACAACAATAAAACTCTCGATTCTAAGGCAGGGGCTGTATTTATTCATACAACGCATTCAGTGACAAAGAGCAAATAAAGCAAACACTAAACAAACAAAACACCCAGCCAGTGCTCAATTGCTAATCTGAAACGCTAACAAAGCACTGACTAGTTAAAATCATAATAGTTAAATAATAAGAAACATCATACTCTCACTTTGCAAACTGACCTTCTTCCACGCCACCTGAAACATCCAACTATCATGCACACACACTCAGTCCATGCATGTCGTTTAGTGAGACTAGTATGGTGTTGTGCATGAGGCTGGCAATCTCACCATGTAACACAGATTGCTACCGAAACCACCACGGCAAGAGCATCTGAAAGCTTTGTGCTGTCTCCATGCGGAGACACATTAGTGACCCCTTGCTCCATGCGGAGGCCAGGCACATTGGTGGCCCCATGCTCCATAAGGAGCGAGAAGAGACATCATTTGTTCCCACGTGGACCCACCTGCTGTCATAAATTACTCTACACATAACAATAATTAAATGATAATTGTCACAGAGAGTTTTATGATCAATAAATTTTCTATTTTCCTTTCTTTCTCTACCCGTGTCCTCTACCTTATTATCACTCTTTTATCCTTTTTGTATTTTTTCGCATTCGTTCGTTTGTGACTTAAACATTACTATTTTCCCATTCAAACTTTCGCCGAGTGTCTGTTCTCATTTAGAAACGCACTAGTGATGTTATTACGTAGATGCCAGGCTCGGGAGGTTATTGCGTTGTAGACGTAAACTGTGAATATTCGCTTTCGCCAGACTTATAGGCGACATATCGTCTGCATTTTCACCTGCCACAACGAGTTGCATCGGCTGAGCGCTCAGGTGAGGCGCAATAACCGACATCTCCAAGACGCAGTTTGAGACATTTGTCTGGAAATCCCATCTTACACGGCACTCACTGTTGGCCCTGGTCAGCGTGAGGTGTGAAGACGAGAAGTGTCAGTTATTGCAAACGTCTACTAATGGGAAGTGTTAAATGTAAGGTGTCTAAGACGGAAAGGGGAGATTATTTCGTTTTGCGAAATAAGTTGGGACCCTTTGTCGGGTTTAAGATATTAACCAGAGTTTAACACTAGATTTTCATTCTTACTCCTAAATCTGCAGTAGACAGATCGCCAGGCTAGAAAAATATCTTGCGTATTGAAAAGTCTTTAGTTTCTGGGCAACATTTTGCCGAGTTCTAGACTACCATAATATTGAATGATTCTAGTTCGTGGTATTAATCTGTAGTTCTGTGCGGAGGTAAATATTATATATTAGATATCTAGTAATTTTGTGAAGTGTTTAAAGTGTTAAATCGCTTATTTCCCTAGTTAGATTTTTGTGCAGATTAATTAAAATATAGTCTGTATTATTTTCTAGTGACGTGTTTCAGTGGAAAGCAGAAGAAAGTATAATTTCTAGCTTAAAACCAGGTAGCTATCAGGAATAAAATTTAACTGCTAAATAATAAGACGAGAATATATTTTAAAATTTACTTATCACTGAAATGCTACATCAGTGAGTATTGACGGGATACGTAAGTATTCCTAATTCATGATGATTGATTTTATGTATATAACTTATTTTACGGGAAGTTTTAAATGATAAGTCAAGCTGTACGCTTGCAGTTTAAAAATGTAAGTTATAACGAGTACCTAGTATGTATAATTATTTTATGTGTTTTTTTCCTTTATTCAGTGAACACTGGGGTTAACCCTAACTTTGCCAGCGTTAAGTACTGATGAGTGATATCTGTCAAGAACTAAAACATTTTCCTTGAAAGCCTTGGTGCATAATCTTTTACAAGTACCCTATAGGTTAAATGAATTAACCGGCCTATCGCGCCATATTTAATTCTTCCTGAGAAACAACTCAAGTACATTTTTAGCCTATGTGGCAAGTAACATAGTAACGTCAGTAACATTCCGACGGAGTTTTGACTAGTGGTGTGGTGATCAAAGATAGTCCTTTCCTGAAAGTAGACACCGATCTGACATTCCTCATTTCTAGAAACCCAAGCTATTGACACTGTGCTCGTTGTTAATGTTCGTGCCTGGACAATTTTAATGTGACCTAAACAGACATCAGAAAAATAAGAACACCCAAGGAATCGTTCCCTGAAGCAGAGAATTCAACCCGTCTTTTTGGAACTGGGGATTTCTTGGTCAAAGACTGCCATTGACGATTCTGTATGTGAATGTCCTAAAAATTGTGTTTCCAGAAGTGGCTATCAAAGCTGATAGTATGAACAAATGCACTTGATCACGGCTGAATGAATAGAGTGAATGCAGGACTGAGTGATGTCTTTATTGTTGTAATTTTTGGCACCCATTTTGCTGTCTTAACTTTCTTTATGCAAGTATTGCTAACCATAATTCCCTTAGGCTAGAGCAGAGATATCTAGTCTGTCCATACCTTGAAAAAAAACGGGGAAAATATTAGACCAAATCATATGTATCTGTGACTCTTTGGGCTATCATCTTTCTCCTAACGGGACTGCGAGCTATACATCGAGGGGAAGGATCATACCAACGGGTCTATCATTCTTGTAGCATTCCTTGAGTTTTTTATGATTTTCTGTATATGCTTTGATGTAATTTTTATATGTTGTGAGAGAAGTTTGTTATGGTTATTAAACTACTCAATTATTATTCCAGCGTGTCGATCATTTTCGTTCCAAAGTATCTATATAATCATTGTTATAGTTTTCCCACGTCTGTGTGTCTCACTGTCGTCAATTGTGTGTGTGCACGTGAGTGGTAATATATATATAAATATATGTATAGGTGTTTGTTGCTGTCATTTTTGACGGAGTCATCTGTCAAGCTATTTGCTTATGTTTTTATCATAAGAATAATTGTGTCTTTACCTGCGATGTCAGGTTGATTAGGGGTTGTCTTCCCTTGTTTATTCATTCATTGTGTTTGACCTTTAGGGTCAAAGGTGGACAGTTCTGGCGTATGCCCATGGGCAGGTTTTTTTAAGCGGGAGTTGAGTTAGACTTCCGGCAAGCCGAGAAGTGTCCTGGTTTCTGAAGGGACGAGAGTCCATTGTGTTTTTCGGGGAGAATCTTCGAAGTGACTGCACTGGCAGTTTTCCCCAGTGAATCTCTGTGCGTTGGAATGACAGCAGAGTTCCTTGTTAAGTTCTGTGGACTCGGTTACAGGTAATACCGACTTTTTCCATTACTATGCTTTTGGTAGCAGAACATGTTAGAAGATTGCCTAGTCTGTGAACTGCAGCTCACCGGTCCTCCATTTCAGAACTTATATGTTGTGCTCAAGGTAGCCATTCAAGACTATTAGTCTTCATACCATCCAGAAATCCAGTGACGAAGATATATTGTGGGAGCCGCAGATTGGCGGCATATTTATGTCTACAATAAGCATTACTGCAGGGTTGATGGTAACCTGCTTATCAGAAGTACACAGCCGACGTCAGAACGAGGCCTGTGTTTTTCGGCTATTATACTACAGCCTGATAATGTGCAATTGGCGGGGAATGCCAAGTTGCACCTATGTGTCAAAGTGATTAAGGTATCTGACGCGTTTAGTCAGTATCCCAGGGCGACGCCACGAACTGTCCTTATTGAAGAACATTGTATTGACCATGCACGAATATTCAAATGTTTACCAGCTTGCTGAATGCCTAATGTATACCTATCGATTTCCGGTCAGCATGACCTTGTTACACTGACTGTTCCTGTTGATACCATGTGTGTTCTCGTCAATAAATGTTTTGAAACGTGCCTGCAGTGTCCAAGCATCCTTGACTACTGCATGTGAGTGTATGGGTTGCAGGGTCTACATATATACGAGCCTAAACACATTCGCGCCTTCATTCGCACCCACACTCAGTTCATCATCCGCTCGCACTACACACCTAACAACATGTATACTGTCTTGGGCCAGTGATCACCTCAACAAGAGAAAAAGTACAGTTACAGTGTTAGACTGTCCGACTACTCTAAATCTGTCGTAGAAGATAGGTGAGAGAGAGAGAAGATTTCTCGATCTCAGAGACAGCCTCTATCACATTCCACCATCTCACTCGTGGAAATCTATTTCTACCATCATCTCTCACTGTAGCTATCACTCATTCTAATCTATTCAGAAGGGACCAACCCAAGTCTTAATTTCCTATAAAAAATCTACGACAATAATAAAATGGACATAGAATAATATTCAACGACATTGTCGTAATTTTATAAGATAAGTTTGTGAATCTTTATGGTCCGGTCTGAGCAGAGGTGATAGTGGAAAATGGGTGGGAATAAAGGTGTAAGAAAATAGATTTTTTCACGAGGGGTGATAATGTAAGAGAAAGATCAGTCTCTTGAGTGAGTAGTTTCTCTACTCCAGTCTATCTATACGACTATATTGAAATCAGACGAACTTTCGCTCCTTATATAACAAATATAAGTTACACCTCACATACACACACAATTACGTGAATATACGCACAGACGTGAAAAACTATGGATAATATATGGGTAGGTGTTCGACCAACACATTAAATTAAGTTTTATCAAGTTTATTATCACTTAAAAAAACACTTCACAACATCAAGCATATACATATCAATAAAAGCATGGTTTAAGACAAATTGAAATAACCCGATATTTCCCACCCCTCTTGTAGAGAAAGGATCCCAACAGAAGTTAATAACCCAAAAAGGTCAAAGGTTAACAATAAGGGTAAAGGAAAAGAACGAGTTCCTAGTTAAGCTATCCCGTAAATAATCAGGTTAGTGAGGACATAAAAAAATAAGATTAGTATACTAATGGTAACAAGGGAAAAATATGTTTCTCTCTTTCTATTCTTTCACTCAGTCAATCAGTGGCCACACGCATATTCGCTTACCCAATAGTTGTCGCAGACATCTATTGAAATAAACACTAACAATAATATGACCCTACAGTGTCATGTGGTTTGCCAATTCCGGCCCCAGACTATCCTTGGTGCTTACTGCTAATGTCAAGGTAGTCGCCGAAGTTTGTGCGTTAATTGTTTTTCATGGATAATTCATGTATCACTGCACACAGTTGGTTGGAATAAGAAGTATTCGCGATGGTCACCGTCATAGAAAGAAAAATATATATTGTTCGTATGCTGTCTAGTCTGTTGTTGCTGAGACACTCTGTTACGTTATGCAAATGTTAATAATAATTATCGGCTGTTCTCTGAGTTGAGGCCGATTCTGTTCTGAACAGTGAGTTCTCTTGAGCATAATCCCGTGGAAAACTACTGTGATAGGTCAGGTAAATATATATATATATAATATATATATATATATATATATATATATATATATATATATATATATATATATATATATATATATATATATATATATATATATATAATTGCCACAGCGGGCTAATCAAATTGATATAAAAAAATCTGGTAATGTTCAGGTCCAGTTTAATATTATGGTTATTGTTCTAGACTGGCCTCTCTCATGAGGGAAGAAAGTAGACCGCACATGTCAAAAATCGAAGACCCAATAGTACAATAATATATCTGGCTTATAAGACCGCTAGTTCGCTGGTTTTTTTTTATCAAGCCTAGATTTAGGAAAAAATACAAAACATTTAATCACAATATCAATATCCTGTCACGCGTAAGGTTTAAGATCTCTTATCCACTCCGTTATTAAATTAGATTAGAAACCACAAGTGTCTAGCTTATCTTATCGCTTTTAACACGTGATATAAAACAATAGCCATTTATAAAATTACACATAATGGATAGAAGTAAATTGTTTTCCATTAATTATCAATCGCCTAGTGTATTTATTAGTTAATTAAAATCATCTGGAATAAAAATAGCTATGTGTTATTTAGTACACCATTTTTAGCACTTAGAAAAAATCCCACTGAATTCTAATGATAAACTTAACACATACAATCACGAAAAATGCTAGTATCTATTACCGCAAACAGAAATGAAACTATCTCCACGAAATCTAAATAATCCACTTTGTACAATGGCTCTAGGATGTCGAGCTAGATATTTCAAAAATATTTCTGAGGCGACTAGATAAATGATTTTTGGAGATTGGGCATTTATACAAGAATAGCGTTATTTCGCTGAGCGATGACGAAAGTCACGCCTTGGGCAATCAGGGGAAATGAATGGGGTTTTCTTTCGAGATAAAGAATTTCCTCCGTTCGCTCTGTTTGCCGTTGAATCGACAACAAAGGCTTCTGATCTCGGCGATTGTCTCCCTGTCCGTACCACATCACATGATTTCCTTCCCCTTTGTAGAGACTTCAAAGCTGATTAACTTCCACGTGTTTTGGGCCCGTGCATTCTTTCAGTTGTCGTAATTCTAACGGCTCTGCTCGCATAGGAGCTTCAAGCAAACGCACTGGGTTCGTCCCCTTTGAAAGGATAGACAGTTACGAATCTAGGTAGACGCTCGTCAGCGCGTGAAAGAAGGAAAATAAGCGTGGCCAAAATATGAGTTAGACAGATAGCGAAAAGGCATGGATTTAGCGTAACAACCCGTGCATACTAATGAGGAACCAAGGTGGGGAAGCGAAGGCGGACGGATTCATGTAGTCTATTTACATAACCTGTCACAGATATGTACAACGAATACTCTCATTAATGAGCATAAACCACCACCTCGCAACTGATCGATATCAGAATTCGTCCCTGCATTCTGAAGCATGTCGTATATGCCGACTGATGAGATTGGGAACTCATCATATGAAACACATTGTTACAGAAACAAACCACTGCCATAGCATATAAATGCTTCGTGCAGGCTTCTGTTGGACCCAGCCACACTGGTGTCTCCATGCTCCGCAAGGAGCAAACAGAGAAACGCTTATGTCTCAAAGTGCCCTACGCACAAAGGAGGGGTATCGTGCTTACAAGGAATCTAAATAACTAAAACTAAATGCATCTTCTCAAAGGAAATTTAACATCAAAACTGTGTATACAACAGATGTAACTAATCCACATCAAAGTAAAAACAATAAAAATATACATTAACTTACTTCGAGTTCCACTACAAAAAACTATCTTGGCATGAATGAAGAAAATTATATTAATCTTGTACTACTAAAATAGCACCTCTTATAATAAACCAATTTTCATCCAATACCAAATAATAAACAGTTCTAACCCCCTAAAAATATACAGTAGAATTATCATCAATTATCGTGAAATACACTAACTAAATTACCTTCACATCAAAGAATAAAATAAAATTACCCTTGAACTAACAAAGCTAACAAACGTTATAATAAGCCCACTACGCTCTCAAATAATAAATAGCTCAACGTCATTAGCGTAATTCTCCCCACCCCCTATCCTCTTCACCCCCCCCCCCTCCCGTATCTCCTCCCCCCCCCCGCCCCCCCCCCCCAACACGTGGTAACTAAAAATGTCCATGCCGCTTCACATACCCATCCTTATGTACATTTAACACGTGGCCGCCGGCTGCCATTTTGGCACAAAGTTAATATGTACTATCTCAATTTCAGTCATTGATATCATTTCTGTCCAGCTCCATGAATGAAATAGGTTCCTTCTCTATATTCTCAGAGCCGTGATCTGGACTTAACACGACTAATAAACCTATCCACACGTTATTTTCACTCATCTATAACTTATAGATACCTATGTTCCAGTCTTGACTTATGGATGCAAGTCATGGGCAATGACTACAACACACAAAAGCCGGCTCCAACCTCAGAAATGAAGTATCTTAGAAAGGTAGTTGAAGTAACAAGAAGAGACATGGTCCGAAACCAGACGATACGGCAGGGCCTCAAAACCCAGCCCCTGCAGACCCCAGTAGAACAGTTTCAAATACGATGGTTTGGCCACGTGCAGAAAGGGAGAAGATCGGCTACCTCGACAAGTATGGGAAAATAAGTGCCAAGGATCCAGACCTCCAGGACGACCCAGAGTCTTCTGGGAAGAAAACATTTGACAATCTCTGAAGGACGGAGGACTAGATTGGAACCAGGCCAAGAGAAAGACAGCGGATAGGATAGTATGGCGCTCTCTCTAGCAAACCTCTACACCCCTGGATAGTAGAGGAATGACTACGTAAGCAAGTTTTCTCTGTATATGAATTTTTTTTATATACAGCTTTGTGTGCCTAGAATGAGACCATAACTAGACAGTAACTGTAAAATTGTAATGTCTTTAAACGCGTATACATACTTTTAGTTGACTACATTCTGGCTTTTGATAGTGCACACACAGAGAAAACCAACCAACAGCATTACAATGCAACCATTGTTCTGGAATACCCAGGGTAAAGGAACGAAGAGGGGGAACCAAAAACACATGAAAAAGGGAATAAAACACAGACATAAAGCAGATGAAATGACATGGACAGACTTAGAACGTTTAGCACTGGACACCTCTAGTATTCGAGGCGGACTCCATACCTCTTAGCCACTCCGATCGCCAGTGTCTGGTTCGGTTCCCAGTTGAGGGAATATAATTTATGGAAATATTTTTATCAGAACCAGTGGTCCTAATGATGTCATACTGCCCTCTGGTCTCCTGGGTATTGAGATCGGATGCCTAGCCTTCTCGGATTAGGGAGAAAAAGTAGGAGGTCCCGTGTGCAAGTTGTGCACATCAAAAATCTCATGGCAGTTGGAAATTGTAAAGAGAAGGCCGTAAGGCCGCTGCCCTGTCAAAATTTAAAAAATTAGAAACCTACCCATCTATAGAGCTATAGAATGTGTGATTCCTATATACATACATTGGGATTCTCGCCGGTGCTACGGAGTTCGTGCACTGTGCTGAGATCGGAGCACTTATGGAGTTGTCAGTGTACAATGAATATAGTCCGTAAAACCAAACCAAACCAAACACGGGACAATGATGCGTGGCTTGTATTTGTTGACGACAGGTGAGATAAGTGGAGGTAGATGAAAGGTAAGGAATGAAATAACTTTAAGACAACAATTCTGATCTCCAGGTCTGAATGTGTACAACGTTGTGATCATGTCCGTTAGCGTGGTGGTCATCTCCAGCATACTGTCCAGCCAGCCCACTCTGGTCTACGCCATGGAAGCTTCCTTCATGCTACTCTCCACAACTGTGACCTTGTGTCTGCTGTTTGTTCCAAAGGTCAGTTCGTTTGTTGTGTCCAGAAAGTTCCTAACTTGGATTGACCAGTGTGACGTCAACGTTCGTATAGTTCCCGGGTATCAGTGAGTAGATAAATAATATAATTACTGCTATCCTGAGACGTGTCTTAAGTGGAGCCTTAAAAAAAATTATGCAGGAGCCGGCAGACACATCCTATAAAAGATACTGCTACAGAAAACACAGCTGTATGAGTACATGAATCCCTTGGTGTTTGATACCTACTAAGAGGCCAGCTGTAGTGGTGATGACAAGAGAAATGGTGATGATGATAACGATGATGATAATGATGATGACGTTAATGACGATGATTGTGATTATTATAATGATGATGATTACAATGATTATAATTATAATTATAATGATGATGGTGATGATGATGATGATGATGACGACCGCGACAAATATGAATTCTTTCGCTCATTTACTTTTTTAATATGTTTGTGCATTTAGATTAATTCTCACTTTCTTATTGCTACTGTTTTCATACATTGCTCCCGGGTGACGAGCTTATAGCCGCAGTGTCGGTCGTTACTTTGTCCCTGATCTCAGTAAGTGTCACACTACCAAGGTTTTTTTTTTAACCGTTACCGATTATCAAAGTCTTACTGTAGTCTTCCCCATATTCTTATCTCATAAGGTTAATGTGGACCCCCCCCCCCCCCCCTTTTCCTGTGCAGTTCCCGGGGGAACTCTTACGTGAGAAACAAAGAATGGGACAAAAGCTCCGTCATGCAATTCGTAGAAGGGGACTCATATGAAGTTGTGCATGGGGATGGCAACCGTATCACGTAAAGAAAAAAACTTCTATAGAGACCACTAACTAAAGAGCATGTGAATGCTTTGTGCAGGCTTCCTGTAAGAGAGGACCATCTGTAGTGGTGGTTACATGTTCTATAGTCAGCGGAAAGGACAAAAATGAAGACTGTTGTGAATACTCATGTTATTGTTATTATGGTTAATTGTTGGCTATTTCTGTCCTTGTTTTCTTTGGCATCTCGTGATGTAAAATGTCTAAGGACATGAGGTATAGCATACTTATAGATATAAGGTATAGCATTTATATGGACATGAGATACAGCTCAGATATGGACATAACGTATAGCATATATATGGACATGAGATTTAACATATATATGGACATGAGATATAGAATATATACTCAAGACCAAAAGAAACGCACATGGCATAAAATGTTATTTTCAAATATAAGCAACAAACTTTGATGATGTGAAGTGAGGAGATGTTATGTTTATTATTTTTGCGACGCAAGAAGTTTAGTATTCTAAGAAATGTTTTGGGTTTGTTTGGATGGTAAGTAACTTGGTTTTCGAATATTGTTTAGTGTATTGTCTAGCGTTTTTGCGATAGTGTTTGCCTGGTATTTTAATATTTGATCGGTGTTTGTGTAGTGCATTAATGCGACTCTGATCGTGCGCGAGCGCGGTTTTAGGTTATGGAGCCCCGCCTGCGTGCCCATTGTTACCTTCGTTTGATGGATCGTATCACATTCGCACATATTATAATTATCTAGACACGTTTCGGCGTATTTTAGATTACTTGGATAGCTGTTTGTGATCATACTTTAGATTTACTTGGAGATGGGTGCGGATATTGAAACCTACTGTTTGATATAGTTCTCAGGTACATGTATGAGGGGGGGACGGGATATTTTAATGCCGATGATTTGCGATCGTGTGACCATTGATGGTGTCTGTGTATATTACGTATTATTGTTATTGCAACGACGTGCGGAAACCGCAGTTGGGTTAATTGCAATGTTTTAGCTTTGCGTCCATCAGAGATTTATATTATCCCGATTTTTTTTTTTGTAGAGGCCAGTCTCTCAAGGGCTCTGAAGAGATGGAATTGAGCTGAGAAAGATTTTGAGCCCTGTGGAAGCGGTTTTGAGAGTGGGTATATGAGTGCGTGGGAGAGGGGAGGCGTAGGAGCTGGTGGGGGCGGATGGGGTAGATAAAGGAGAGAGATGAGGATAATAGAGAGGGTAATAGTATTGAAGAGGCGTAGAGTATGAAATAGTTATAGGAGGAGCATTGAGGGGAGGTAAATATATGGTAGGAAGTCGATGGAGAGTAGATAGTATAGGAGATGTGAGAGAGTTTCGAGTGGTTGAGGAGTGTAGGATGGAGGTAAATAGTGTAGCGGATATGAGAGGTAAGAAGTGTCGTAGAAGGATAGAGTGATGTGGCATAGGGGTGTATAGATTGGATAAGGAGTAGAGTTATTAGGTTTCTAGATGGTGTAGATGTGAGGTTTGTCCCACACAGAATGAGAGGGAGTTGCGTTGTTACATATTGAGGGTGTTAGTGGGATGGGTTTAAATGTGGAGGTTTGGATGGGTGTTGAGAATATTTTGGTTTTAGTTAAGGAGGGTTGGGTAGTTGTCTTTTAGGTTGTGTTGGTGATGTTGTACAAGGATTCTTTTTGGGTGTGTTGTGTTGTAGTTATACATTTCTATGAATTGGGGGGGTTAGTGGAGAGTGTAGTATAGTGCTTTGGGAGAGATTACAGGGTTGGGATAGAACAATTCACGCAGAGATGGGTTGAAGGAGGGATGGTATTTATGTTATTAGCGGGAAGGAGTGGTAAGGTTTTTATTGAGTGAAGAATGAGTAGATTCTAATGTGGTGAGATGTGTGCAGAGATTGAGTAGAAGGTGTCTGTGTTGAGGGATCTGGGGTTGTAGTGTTAATGGGGGGAGTGTTAGGTTATTTGGGTGAGGTGTACAGTTGTGTTGAAGTAGGGAATATGGTTTTTATTATGATTAGGTGAGGTGATGGTTCACAGTGTAAGTTTAGTAGGGGTGGAGATGAGGTTATTAGAATTAGCGATAGTTGTCTTTATTGTTGAGCAGAGGAAGTTGTGATAGTCGGGATGTAGAGTAGGTTCATTAAGATGGGAGATGGGGTAGTGAATATGTTTGGTCTAATAGGATGATAGAGTTGGTTTTTTTATGAATACTGTTAGATGGTGTTTAGATAGGGAGATTGGATATATGTACAGATGGAGTTATTGAGGATGGTTATATATATAGGGGTTAGAAAATGTATAGAGGCATTGATGGAGTGGTGAGGTTTATGTAAGTGAGGGGTTGGTATTAATGGAGGGGGTTAATCATGTGGGTGTTGTGATGGGGGAGTAGAGATTGACGGTGTTGTGCGGTATGTTTGGGGGGTGTTGAGGAGGTGGTGTTAGTAATGATTGTTGGGTTAGGGGAGGGTGTTTGGTTGTTAGAGTTGTGGAATGATTGTAATAGTTGGAGTTGAATGGGAGGTGATATTGGTGGGCGGAAATTGTTTAGGATGTTTTAGTTTTAGAGGATATCTTTGGGAGGGGTGGGTGGTGTTTAGGTGGGTAGAGTGTGACTGGGGATTAGGGTGTTCTTTTTAATTTTTTAATAGTTGTGAATATATGGGGAAAGTTGTGGTGTAGGGACAATTTTTGGGTGATTATCAAAGTAGGAGGTTGAATTTTATTGTTATGTGGGGGTAAGGATTAGGTTGAAGTGTGGGTGTAAGTGTGGTATATAGAGTGATATGGTGGATTTAGGGGTTTTGGTGGATTTAGGTTTGATTGATTAGAGATTTTTGTGTGTAGAGGGAGAGAGGATGGTGATATGAGGTTAAATTTTGTTGATATCCTGTTGGTATATATGTTGGGTATTTGTGGTTGTGGGATTATGGAGGAGTTGTGTGCTGGGATGGTTTGTCAGACTATGGATTTGTTGTGGTATTTTAGAAGTTTTTATTGATTTGTGTTAGAGGGTGGTCAAATGGGGGATTGATTAGTTGTTTATTAGTGAGTGTGATGGCGAATTTGGGGATGATGGTTAGCAGGTGATTAAGTATAGTTGGGAAAAAGGGATGGTTTAGAGTTAGAGTGGAGTATGTTTATTGTTGAGTTAGGTTTTGGAAGGTATTTGATGTAATGTGTATGAAATGTGGGGTATTGTGGTGGGTTGTGAGTAAAAGGGTTTGTTATTAGTTAGGGTATTTTAGTAGTTTAATTTTTATTTATGGGGGTTGGGATTTGAGTTCTGTTAAGTTATTTGAGAATGTGTATGATGATGTGTGAAGTGAATAGGGATTATTATGGGTATATGGGGTTTGATGGTTAATTAAGTGGGGATAGGGTTTTTAGGGGGTTGTGTTTTTTTTTATTATGTTTTGTGGATTAGGTATTTTTATGATTATTATGTTTGGGAGAAGTAGTTTATTTAGAGATTATTTTTTTTTAGGTTTGATGGAATGATGAGTGATATGGGTAGGAAGGAGATTGATTTTTTAAATTGTTATTTGATAGTGAGGGCCATGTATTTTTGAGTTATGTATATGGGGTATTAGGGGTAGGTAGGGTTGGTTTTTAATTGGTTGTTTAGAAGGATGGGTATGGTTTATAAAGTTGTGGTGGTGTTTAGTAATTGTGGTTGATGGGTTTTGTGTATTTGGATGGGATTATGGTTGAATTAAGGAAATTGATAGTGAGGGAGTGTTATGGAGGTGGGGTGGTTTAATAATAAGTATTGTGGTTGAATGTTTTTTGGGGGGGGGGTGTGTTGGTTGGATATTATGTGGTTATGAGTAATAGTTGGTAAAGGGTGATTTGTATTGGAAATTTGGATATGTTTTGTGTTTTTGATATGGGTGATTGGAGATTATGTATTTGGAGGGGTTGAGGTGTATAATATTAGTGTGGTAAGGGATAATAAGGTGGAGAATGGTTGTTAATGGGAGGGGGAGAGTGAATTGTTTAAAGGATTAAATGGATATTGTGTTGAATGGATTAATTATTAGTGGTAAGGGATAATTGTTATTTGGGTGAATTGGAGGGTAATTAGTTATGGTAGTTGGGGGGATTAAAAGTTGAATTTTGGTAAAGGGAAGGTTAATTAAGGGGGATAGGGATTTAGTATGTAAATGTTGTTTAGGGTGAGTTAAAATATGGGAGGGATTAATTTGAAGATTTTTGGTTGAGGTTTTGGAGGAGTTGGTGTTGTATAAATAGGGTTAAGGGGTAGAGTCTGTTGGTGTGGGTTGTAAGGTGATAGTGTTTGATGTAGGTAATGAAATGATAGGATAATGGTTAATGATTGAATTTAATGGGATAGTAAAAGGTTAGGAATTGTTAGATGTGAGTGATTATGGGAGTTATATAGGTTTATGGTGTTAATGATTTAGGTTAGATGATGAAGGGTTGAGAGGTTTTTGTGAGAGGATTTTGGTTGTTTGGGTATTAAATTTTGGAGATTTGTATAGTATATTAAAAGGTGTGTATAGTATTGATAAATAGTTGTAAGGGGGAAGAGAGTGCACGTATTAAGGATGTGGAAATATGATTTAGTAATAGTGTTTTGAAAGGTTTAAGGGGGGATTTTAGGGGGATGTTGTGGGTTTTTGTAGATTGTGAGTATGAAAAGGTATGTTATATGAGGTTTAGTGGAATTGAGGTGATGGGTTTGGTATTGTTTATGGAGTTCATAGGTATTATGAAGATTAAGTTGGTTGGATATTAAGGTATGGTAATGATTTGAGTGATTGTTATTATGTTTGTAATTGATTTATGTTAATGGTTGGTTTAAAGATTGTTAGTATGGTTGGGTATTAAAAGTTAGGAAGTAATGTTTATTTTGTTATTGATTTAAATTAATTGAATTAATTATGTGTTTGGGGTTATAGTGTTGTAGTGTTAAGGTATTTAGAATGATTAATTGGGTTTTTAGATTTAGATGTGGGGAGTATGGTGAATTTGAGGTAAGGTATTGGTGAGGTGGTGTAATGGTATTTTTATGGGGTTGTTTAATGTTGTGGTTTAGATGTAGAGGGGGGTATGTTAGGGTGTAGGAGGGGGTTAAGGTTGGGATTTATGGTGAAGTTTGTGATGTTAGTGGTTTAGAAATGTAATGATATGTGTAGATTATGTTTGTGGATTTATTTAATGATTGATTAAGAATGTTATTGAGGTAAAAGTTGGATGTTTGTAATGGTAGTTTTGGGGAGATGTAGTGGTTATTATTTTTGAGGTGTTGTGATAGAGGTAAGGTTTTGAGTATGTTAGTGGTGATGATTTTGGATTTGAGTTTAGTAGGTTTGGTAGAATATTTGATTGGTTGGGTTGGCAAATTGATATTAGGGAGATTTTTAAGTTTAATTATGGATTAAGGAGAATGGGGAGGGATGGTGGGTAGGTATATTTGGTTGTATAAAAATGTGTTGTGAGGGGAGGTGGTGTTGTGGATGGTGGTATTTGTCATGATTTTAGGATTTGGGGTTTGTAAGATGTAGGTAATTTTAAGTAATTATATAGTGGTGATAAGGATGGATTGAGGGGTTAATGAGGGGAGATTGTGGGGGAGGGTATTTTTGATTAATTTGTATTTGGAGTATAGGGAATAGGTTGTTATATAGGTATATGGATAGTTAGATGTATTTGGATGTTGATGTATAATGTTGAGGGATGGTGTGGGTGGGAGTGGGAATTATGAAGGGTATTAATGGGGGTAGTTTAATGGATTAAAGGTTGTATTATGGATATGGATAGGAAGGTTGGGAGTTTGGAATTAATGTTAATTGGTTGGAGAGGTTTTGTGTTATGAAATTATTGTTTAGTGGATAGGGTGATGTTGCCAGGGGGGGTTTATTGGAGTTTTGGTTGAGATTAGATTGGGTGTTATTTAATGGGATAGTTGAGTGGTAAGTTGTTTGGGTAGGTTGAATGGGTATAGAATGGTGAAATTTGATTAAAAATAATGTAAAAGATTGTATTTTGGTTGTATTTTGTATGGTATAAGATGTTAAATAATTTTGATGGATTGATGTGGGAATTTAGGTTATGTAAACACAAATGAGTGGGGTATAGCTTTTTACCGCCGAAGTTGGTGATATTAAGTGTGAGGGAATTAAATGTTAGTTTTTGTGGAATGGTAGAGTTTGGAACATTTTATGGTTGGGGAGTTGTTTATGGGTAATTGATGGAAAATGTATTTGGTAGCTTATGTAAATTCAATAAGGGTGGCAGTACATAAAGGTTGTAGATGGGGGTAGTGTATGTGGAGGGGGAAGGTTTTATGGAGAAAGTTGGTGTATTTTAATGGTGTGTATGGGGTATGGTGTATTTTTATAAAGGTGCCGAATATGGGAAGGTGTTTTTTAGGGGGAGGTGTGATTGTTTATGGGAGGAGGTGGGGGAGTGATGTGGATTTGGAGTGAGTATTTGAATTTATGATGAAAATGTAAGGATAGTAGGTTGGGTATTTTTAGGGTTGTGGATGGAAAGTTGGGGTATTGGTGTATAGGTTTGGTGTTATAGTGGGGTAGATGGGTTTATTATTTAGAGGGATGGGGTAGGGGGATTATTGGGTTTTTTGAGGGGAGTTTTGTAAGGTTGGGGGAGTTGTGGTTTGGGAGAGGGATATGATATTGAACAGGGAGGGGGAATTTTGATTTGGGGGGAGTGTGGGGGAGTTAAGTTTTTGTGATTAGAGTGAATTGGTTTTATAGTTGGTGTGGGTTTTATTGGGGGATATTTTTATAGGGTGAGTATTGACATAGTGTTTATGTTTATTGTTGGGGGATGATTGGGGTATTATCAGTATGAGGGTTGTTGGGTAAGTTTTATGTTTGGTTTGTAATAAGAATAAGTTTTATGGGTGGGGTTGTTTGGGGGGTAAGATGAGTATGTGTAATTTAGGATTGTTGATAGGATTTAAGGGGAGGGGTGGGAATTATTTAGATATTGGTAGTGGGAAGTGTTATGAGGTTAAGATGGTTGATATAGATGTTGGGTTGTGGGTAGTAATGTGTGAGTTGGGGGGTGTTGTGGGGGTGATAGTATTTGAGGTAAATAGTTGAGTTAAAGTGGGGGTTCATTTGAGGGATTTGTGAGGGGGAGGACTGAATTTTTTATGAGGATGTTAATGGAGGGGTATGGATGATGATGGAGGGAGATATGGGAGGGATATTGGATGATGGTGGTTTTGTTTCATTGGGGGTATAGGGGTGAGGTTGAATTTGGTGATTGTGTGAATAGGTGGGGAATGGTATTAGAATTTTGATAGGGGGAAATATTGATGAAAAATGGTTGATGGGATGGAGTTACCAGGTTTGGGAATTATTTGGGGTGGTTGAGGTTTTGGTATTTGAAGTTGTAGGGGGGTGTAGTATGGAGTTTAGTGGGTTTATATGATTATTTAAAGGAGGGTTATGAATTTGTAATATTTTGAGATGGATTGGGAGAGGTAGGGTTTGGGGATAGTTGGATTGTACATTGTGGGGTTTTAGTTGTTTTAAGGATGGTATAGACCCCCTGGGTATAGTGAAGGTGTGTTATTTAGGGGTTATGTAATTTATTGAGGTGATAGTTTTGGGGATGGTGAGAGTTTGTAAAATATGGGGGGATGGTTTGGAAGGATATTGGGTAAGTTTGGGATTGGTGTGGGTGGTGAAGTTGGGGATGAATATGGGAAAATGTTGGATGTTTGGGGAGGGGTGGTTTGTGGGGATACCATTATGTGTTGTTTGGATGGGGGCCAAAGGGTTGGGGAGTTGGATTAAGGGATGGGTGAAGGACTTAAATTGGATTAGGATGGTGTTGGGATGTGAGGTTAGGATTAAGGTTTTGGGAAAAGTGTATGATTTTAGTGTTTGGGTATGAGGTGGGTATGTTATGGTAGTGATTATTAGTTATGGAGGTGGTTTGTGTTGTATTTAGTGGGATATAGTAGTTATGATGTTTGAGTGATAAGTTGTAGCTAACATGTGGAGATTTTTATAGATAGGTAATATGTAATGAGTTGGAGGTGGTTTTAAGAATATATATTTTAGGTGGTGGAGATATATGGAAATGGAGTTGGGTTTGAGGAATAATGTGGATATGGTTTATGGAGGTTACCATGTTGGAATTAATTTTATTGATGAAGAGGTCAAGTTTAATGGTAGATAATTGTTTTGGGGATGTTGTGAGGTTTAAGAGGGTATTTGGGTGGAATGATTTATTAGGTGTTTGAGGTTTTGAGGGATTTAATTTGTATTTGTTTTTTAATTATGTAGGATTATTATAAGGGTTTTATGTGGTGTAGAGTTGTTGGGATTATAATGGACAGGAAGTAGGGGGTGGGGGTGAAATGGAGTTTTGAAGATGATGAAGGATGTATTGAGGGTCGGAGTTGAGGAGTGGAGTGTGGGGGGGGTATGGGAGGTATGGTTTAAGGGAATGGTTGGGTAATGTTAAGAGTGGAGGTTTTGTCAGATAGATTGTGGGGTGTTTTTGGGTGGGGTTATGTACAAGGAGTTGTTGGTTTGGGGAGGTTTTTGAAGGTGGATGTTTTGATATTGGTTATAGTTGGGTTAGGTTCCGATATGATTGTGGTTTTTTTGGTATTTAGTGGGTGGTAGTATATTGGGATTTTGTAGGGGTGGAATGGATGAGTATTGGTGGTTGGGGGTTGTTAATTGGGTATGTGTTTGGGGTTGAAATGTTTGGTTAGTGAATGTTTGTTTGTGATATTTGTATAGAAGGTTGGGTTGTATGTTTTATGGGAAGAATTGTAGGAATGATAGATGTAATTGGTTTCATGGATTTTAGGGAAGAATAGTTTTAGGTGGGTGTTGGGTTTTAGGTTATGGTAAAGGGTTGTAAATAATTGGAATGGAGAGGAGTTGTGGGGGGTTTATGGGTAATTAGAGTTTGAATTGTTGTGGAGTATTTTTGGGATTAAGTTTTGTTAGGTAATTTGTTGGGTGGGGGTTAGAATGGGGTTTCGATATTTGTTATATGTTATGTTTGGTGGGAGGATTGGGTGTTGTGGTGGGTTGTGGTAAGAGTATGGGTGTTGGTTGGGTGTAGTGGTTGTTGAAGATTGATAGGTTGTTTTGGTGGGTATAGGGGTATTGATGTTGAGGTGATTTTAGTATTGGGAAGGGTGGTTTTTGTGTGTTTGTGTTGTGATGGTATGTGTGTATGAGTGGAGTATTGGTTGTGTGTATTTTATGGGTTTGTTTGAGAGGTTGTTCATAGGTATAAGATTGAGGTTATGTGATGTGGGGGGTGGAGGATGTGGGAGTATGGGTAAAGAAGTGTAATATGTATGATGTATGGGGTTTATATGTGTTGTGTTTGAATGGTGAAATTGATTGGTTTGAGATGGTGGAGGGGAGGGTTTGGATTTATGGGTTGGAGATAATTGGGAGGAATATGAGTTTGTTGATAAATGGGTTTGTTATGGATTAATGATTTTTGATTGGGTTGGGGATTATGGTTGTTGTGATTTAGATATGGGGTTTAATGGGGGTTTTTTTGGGAAATGGATGTATGGATGGTTGGGTATTGGTTTTGGGTGTGGGTGGGGGGATTAGTTTTTGAAGGGTGGGAGATTCCTGTTTATAGGGGAGTGTTTATTGTGTAGGGGTTTTTTTTAGATTTTGTGTTTGTAGTTGTAGGTGGGTGTGTGTGGTTTGAAAAGGGGGGTTTATTTTGTTGTTGGAGGGGATTTGGGGTTCCATGAGTGAAGGTGTTATGGTGGGGTTGTATGGTAATGGTAAAATGTTAATTGATTTTGCAGTGGGGATTGGGGGACACCAAACAATTGGGGGGTTTGTTAATTTGTTATTTTAGGAATTAATGTTTTTGGTGTTTATGGGGGATTTTAATTGGGGGGTAGGTGATAATGGAATGTGAGGGGTGGAAGTTTGGTATTAAGGATTTTGTTTTTTGGATGTTAGGGTATGGTTTCAGTAATGGGTTGATGGCCTTATTGGGGAACGAAGGGGTGTTGACATGATTGGATTGGAAGTGATCTGTTGTTGGGTATGAATGGGTGTGTATGAAGTGGTGGGGTATTGCAAGTTTGATTACAAATGGTCGGAGATGTGGTGGAGTTTGGGATTGTATGGGGTCATCCCATAATGTTTATGGGTTCATGCTGATGCTGCCACGGAATGGTCTGGACGTTGTTGTCAGCGATGAACTGGGTGGTGAGTTGTGCCACATGAGGTCGAGCTTTATCCTGCTGAAAAATCGACCCTCGTGCAGCCAGAAGTGGAAGGACGTGAGGACGAAGAATTTCAGCGACGTATCGTTGGGCATTCAGGCGTCCTTCAATTTGCACCAGGTCACTTCTTCCCATAAAGTTGATCGCTCCCCACATCAGTACACCTCCACCACCATGTGGAGGAGCCTCATCAACGCTGTTCTGGGCCTAGCGCTCATGGACTCTGCGGTAAACTCTTCTCCGTCTATCGTGTCGCTGAAGCACAAAAAATGATTCATCACTAAACCAAACCCGTCTCCAGTCATTCCCAACGGTCCATTGACGATGCTGGTTCGCCCACTGCAGTCGGTTCTGGCGATGCCGGTCCGTAAGAACAGGACCTCTGTAGGGTCTTCTAGCCTAAAGACCAGAGTCGTGCAGCCGGTTCCTGACCGTTTGATCTGAAATTCGACGAGCTGCTGACATTGACTGGACTGTGGAGGACGCAGATGCAAGTCGATTCCTAAGGTGACGTAGCCGTATGAAGCAGGAGTTGTGACTCTGGGTCTTACACTGCGCGGCCGGTCTGCCTCTGAGCCAGTTTCTTGAAATCGCCTCCAAAGGCGACTAATGGTGCTTCTAACCACATTAAATTGTCTGGCCACTACACTTTGTGACTGTCCAGTCTGTAAACGTCCAATGATGATGAGTCGTTGTTCTGTAGTGAGATGAGCCATACTTGCGCATTGAATTTTCAACTGAATTTATTCGAGGAGCGTCAATCTTTTATAGGCATTCAATAATATGGTCAGAGAGTTTTGTGTTCAGTAAGTTTCACGGGATTCTCATGAACCTGTCACGAGTTATTGTCAAAAATGTTGTTTTGACCTTGACCTCTTTCATGACCTCACGAATCATGAGGTGAGTACAATTCAGGTAACCACGAGAAGTTAATGACCAGATGGACACAGTCAATAGGTTGACTGATGTCCAATCAGCGAATATCTTTTATAAAAGTAACACCAAAAAAGTTGCGTTTCTTTTTTTTGAACAGTATATGAAACAGTCCATTCACCCACTGACATTTTGATCCAGTACAACTGGCAAAAAGAAAGAATACACGCTATTGGAAGACAATCATTGCTGTAAATTTAAAAAAAAAAAAAAAGTAACAGTCAAAGTATAAATTTAGAAACAGGAAACAAAAAGTTTTAAATCTTGGAAGAATATTGCGCTTTATGTTTACATCGGTATTCAAGAAGTTTCAATATTAATTTTCAGTGAAAGACAAAATCACGTTTTTCTGCAATGCCAGACAGACGGAGAATGAGAGTATAAAAGAAAAATATGTCCTCCTTTAACCGGACGTCTGGTAACCCAATGTGTTACTAGAAAGTGGATTATAAGACCTTTTTTTAAATCCAGATTTGATTTATCGCTCGCTCTACTTATTGCAACCAGAGCCGGCCTTATGGATTTTTCAAGGCGGCGTCAGGTCTCCTTTTGGCACCCCCACTTCCCTTTGTGCCGTCTGTCACAAGATGGATTTTGGGGCGACCTCTTCTCGATCTCTCTTTCACTACGGCAGTAACCAATTACATTTGTTGTACTGATTATTTGAGTGTTTTCCATGATCAGCACTTTTTTTTATTTCTCTGCTATGAAGCTGATATTTTGTATTTTCTTTCTTACACTCCTCTCAGGATAGGTCGTCATATCTGTTTGTTACCCATTTCTCACTGCTTTGCAAGGTACTGCTGAGATATTTAATCGACAACCATGTTGGTTAATATCGGGTGCGGCCCTAGCGTATTTGGTTATTCACTGATAAGGCCAGGGTGCACGACACATATGAGATTACTTGTCTGGGTGACACATTTTGGACAGACAAGGATGACCTAATTGTTTCCTGTCCGACTTGTAAAGTAATAAGATGTTACATCTTACACACATTGCTGATAAAGATTACCGATGTGTTTGTGAGTTTGTACACAAGGCATCGGATGTTTTATAGCCATATATGAGAGACGTGACCTTTGCATCAAGTGCAAAATTATTCCATGTCGGAATATTTTGAAATTACCCCACCCAACAAGCATGTTTGAAATGATTGGAGCACTGAGTAGCTTCATAACAAACAGACGCGGGGGTAGAACAGTCAATATAACCGGACCTATCCGCAGTCTTAATTCATTGTGAGAAATCGCTTGACAAGACGACACAACCAGACTTGCCAGAAGTTAGAATTCAGAATGCCCATTTATCAGACCGGACTTTGTGGAACAACCTTGAATGACTTACAGAGCCCAGGAAAACCATTTTAATAAGGAAGGCTGAGGAAACTGAAACACACGGAGTCATAGAGGGAATTATCTTATAAAAGGTACGACTCCCAAGAACACGTGTAACAGGCCGATTCAAGTGCCTTAACTTTATTCATCTGAGCAATAAGTATGTGAGCCAGGATTAGAGTAAGTTGTCATTTTACATTCTATATTTTTCATAACTAACATGTGAATTAATATGCATATATTGCCATGTGAATATTAAAATGTGAAAATCACTAGTGGATGTCCAAGTCATTTGAGGCTGGCAACCTCAGCGTATAGAATGATGACTTCATTAACCACCACTGCAAGGGCTGGTGACTGCTTATCGCTAGTTTTTTAAAGAGAACTAAAAGCATTAGTAGTCCCAAGTTCCATATGGAACAGGAAGGGAAAGATGAAAGAAATGGTGTACTTTCTAAGTATAATATTTAAATTTTCAAACCAGTGTAAATGTCTATGTAAACATATTGACTTTAAAATTAATGAAAGTTTAAAACTTTTCAACAAGTGTAGATATAAATGAACACCTATTCAATTTATATTGTGAACACTTTTCAATCAGTGGAGATGTAAATGTAAACATATTCTATCTGTACTATTAACCTTTTCATTTAAATATAATTAAAGATAAAGCTATTCAATTTAAATGTAAAGAAAGTTTTCTCTCGAGGGATTACGTTTAATTCTCATCGGAGGTAAATTCTGAGATAGATGGGATGGTGGAATAAGAGAAAGGGAACACATAAGTATGTGTCGTGAAACGCAATACTTATGAGAGCGTTTCGTTTCTATTCTTTTACCATAGTTGTTAGTGGTGGTACCAGTTGAGAGTACTACAAGTATATCTGGAACAAAAAGGAAACAGTGGCCAGAGCTTTGAGACAAGGCACCAACTTTGTAGACACTCCCTGACACTTCTGGAAACGTGCTACGCCCTACATCCTTGAACAGCGACGAGCGTTGTCAGTAATCAGTCTACCAAGAACCAACCCATCAGCGGGAGCAGAACCTACCAGTGGCAGATAAGTGAAAACTATAAGCTGCCACGTGAACTCCTTTAAAAACTAGCTTCTCATCACAACAATGATGATCAACTTTTTTTATAAATCATTATTCAAATTTTCTGAAACCTTCTTAAACCTAAATGATTATTAAAATGGTTATGTGTAATTATACAAATTTAACTTCGATTTCCTGATTTTACAAGGGGATTGACATAATTCTTGGGCCTGACCATGAAGGACATGTCACAGATAGCTGAAATTTTGTATAGTGTTTATTCCTTTTCAATATAGCCACCGTCTGAATTGACACACTTCTGCCATCTCTGCTTGACCTTGGAAAGACCTTGGCAGTGGAACACCCTATTTTTCAAACTAAACCAGTCATCACATACCAGTATAACCTCTTCATCGCTATCAAAATGATTTCCTTTTAGCTGTTTTTTTAAGATTTGGGAATAGAAAAACGTCTGATGGAGCCAAATCTGGAGAATATGGTGGGTGTGGAAGAATTTCAATATTCAAATCGTTGGCTGCTAGCTGCACAAGCCGTGCTTTGTGAGAGGGCGCGTTGTCTTGAAGCAAAGAAAGATTTTGAGTTCGCGTTATCTCTCGTTTCCTGGTCACAACCTTTCTTAGTTTTGGGAGAAGATCTGCATAGTACTGTCCATTAACTGTGTTGCCCCGAGGCAGATAATCTTTCAAAAGGACACCTTTGCCGTCCCAAAAAACAGTCAGCATCACTTTTCCTGTAGATTTCTGCGCTCTCGGCTTGACAGGTGTTGGGGGAGCCGGGGTTTTCGATTGCATGCTGGCAATTTTGGATTCGGGGTCATAATGGGGTACCCAAGTCTCATCTACTGTCACCATGGTCTCCAAAAAAATTTTTGACTGACTTTTTGAGCAACTGTTGACAGCAATTTACCCTCGTTTGCTTCTGTTCACGTGTCAACAGTCGCGGAACCCAGCGTGCACACACTTTTCTCATGTTCAGTCTGTTGTGTAAAATTCTATAAACTGTTCTTTCATTTAGTTTTACTGTACTGGCTATCTCCACAATTGTCATTTTTCAATCCTGGTCAATGATTTTCTTCACTCTTGTTGCATTTTCATTGTTGCACTCTGAGGCTGGTCTACCAGATCTTGGCAGATCAGCAACATTTGAGCGGCCGCACTTAAACTGTTGACACCAGTTTTTTTTACCGAAGTATATGAAGGACAAGAATCACGAAACACTGGTTCCATCTCCCTGTGTATTTCTGTAGGTGTTTTTCCCTGAAACATCAGAAATTTTATCACAGCTCTGGCCTCCTTCTTTTCCATTGTTTTGTCAAATCTTTGGAGCAGCAGATCCGGTCAATAGGGTACATTGCGCCGTGCACCATAGCGGGAAAACCCATTGAAGAAACAAACGCGTACTTCATACATTCAGTGCAAATATGATGAACTTTAAATGTGCCAAGTTTCATCTTCCTCCTGTGACTCCTTCATGGTCAGGCCCAAGACATATGTCAATCCCCTTGTACATGTACTGCATTGTTTTTCTCAGTCAGTTTACTAAACACACTCTAAACGGAGCTATACCATAATAAGAAGAATTCCATTGAGTAAATCAGGGTGGTGGCTTGACGAGCTAAAATTAATAATTGCTTAATCCTTCACAAAAGTTGGGGGCAGATCATAGAGTTAACGTGCTCAGCCAATGCAGCATTGTTCTCGCTTTTTTGAATATCTTGTGAACACTCCGTTGAGATAGAAGCATCTTTATTCCTCTATCTTCAACTCAGCCAAGAGTAATCTTGTGCGAAGGTAGACACCTTTGACGACCAATTTAGATACTCTTGAGTTTTGGCCACTGTTAGCTCACTACTGCAAAGCAGGGGAGGTAATCCGTGACACCGTCCTGTATAGTTCTCTCATGAGGATCAATTTTATACTATTGGGCTGTGTCACGGCGCTATTTCACAGTGGCGAAAAATCAGACTGGCTACATTGAGTTTTGGCAACACTGGGATAACTTAACCGGCGAAGACATGTGACAAGACGGAAGCCGGAAAAAAATCAGGCGCGAAAGTGGAAGTGAGACTGCTAGCCTCGGTCCGGAAAAGACGTGTATTGATTTCCCTTTCGCAAGCAAGTTGCTGTGCGGTTCATAGTATGGACTACTAGTGAGAGTTTGCCATAGTCGGTTCTGGTGGATATTTATGTGTAATTCTGGATTAGTGTAGTGTCCAGTGGATAGTATCTCAGGCCGTAGATTAGAAGTTGTCAATGAATTGAGTGTATCATTGTCACAAGTTCTGCCGCCATGGTGAGCGATAGTCAGTGCACTTTTTGTACAGGGCAGTCGTACTGTTATGCATGAGACTGTTAGATTAATTAATTGAGGCAAGTTTATCTGGCATCATTGTATGTATTCCATATGTTTGTTGGCCGTGTGATTCCTGATTGTGTGTGTAAAATTATTAAAGGGAAGTACCTGTAGAAGGTGTTGATTTTCTTAAGTCAGCCATTGTGGTGTGGCCGTACTCCTAATGAAGCAAGCCTATTCTATTATCGTTATTATTATTATAAGTCCACATTACAGTGGTGTAACCAGTGGAGTGATCTTCACAGTTAATGTGGTTTTGATAGGCTGGATCACACTATAATTTCTGAATGTACAAACAATTTCAACGGGCCCCATCCTCCACCCCTGAGGACGGCGCCGGTTCGCACCGCACAAGAACCACATCAGATTGCACCAATTTCATCAACTGAAAATAGCTAACTAAATCTTGCTGTTACAAAGATCAGCTTGACATTAGTACATTCCATCGTTTCATCACCGTCACCGTCACCGTCACCATCACCGTTACCATCACCGTCAGCATCACCGTCACCATCACCGTCACCGTCACCATCACCATCACCGTTACCATCACCGTCACCATCACCGTCACCATCATTCTTCTGCTCCCTGTGGATCCCATGCCCTCAATAATTTCTTGTGCCGTCCCTTCAAGGTCTTTCCTTGTCTTCTTTAACCCTTCTATGCCTTTCTCCACTTCTCTTTACCGTAAACATTTAGATTTCCTTCTGGGTTTTTTCTTATGCTAGGGATTCAAGAACTAGGACAACCTGGTAAAGCTTTGAGCTGGTCCCTCAGTGTTTGAGCTGGTCCCTCAGTGTTTGAGCTGATCCCTCAGTGTGTGTCCTATCCAAAGCCAGCGTAGTTTTCGATTTGTTTCATGTTGGCGAAGTTATTTTTGGCTCTTAGCTTCTCCAAGACAGTCTAGCCGGTACCCTGCCCAGCCTTCTTAAACGACATCTACGACATGTCTCGTCGTATACAGGGTTCCCATTCTTTGCTCCACTTTCGTGTACTAGTAGCACACGGGTGATAGTCTAATATACCAGAATGTGATCACATAAGCGCTACCACAGCCCTTTGCTTAAATTACAGGAAATTCTGTTCGGATGACCATGGGCTGCGATTGCTAATTCTGAAGGTCAGATACGTTAAAGGATCAACTTTTATTTGATAAATCAAATAAAAGAAGGCTCCACTTTTGTACTAAAGGTGGAACGATATTTTGAGCCCGGAGACTGGTGTCTTTCTTTGTCAATTCTTTGCTGAGGTGTGTAATCTTGTTGTCGCTTAGACACCTAAATTAGAGAGGCTAGATTAGTGTACTGTTTGGGTGGCTTTATTAGAAATTGCGTGTAGAGATGAAAGACAGCATATGAGATTTTGCATTTCGTATTTGCTTTCATGATCAAAAGGTAAACATCAACAATGACGTCATGCACGTTACATTTCTTTCTTTTTCTCTACCTTCTAATTTAGCGTATTACCTTGACCAAGTCTAATGAAATATGTCTGTCTACGTATATATCAATCATCAACCAATCAATCACTCAGTCTATCTATCTATCTATCTATCTATCTATCTATCTATCTATCTATCTATCTATCTATCTATCTATCTATCTATCTATCTATCTATCTATCTATCTGTCTATCTATCTATCTATCTATCTATCTATCTATCTATCTATCTATCTATCTATCTATCTGTCCGACGCAGATACTACACTGTTACTCTACACCTCACATATACAGACACATCTAGATTACTGCGCTACACTATGGGGTGGTTGCCCTGATTCCACCACAAACAGACTGCACTCCTCGCATAAGAGAGCAGTGCGTCTTATCACAAATAATCACGTGATGCCACACGCAGGAATAAGAAAAGAACGCAAAGTATTGTCCCTGTCGTGGTTGAGTTAGAGTGTAGAGTATTTGTCGAGTTGGACAATAGTAGTGAAACCGACAAGGGATAGTGGACTGACAGAGTTATAGATTACACACACAGAAAGGTGTAAATAGGAGATGGACTTGAGACAACCTGGAAGAAGATTTACCAAAATGATCTCTCTCTCCAAGCCTCAACTCACTTTACTGTCTAAGCATCTCCTGCTCTCTCTCTTTTCTCTTATCATACATAGAGATTATAGTAAAGAGCTAACAATACAAATATGGATGGAAAGGTCGTGAACAGCGCATTAATAAATGTGTAAAATTTATTAAAGAAGAAAAAGCATGGAATTAATGCATATCATCACAACAACATAAAATTACATCAATAATCAAATATTCATCGAGAATCATATACACCAACAACCACACACACACACAGATCACCATTCATAAAACCTGTAGAACACAGAGAGATGAAATAAACTGTCTGACAGTCTGTCCGTTTTCGGTGGGACCAAGTACAATGCTTCCGACAGTGTCTTTTTTTACGTAAAGATATACTCCATGGGTAATGGACTTGACCTGTATAAATCCACTGTAGTCGCTATTGTTGGTGGCACCCCTGATTTCGCGATGTGAACTGGAAGACTGTCTATCTCCTGCTGACCAAATAAACAAAACTGAGCTACAGTCCGTCCGCTTTCGTGGGACCAAATGGGATAGCTCCAATGTCTTTACGTAAAGATATACTCCATGGGTGATGGACTTGACCTGTAAATCCAATGTAGGCGCTATCTTTGGTGACCCCTAATTGCGCGAGGGGCTGGAACTCTGTATTTACCTCTGGTTTACCAAAATGAATAAGCTGCGTGTCAGTCCGTCCGCTTACGTGGGACCAAATGTAATAGCTCCGGAAAGTGTCTTTTTACGTAAAGATATACTCCATGGGTGATGGACTTGGCCTGTAAAAAACTTTCCTTGTTGGCACTAAACATTGGTGACACTAATTTGCGTGAGGGGCTGGAAGACGCTGTATATCTTTGCTGGCCGCTCCTAAGTGCGAAGTTCTACATAGACCCAGAAATAAACCATGGGACGAAGTCACGTGAGGACAATTGATCCCAAGGCGTGCTTATCCGGCGCTAGAATTGGCTTTAAATCCGGTTTTGGCTGGTTGACTGTGGCTTGGCTGAGTGCCCCGTTTAGGCACAAAAAAGGCGGGTGATATGGAATTCTGCTATAGGCATGCTGGGCGGTTTTGAGATTTTGGAAGCCGCAATGCCCTGACTGGTAATCCAATAGGCGAGTAGGAAACTACTACTGCCATAGACGTTTCAGATTGTTGCGTTGGCTCATTTCACAATGCGTGAGCTGAACTCCCGTGAGAGGGAAATGGCGTTGACAAAAGGTTGTTGTTCCAGGTATGGCTGTGACACTCGTGGGGCTAGATATCCTCAGAATCCCTCTAGATCGAAGAGACGGTGACATTCTTCGTCTGACTGGAAACTAGACTAGCAATTCGGTATCCCCCTGAAACTGAGACCGAAAAGAGACACCCTTTTACATCAAGCAAATAATAAATCACACTAACTTTATACAGAAAGTTTCGCTCCACTATGGGATTAAATTTATTGTAGTTATTGCTATGATAGTTTAGGGCTGTCTTTAACCATGTCTCCTGTTCCTTAAAAATATCAATTATCAACACGCACCCGCATAGACTTAATATCTTTTGCACACCCAGGTACCTGTCAGTAACTGTTCTGACAGCAACAATCTACTCCTCTTCTCCCAATCTCAATATACAGGAAACCTAACCAGTAGTTACAGTTAAATGGATATGCTTATTCATCTTACAACATTAAATGAATTTACATAAACAGATTACAGCATGTGACATTACAAAATAAGTAATATGTCCCTTTGGGAAAATATATATTAATATTCCACACAATGAGTACAAAGAGAATGCAATGTTCTTGCTATAATAATACAATTGTGGCTGAATCATAAGATATAATTATATCTATGCCTGGTGACTGCTTTCTGTGAAAGTTATAGACTAGTGCCTAGCCACACAAGTAAGCATAAAATGATTCTCCCTTGCCACTAAAAATATCTATCAAAAAGGAATAAGTGACTATTTCCTATAATCCAGAGTTATTACCTGCATCTCACTATTCAGTTTTTTTAAGTGAACAATCCACACCTGGCATTATCTTACAGAAATGACAGTTAATTTTGCTGACTCTTAACCCAATGGTAAGCATTCGTGGACTGATTCTACGCCTAATATCTGTTATTGTAAGTTTAACATTTAACCCATGATAAACCGTAACAGTTTAAGCACCACTTAATAGGCCGTAGACAGCGCTACCTTATCACTGAATAAATTACTAGGAGAAGTCCTCAGAAATGAATTCACTTCCCTAACAGATATATATAAAAGCTAACATGAATATATCATATAATAGTTATAAGAGTTGTTTACTCACCCCGAGAAAATGCCAAGAAATAGGCGAAAAACATTTAGTTCTGTGTTAATGTTTGCCTTATTTCCATAATGGTCTATCTCGGGCCAGGAAATCCTACGAGTGTGTTTGACGTAGTAAAATTTCAAATCTTATAGCTTACAAAGGACGCTCCCCCCGGACACCTGCCTAACCTGATTCTACAGATGTATTGGCGTAATGCGTAATAGAGTAAGACAAAAGAAATCGTGCGAAAGTTCCCCAGGCCTCAAAGGGTACCAGCCGCTCGTCATCAAACGTTTTAAAGCGACCAGAGAAATTCCCCTGTTGGGACCACAGAGGGTACCCGCCGCTAACGAACCGTTTCTTTCACAGAAACCGTCTTGGCTCGTTCTAACACTTAAAGCGGACCCGAGAAATGTTTCTCTGGTCGAACAGGTGCGTTTAGATAACATTACGTCTAGCGTTAGCTGACCGCAGCTGGCCAGCGTAAACAACCTCGGGTGGGGTTTGAGAGGGTGAGAAAGTTTGGCCACAAAGGTAGAAAAGGAAAGAAAAAGAAAATACAAAATGTCTCGGAAAACAGAACATTTAAAGGAGTAATCAAATTATGGACAAGATGGTAAAATAAATTATCTTTCACGTGACAGTCCCTAAAGAGACGATTTCCCTACAAAAAAACCAAGATGTCTCACGTTATTCTATCAAACAATGCTGCACCAAACCTATAATCATTGCTTCAAACCAGTAGAAGAGAAGGACTACAATTACATTAGTTACGTCTGCCCAAACCAGGGATCTACCTGTTCAAAAAGAGCCTAGCACACTCTGGAGCCTACTTATGGAACAGCCTTCCACACCACCAACCAAGCCTTCCTACACAGTACTAATTCAACAAAGCACTTTTCAAACTCTTCACCAACACCGACTATCATTTACCTCCATAGAAGCAGCCTTTGCCTATGCACATCTCATCTAAACGACAACCTTTCCTTTCCTCTCCCGCTCGTTCCTCGCACAAGTAATGTTTATATGTGAATAATTTTTATTATATCTGTATAGTATTATTATGTGATGTTATGTATGTGAGAATGTTGTGTAAACCATCGTAACTTTAGAAATCTGTATTTTTGTCTGTTTAAAATCTGAAGATGTTTATTAGAATGAGCAGATATGCTTTTTTTTTAAACTGCTTGAATATTTATTTTTTTTTGGTTACGGAAGTATGTAAGAAAGTTTTTTTTTGTTTTTTTTTTTAAAATTTCCCTCTAGAATGTACGGATATAAGCGAGAATATGTTAATGCGCATTTGTTTCGTATTAATGATTGGTGATACATGCAGACATGGTGATCAGATTAAGTGTTGACGGTTTGACCGCATGAGTGAAGTCAGGATCGAGGATTGTGACGAAATCGTTATTTCACTTTATCTGGTCTTCAGTTCTCTCCGGCCGCACTTACTCGACCATTCCTTCTACGTGCTAATTCTTCCCTTGTTTATTGTTTACGCTTTCACCGATCGAGGATATCCTAGCACACCTTTTCACTCCATACGATTACCCGCCAACTCGACCTGCTTTTGAAGCAAAATTGACTTCTATTTGTGCAGGCTGAAGTTGTTTGCGTACTAGATTATGTAACTGCTTACGGCCAGACAGGCCAGGTGTCTGTGAGTTGCGAGACAGGTTGATTGAACAAACACCGGCAAATGGTATAGGTTGAAAACCAAGACGTGGCCTATTTCACTGGGATGTCGGAAGATGATAATTGATAATAAAGGTTAAGGCACGAGAAGTGATGTAACACTTCAGGCAGATTGATTTCGGTGTAATAATCAACTACGAGAAAGTAATATCTTGGAGGAGATTATCAGTGATAGATCTGTGAAATTGTGAATTGGTAAACATGACCGGCAGTAACGGAAGTCACAAGACCTTATATGGTAATGTAATCTGAAAATACCATGTAAAGGGCAATATCTTATGTTGTCATGTAGTAATGTTAGTAGTATACAATGCGCAAAACAGGTCGAATTCCGGTGGCGCGCTGGTGGCGCGGATGGTGGCGCGTGACTTTTATATAGCAAAAACGCCTGGTGGCGCGTGACTTTTATATAGCAAAAAATGGTGGTGCGCGCGGCGCAAGATGGCGGACTTGAGCTAACAAGGGGGAGATAATTTGGGTCAAGATGGCGGACTTGAGCTAACAAGGGGAGGTTATTTGGGTCAAGATGGCGGATTTGAGTTAACAAGGGGGAGATAACAAGATGGCGGATTTGAGATAACAAGGGGGAGATAACAAGAGGGCGGGATGACTTTTTATATAAGGAAATACTCATTACGCAGGTGGAGCAGCAGGTGGGATGACTTTTTATATAAGGAAATACTCATTGCGCAGGTGGAGCATCAGGCGGGGTGACTTTTTATATAAGGAAATACTCATTACGCAGGTGGAGCAGCAGGCGGGATGACTTTTTATATAAGGAAATACTCATTGTGCAGGTGGAGCATCAGGCGGAGGGTGATGACTTTTTATATAAGGAAATACTCATTGTACAGATGGAACAGCGGGGGTTGGTACATGACTTTTATATAAGGAATTGAGGAGGAGCAGCAGGTGGGATGACTTTTTATATAAGAAAATACTCATTGAGCAGGTGGAGCAGCAGGCGGGATGACTTTTTATATAGGAAAAATGTGCAGGGGCAAGATGGCGGGGTGACTTTTTATATAAGGAAATACTCAGTGTGCAGGTGGAGCATCAGGCGGAGGGTGATGACTTTTTATATAAGGAAATACTCATTGTACAGATGGAGCAGCAGGGGTTGGTACATGACTTTTATATAAGGAATTGAGGAGGAGCAGCAGGTGGGATGACTTTTTATATAAGAAAATACTCATTGAGCAGGTGGAGCAGCAGGCGGGATGACTTTTTATATAGGAAAAATGTGCAGGGGCAAGATGGCGGGGTGACTTTTTATATAAGGAAATACTCAGTGTGCAGGTGGAGCATCAGGCGGAGGGTGATGACTTTTTATATAAGAAAATACTCAGTGTGCAGGTGGAGCATCAGGTGGGGTGACTTTTTATATAAGGAAAATGTGCAGGGGCAAGATGGCGGGATGACTTTTTATATAAGAAAATACTCATTGCGTAGGTGGAGCATCAGGCGGGATGACTTTTTATATAAGAAAATACTCAGTGTGCAGGTAGCACCAGGCGGGATGACTTTTTATATAAGGAAATACGCAGTGTGGAGGTGGAGCAGCAGGAGAAGTGGATAACTTTTTAATATAGTAATATGTGTTTATTGAGATAACAAGAAGACGATAATAGGAAGAGGATAATAGTTAGACTTTGAGATTTTTAGATAACAAGAAGACGTTATTTATAGACATATATTAATTCTGCAGGCGTGATACAGGGGTAAGATGGCGGGGTGACTTTTTATATAAGGAGAAAAATGGCGGCGCGCTGCAGGCGCAAGATGGCGGGATGACTTTTTATATAGGGAAAATGTACAAGGGCAAGAGGGCGGACTTGAGATAACAAGAAGGTGGTATATGGCGCAAGATGGCGGGGTGCTTTTTTTATATAAGGAATTGAGGAGGAGGCGAGGAGGAGACCCATGAATTTTTTATATAGAGATATGTTTAGATAACGAGAAGACGTTATTTATAGACATATATTAATTCTGCAGGAGTGATGCAGGGGCAGGGATGATATTTTTGTGTGATGTGGTATGGTTTTGGGGGTGGAAGAGAGATATTTTAGATGTTGAGGGGAGATGTGGTGACGTTGTCAGGATGCATCTGTGTACATTTTTGGGGGTGTAGCAGGCGAGTGGACCAGCATTGAGAGGTGGGAGTGAAGAGACATTGGTGACGAGGTACGGGTGTAATGTAGCAGGTGGGGTTAGGTTAGGGGGGATATTTTTGTGTGATGTGGTATGGTTTTGGAGGTGGAAGAGAGATATTTTAGATGTTGAGGGGAGATGTGGTGACGTTGTCAGGATGCATCTGTGTACATTTTTGGGGGTGTAGCAGGCGAGTGGACCAGCATTGAGAGGTGGGAGTGAAGAGACATTGGTGACGAGGTACGGGTGTAATGTAGCAGGTGGGGTTAGGTTAGGGGGGATATTTTTTGTGTGATGTGGTATGGTTTTGGAGGTGGAAGAGAGATATTTTAGATGTTGAGGGGAGATGTGGTGACGTTGTCAGGATGCAGCTGTGTACATTTTTGGGGTGTAGCAGGCGAGTGGACCAGCATTGAGAGGTGGGAGTGAAGAGGCGTCGGTGACGAGGTACAGGTGTAATGTAGCAGGTGGGGTTAGGTTAGGGGGGATATTTTTGTGTGATGTGGTATAGTTTTGGAGGTGGAAGAGAGATATTTTAATCTGTAATGTAGCAGGTGGGGTTAGGTTAGGGCGGAGTAGTAGGGTGTGTGTTGTGGAATTGTTTTGTTATGTGTGTTGGTGTGTGTGTGTTTATATGTCTACATCCGCGTGACTTTTATATAACGAAAATGTGTTGGAGGAACGTGGAGGAGGAGAGGTCTTGGAATATAGTAATATATAAGTTCATTAATGGCGGGCGTGTTGTGTGATGATTATTTTACAAACAGTTATACGTACATATTACAGATAGGTAGCCGATATTACAACAGTTAGATGCTATTTAGTTATACATATATAGAAATATAAAAGAGAAAACACTAGATACATTTTATATATTTATTGACAAAGTTAGTTGATCTATGGGTGACATATAACCGCACTTCTTTTCGTATACCCCTTGGAGCTCTCAGAACACAGGTGGTTCGGTTTACTTGGCGAGTCTGTCAATGCACGTTTTGTCTTGTTCGTTCAACGAGGGGGTCAAATGGGAAGATTTCCCTTTTAGGCTTCTAAGTTTGTCACTGCTGGGTTGACTTTTGTCAAACTTTTTTTGGCGCAACGTGTGGTGCAAATCTGCCTCCCGCTCGCAGCATAACGAAAAAGAGACGTTGGATGGGCGGGTTTTTGCAGAGGTGTTTTAACGTGACACCAGGTACGGAAATCACATCTTTGAACATATCTACCCCTAGGTCCGCGTAAAAACTAACGTGTTGTTCTAACGCTGTGTGTGGCTAGTGATGAGAATATAAGACGCTGAGAGGTGAAGTTTGGTCGTAGACAACTACTCACTAGGAAATGCCCGTGAGGTGGTAGAAATACCCCCTCGACACGATAGAAATATGCCCTCGAGATGATATAAATATACCCTCGACACGACAGAAATATACCCTCGACACGACAGAAATATGTATGTGTAATGATAGAAAATATGACCTCGACACGACAGAAATATGCCCTCGACACGACAGAAATATGCCCTCGACACGACAGAGATATGTATGTGTAATGATAGAAAATATGCCCTCGACACGACAGAAATATGCCCTCGACACGACAGAAATATGTATGTGTAATGATAGAAAATATGCCCTCGACACGATAGAAAGACGCCCTCGACACGACAGAAATATGTATGTGTAATGATAGAAAATATGACCTCGAGACGACAGAAATATACCCCCGAGATGATAGAAATGTGACCACTGGTTTTGGGAGAAAACTTTAGATATCACCCACCAAAGGATTTTCGCACGTGTAATAAAGGGGGGTCTCGATAAAATTTACTCTCTCGACCTTCACTCAGCTCTCCAAAGGTTTAAGTATTGCATCACTTCTTGGCATGTTCACCTAGTTAGTGGGAGCCGTCACCTACAAAGAGGTATGACCCCACCTGCAAGGGGTGGTCCTGGAAACAGTCTGTAGCAGTGCAGTCTGGCTGATCGAGTGCGGCTCGCAATGGGAAGGCAAAAGCGGTCCCTAAACAATATCGGGTTGTAGTCGGTTGTGTCGATCGAGAGGTGGAGATATCACAGCTTAGAAGGGAGTTTTGAAGCGAGTTGAGGTTTTGTGTTTTCTTTTGTAGTGGTGTGGGTGAGGTCGGGAGGTTTTTTGTGTGATGTATTGTACCGGTAGTGTGTTTGGTTGTAGGTATCTTAATTGTGTGGTGTAGTTTGTGGGGCTGTCGAATCGTGGGGTGTGCTGGGGTATGGGTTTTTTGTGTGTCGGTATTTTAATTGTTGTATCTACAATATGTATAGATCAGAGTGAAGTTTTAGAAACCAGTACTAGTTCTACCATCGAACTTGCGTCCTGGTAGTGTGTGTGTTGTTTATTTTACATATAGACAGGTATACATATACAAGATGTTACAGCAGTTATACGCTAAATAGTCAAGCTAAAACACTAGTCTCAAACGCATTGTAGGTCGCTTGACACCTGCCCAGCCTTATTTGCTCACTAACAGCAACTTGCTTAATGAAAAGCTAATCGATTGTGTTATAGCGGCTTTAAGCTAGGTTGTGAAACGGTTTGAGACACGATTCGTGGTGACAGATGGTTACATACTCAGAAACCTAAGCGATACTCAACGTGCTGTTGAACAAATATTCAGTGTTAGCTTTCTTGGTTTGATAGAGGCTTTAACTATAAATTATCTGTAATGTTTTAAATAGTCTTGTTAAGGTATTATCTCTATAATATTGCGTATGCGTAAGCAATAACAGGAGATTTTGTGTGTGTTTTATTAGGTATAGATACACTACGCAAAAGTGATCTCACCAGAACTTTGTTATCTATGTAGATGTGTCGTAGTCTAGTTACAAACAGCAAGGTGGTTTAGAAGTAACTTTATCATTTTTATTGGAAGAAAATTGTGTTTTTTATCGTTTACATGTTTTGTAACAAATTTGATTGCTCCAAAACTTTCACACAATTAGGTTACTACTTGACTTGAGAAGAAGGTCTTTTTATAAACACTCTTGAGTGAATTCCCATTTTTTCCTATCCGCTATAGAATAAAGAGGAAAATATATTTTTAAAAGTATTACCTGTTATAGAGGCAGATGAGTAAGGTTCGGTATGATGGAGGCGGTTTTGGTTTTGTGTTGTGTTGTGTGTGTAGTGGGTCACGGGGTAGTTTTTCTTTATTATTTATATTATAGCATGAGTAATAAAATCTACTTACCCCAATGTTCAGTTAATGTTATGTAAATGAACCGTAAACACTCGCAGTCTCCAACATAAAAAATATTGGGAAAGACCACACTGAACAAAAACAAATAGACAATTTATTGAACACACCCGTAGAGATATATCTTGCAGGTAGACTAAAGTATGGCGGCAACTAAACACGTACTTAGCGTTACAATCTGTAACTGATTCATGGTCGAGACCAGTTTCATACATTTTAAGAAAAAACCCAACAACCACGTGTTTGTACCCTCACTAGAAAGAAATCGGATCGATGACCCGTGCAAATCAGCGATCGTGAATTTCTGTTCACGTCACTACGGTAAAATACAAACCATCAATAGTAGAAAACTTATAAAAGAAATATTCCTACGTTCGTGTGTTCGAATCACCGCCAGCTTGCATCAATTTTTTTATTCAACCTATAGATAAATAGATCAACCGTCAAATACTTCTTTAAAAAACACTTGCCCTTGGTAAAAAATAATACCCCTTCTCATAAAAATACTGCCCCTTGTCAAAAAAAAATGTCGCCCTCTTCGTAATCAAAGTTCTTCCTATTGTCAAAAAAATGTCACCCCGTGACAATTAAATTTCTCCCCTTTACCTCCCTTTGGTAAATACTTACAGTTGCGGTCTTCAACACGCGCCCCAACGGTTTAAGCACTTCATCACTTCTTATCATGTTATAAATTATTCTATCCAGACACTTTCCTTTCTCTCACACGATCACCTTGTGATAAAAATATTTCTTACCCCTTACTTTCACATTGTCATCACTATCATCTCGGCTCAGACAGGACTATAAACATCTATTACCTACCCGATAAAAGCTACGACAAACGTTATCTACCAGTTGTAATAGCATATATAGTCTGTTGTAACGGAACATCGGATAATTTCTTGTTGCCCTAAGACGCCGCAAGGCGTAATGGCCACAGACTGCTTGGTCGGTCGAGGGGTAAGGATGGAAGAAGAAGAAGAATAATAGTATGATGTAGAAAAATACCTACCACGGTCTTACATACTCTCTGTATGGATGTGTATGACATGAAAATCTATTTCTTTTATAAAAAATTTTAGTACAAATGTGTTTCTGCGAAAAACCGAAAGCTAACGGTTCGACGGTGAAACCGACTATCCGTGTTACGCCAATGTTTAATTACACTACAGGTGTGTTTGGAAAAAACAATTAAACAAAGCCGACTGCATTCAGAAAGATCGAGTGAGAGACGCACGCGTGTGTGTTTCAGAGATCTGCGCGTACGAGGTCGATAGACAATTTCATTACGGAGGATGTTTCAAACAGCTGTGTTTGCTAAATCGAGCCCTTGTCGAAAATATGAGTTATTTTACATTAGATCTGTTTCTCATTCGTATCCAAATATTCAGTGTTTAGTCATTATTTCTATAATAGTGTGTGTATTCGTAAGCAATAACAGGAGGTTTTTGTGTATTTCAAAGTTTTAGATACACTACCCAAAAGGGATTTCAGCAGGCAGACGAGAGTATGACACCAACTAGATACGGCTTTAGTATTACACTCTATAACTGATTCATTGTCGAGACCAGTTTCAAACATTTTAAGAAAACGCAACAACCACGTGCTTGTAACCTCACTAGAAAGAAACAGGCGTGATGGCCAGTGTGAAACAGCGCGCGTAAAACTTGACTCGTTTTAAAATCCTCGTAACATAGAGGGTGCCGTTAGAACTAAATATAGCTAGCTAGAAAAACGTAATAAAATAGCTAACAGGCAGAGTTTTCGTTAGTATTGGTAGACGAAAAAACTTATCTACAACGAGATTTACATGTGTAAGACTAACACTGTTACTTATTTCTGTTCACGTCATTGCAGACAACCTCAAAACACAAGAGCTCAATAGTAGAAATTTATTTAAAAAAAACGTTCCCTCGCTCGTGTACGCGAACCCCCTCCCCGATTTTTTTTTTTTAAGGTTTCACTTTTTTATTTTTTTATTTTACAAGTGCGACATCTGGTGATAGGTTTTATATAGTCTCACAATCACCAAAGTTTTTTTTCGCACGTGTAACAAAGGCTGATCTCGTCGAGAAGTGGGAGTGCAATGTTTGATAGAAGTATATAGTTAATGGTCTCTTTTAAAAGAATACTTGTGTTAAAGAGGAAAATATAAAAATCGGATATATGTCATAACCAGACTAAAATATGACGCCAACTACATATTCATTAGTGTTACAGGTTACAATCGAGACAATGCCGAGGTTAGTTTCAATCATTTTAAGAAAAACCAACACGCACGTGTTTTTTTTAACAACGCGTGGTAAAAAAAACACGTGCGTGTTGGTTTTTCTTAAAATGATTGAAACTAACCTCGGCATTGTCTCGATTGTAACCTGTAACACTAATGAATATGTAGTTGGCGTCATATTTTAGTCTGGTTATGACATATATCCGATTTTTATATTTTCCTCTTTAACACAAGTATTCTTTTAAAAGAGACCATTAACTATATACTTCTATCAAACATTGCACTCCCACTTCTCGACGAGATCAGCCTTTGTTACACGTGCGAAAAAAAAACTTTGGTGATTGTGAGACTATATAAAACCTATCACCAGATGTCGCACTTGTAAAATAAAAAAAATAAAAAAGTGAAACCTTAAAAAAAAAAAATCGGGGAGGGGGTTCGCGTACACGAGCGAGGGAACGTTTTTTTTAAATAAATTTCTACTATTGAGCTCTTGTGTTTTGAGGTTGTCTGCAATGACGTGAACAGAAATAAGTAACAGTGTTAGTCTTACACATGTAAATCTCGTTGTAGATAAGTTTTTTCGTCTACCAATACTAACGAAAACTCTGCCTGTTAGCTATTTTATTACGTTTTTTCTAGCTAGCTATATTTAGTTCTAACGGCACCCTCTATGTTACGAGGATTTTAAAACGAGTCAAGTTTTACGCGCGCTGTTTCACACTGGCCATCACGCCTGTTTCTTTCTAGTGAGGTTACAAGCACGTGGTTGTTGCGTTTTCTTAAAATGTTTGAAACTGGTCTCGACAATGAATCAGTTATAGAGTGTAATACTAAAGCCGTATCTAGTTGGTGTCATACTCTCGTCTGCCTGCTGAAATCCCTTTTGGGTAGTGTATCTAAACTTTGAAATACACAAAAACCTCCTGTTATTGCTTACGAATACACACACTATTATAGAAATAATGACTAAACACTGAATATTTGGATACGAATGAGAAACAGATCTAATGTAAAATAACTCATATTTTCGACAAGGGCTCGATTTAGCAAACACAGCTGTTTGAAACATCCTCCGTAATGAAATTGTCTATCGACCTCGTACGCGCAGATCTCTGAAACACACACGCGTGCGTCTCTCACTCGATCTTTCTGAATGCAGTCGGCTTTGTTTAATTGTTTTTTCCAAACACACCTGTAGTGTAATTAAACATTGGCGTAACACGGATAGTCGGTTTCACCGTCGAACCGTTAGCTTTCGGTTTTTCGCAGAAACACATTTGTACTAAAATTTTTTATAAAAGAAATAGATTTTCATGTCATACACATCCATACAGAGAGTATGTAAGACCGTGGTAGGTATTTTTCTACATCATACTATTATTCTTCTTCTTCTTCCATCCTTACCCCTCGACCGACCAAGCAGTCTGTGGCCATTACGCCTTGCGGCGTCTTAGGGCAACAAGAAATTATCCGATGTTCCGTTACAACAGACTATATATGCTATTACAACTGGTAGATAACGTTTGTCGTAGCTTTTATCGGGTAGGTAATAGATGTTTATAGTCCTGTCTGAGCCGAGATGATAGTGATGACAATGTGAAAGTAAGGGGTAAGAAATATTTTTATCACAGGTGATCGTGTGAGAGAAAGGAAAGTGTCTGGATAGAATAATTTATAACATGATAAGAAGTGATGAAGTGCTTAAACCGTTGGGGCGCGTGTTGAAGACCGCAACTGTAAGTATTTACCAAAGGGAGGTAAAGGGGAGAAATTTAATTGTCACGGGGTGACATTTTTTTGACAATAGGAAGAACTTTGATTACGAAGAGGGCGACATTTTTTTTTGACAAGGGGCAGTATTTTTATGAGAAGGGGTATTATTTTTTACCAAGGGCAAGTGTTTTTTAAAGAAGTATTTGACGGTTGATCTATTTATCTATAGGTTGAATAAAAAAATTGATGCAAGCTGGCGGTGATTCGAACACACGAACGTAGGAATATTTCTTTTATAAGTTTTCTACTATTGATGGTTTGTATTTTACCGTAGTGACGTGAACAGAAATTCACGATCGCTGATTTGCACGGGTCATCGATCCGATTTCTTTCTAGTGAGGGTACAAACACGTGGTTGTTGGGTTTTTCTTAAAATGTATGAAACTGGTCTCGACCATGAATCAGTTACAGATTGTAACGCTAAGTACGTGTTTAGTTGCCGCCATACTTTAGTCTACCTGCAAGATATATCTCTACGGGTGTGTTCAATAAATTGTCTATTTGTTTTTGTTCAGTGTGGTCTTTCCCAATATTTTTTATGTTGGAGACTGCGAGTGTTTACGGTTCATTTACATAACATTAACTGAACATTGGGGTAAGTAGATTTTATTACTCATGCTATAATATAAATAATAAAGAAAACTACCCCGTGACCCACTACACACACAACACAACACAAAACCAAAACCGCCTCCATCATACCGAACCTTACTCATCTGCCTCTATAACAGGTAATACTTTTAAAAATATATTTTCCTCTTTATTCTATAGCGGATAGGAAAAAATGGGAATTCACTCAAGAGTGTTTATAAAAAGACCTTCTTCTCAAGTCAAGTAGTAACCTAATTGTGTGAAAGTTTTGGAGCAATCAAATTTGTTACAAAACATGTAAACGATAAAAAACACAATTTTCTTCCAATAAAAATGATAAAGTTACTTCTAAACCACCTTGCTGTTTGTAACTAGACTACGACACATCTACATAGATAACAAAGTTCTGGTGAGATCACTTTTGCGTAGTGTATCTATACCTAATAAAACACACACAAAATCTCCTGTTATTGCTTACGCATACGCAATATTATAGAGATAATACCTTAACAAGACTATTTAAAACATTACAGATAATTTATAGTTAAAGCCTCTATCAAACCAAGAAAGCTAACACTGAATATTTGTTCAACAGCACGTTGAGTATCGCTTAGGTTTCTGAGTATGTAACCATCTGTCACCACGAATCGTGTCTCAAACCGTTTCACAACCTAGCTTAAAGCCGCTATAACACAATCGATTAGCTTTTCATTAAGCAAGTTGCTGTTAGTGAGCAAATAAGGCTGGGCAGGTGTCAAGCGACCTACAATGCGTTTGAGACTAGTGTTTTAGCTTGACTATTTAGCGTATAACTGCTGTAACATCTTGTATATGTATACCTGTCTATATGTAAAATAAACAACACACACACTACCAGGACGCAAGTTCGATGGTAGAACTAGTACTGGTTTCTAAAACTTCACTCTGATCTATACATATTGTAGATACAACAATTAAAATACCGACACACAAAAAACCCATACCCCAGCACACCCCACGATTCGACAGCCCCACAAACTACACCACACAATTAAGATACCTACAACCAAACACACTACCGGTACAATACATCACACAAAAAACCTCCCGACCTCACCCACACCACTACAAAAGAAAACACAAAACCTCAACTCGCTTCAAAACTCCCTTCTAAGCTGTGATATCTCCACCTCTCGATCGACACAACCGACTACAACCCGATATTGTTTAGGGACCGCTTTTGCCTTCCCATTGCGAGCCGCACTCGATCAGCCAGACTGCACTGCTACAGACTGTTTCCAGGACCACCCCTTGCAGGTGGGGTCATACCTCTTTGTAGGTGACGGCTCCCACTAACTAGGTGAACATGCCAAGAAGTGATGCAATACTTAAACCTTTGGAGAGCTGAGTGAAGGTCGAGAGAGTAAATTTTATCGAGACCCCCCTTTATTACACGTGCGAAAATCCTTTGGTGGGTGATATCTAAAGTTTTCTCCCAAAACCAGTGGTCACATTTCTATCATCTCGGGGGTATATTTCTGTCGTCTCGAGGTCATATTTTCTATCATTACACATACATATTTCTGTCGTGTCGAGGGCGTCTTTCTATCGTGTCGAGGGCATATTTTCTTTCATTACACATACATATTTCTGTCGTGTCGAGGGCATATTTCTGTCGTGTCGAGGTCATATTTTCTATCATTACACATACATATTTCTGTCGTGTCGAGGGTATATTTCTGTCGTGTCGAGGGTATATTTATATCATCTCGAGGGCATATTTCTATCGTGTCGAGGGGGTATTTCTACCACCTCACGGGCATTTCCTAGTGAGTAGTTGTCTACGACCAAACTTCACCTCTCAGCGTCTTATATTCTCATCACTAGCCACACACAGCGTTAGAACAACACGTTAGTTTTTACGCGGACCTAGGGGTAGATATGTTCAAAGATGTGATTTCCGTACCTGGTGTCACGTTAAAACACCTCTGCAAAAACCCGCCCATCCAACGTCTCTTTTTCGTTATGCTGCGAGCGGGAGGCAGATTTGCACCACACGTTGCGCCAAAAAAAGTTTGACAAAAGTCAACCCAGCAGTGACAAACTTAGAAGCCTAAAAGGGAAATCTTCCCATTTGACCCCCTCGTTGAACGAACAAGACAAAACGTGCATTGACAGACTCGCCAAGTAAACCGAACCACCTGTGTTCTGAGAGCTCCAAGGGGTATACGAAAAGAAGTGCGGTTATATGTCACCCATAGATCAACTAACTTTGTCAATAAATATATAAAATGTATCTAGTGTTTTCTCTTTTATATTTCTATATATGTATAACTAAATAGCATCTAACTGTTGTAATATCGGCTACCTATCTGTAATATGTACGTATAACTGTTTGTAAAATAATCATCACACAACACGCCCGCCATTAATGAACTTATATATTACTATATTCCAAGACCTCTCCTCCTCCACGTTCCTCCAACACATTTTCGTTATATAAAAGTCACGCGGATGTAGACATATAAACACACACACACCAACACACATAACAAAACAATTCCACAACACACACCCTACTACTCCGCCCTAACCTAACCCCACCTCCTACATTACAGATTAAAATATCTCTCTTCCACCTCCAAAACTATACCACATCACACAAAAATATCCCCCCTAACCTAACCCCACCTGCTACATTACACCTGTACCTCGTCACCGACGCCTCTTCACTCCCACCTCTCAATGCTGGTCCACTCGCCTGCTACACCCCAAAAATGTACACAGCTGCATCCTGACAACGTCACCACATCTCCCCTCAACATCTAAAATATCTCTCTTCCACCTCCAAAACCATACCACATCACACAAAAATATCCCCCCTAACCTAACCCCACCTGCTACATTACACCCGTACCTCGTCACCAATGTCTCTTCACTCCCACCTCTCAATGCTGGTCCACTCGCCTGCTACACCCCCAAAAATGTACACAGATGCATCCTGACAACGTCACCACATCTCCCCTCAACATCTAAAATATCTCTCTTCCACCTCCAAAACCATACCACATCACACAAAAATATCCCCCCTAACCTAACCCCACCTGCTACATTACACCCGTACCTCGTCACCAATGTCTCTTCACTCCCACCTCTCAATGCTGGTCCACTCGCCTGCTACACCCCCAAAAATGTACACAGATGCATCCTGACAACGTCACCACATCTCCCCTCAACATCTAAAATATCTCTCTTCCACCCCCAAAACCATACCACATCACACAAAAATATCATCCCTGCCCCTGCATCACTCCTGCAGAATTAATATATGTCTATAAATAACGTCTTCTCGTTATCTAAACATATCTCTATATAAAAAATTCATGGGTCTCCTCCTCGCCTCCTCCTCAATTCCTTATATAAAAAAAGCACCCCGCCATCTTGCGCCATATACCACCTTCTTGTTATCTCAAGTCCGCCCTCTTGGCCTTGTACATTTTCCCTATATAAAAAGTCATCCCGCCATCTTGCGCCTGCAGCGCGCCGCCATTTTTCTCCTTATATAAAAAGTCACCCCGCCATCTTACCCCTGTATCACGCCTGCAGAATTAATATATGTCTATAAATAACGTCTTCTTGTTATCTAAAAATCTCAAAGTCTAACTATTATCCTCTTCCTATTATCGTCTTCTTGTTATCTCAATAAACACATATTACTATATTAAAAAGTTATCCACTTCTCCTGCTGCTCCACCTCCACACTGCGTATTTCCTTATATAAAAAGTCATCCCGCCTGGTGCTACCTGCACACTGAGTATTTTCTTATATATAAAAAGTCATCCCGCCTGATGCTCCACCTACGCAATGAGTATTTTCTTATATAAAAAGTCATCCCGCCATCTTGCCCCTGCACATTTTCCTTATATAAAAAGTCACCCCACCTGATGCTCCACCTGCACACTGAGTATTTTCTTATATAAAAAGTCATCACCCTCCGCCTGATGCTCCACCTGCACACTGAGTATTTCCTTATATAAAAAGTCACCCCGCCATCTTGCCCCTGCACATTTTTCCTATATAAAAAGTCATCCCGCCTGCTGCTCCACCTGCTCAATGAGTATTTTCTTATATAAAAAGTCATCCCACCTGCTGCTCCTCCTCAATTCCTTATATAAAAGTCATGTACCAACCCCTGCTGCTCCATCTGTACAATGAGTATTTCCTTATATAAAAAGTCATCACCCTCCGCCTGATGCTCCACCTGCACACTGAGTATTTCCTTATATAAAAAGTCACCCCGCCATCTTGCCCCTGCACATTTTTCCTTATATAAAAAGTCATCCCGCCTGCTGCTCCACCTGCTCAATGAGTATTTTCTTATATAAAAAAGTCATCCCACCTGCTGCTCCTCCTCAATTCCTTATATAAAAGTCATGTACCAACCCCCGCTGTTCCATCTGTACAATGAGTATTTCCTTATATAAAAAGTCATCACCCTCCGCCTGATGCTCCACCTGCACAATGAGTATTTCCTTATATAAAAAGTCATCCCGCCTGCTGCTCCACCTGCGTAATGAGTATTTCCTTATATAAAAAGTCACCCCGCCTGATGCTCCACCTGCGCAATGAGTATTTCCTTATATAAAAAGTCATCCCACCTGCTGCTCCACCTGCGTAATGAGTATTTCCTTATATAAAAAGTCATCCCGCCCTCTTGTTATCTCCCCCTTGTTATCTCAAATCCGCCATCTTGTTATCTCCCCCTTGTTAACTCAAATCCGCCATCTTGACCCAAATAACCTCCCCTTGTTAGCTCAAGTCCGCCATCTTGACCCAAATTATCTCCCCCTTGTTAGCTCAAGTCCGCCATCTTGCGCCGCGCGCACCACCATTTTTTGCTATATAAAAGTCACGCGCCACCAGGCGTTTTTGCTATATAAAAGTCACGCGCCACCATCCGCGCCACCAGCGCGCCACCGGAATTCGACCTGTTTTGCGCATTGTATACTACTAATGTTCTACATGACAGGATGGGAGATAAACCTCTACCAATATCAGACGCCTAGTTGATGATTGGTTTGACATGAAAATGCTAAGACTGATTGCTCCTGACTGGATCTCTCCTCAACGAAGCAAAATGTGAGTGTGGGCGAAAATTTCGCTTATAATCTATACGCGTTGTAAGACTACTGCACTGATAGACACCATAGACTGAAGCGTAAGTCTACTGTGTTTCGAACGCAGCACCGTCGTCGCAAGAGGCCATCGCTCTAGCCACTGTGCCAATCGGACACTCTCTCGGGTTTTATCAGATAAGATCGTTACATCGCCTACGTCTTCGTGTGCGTGTGTATCTGTGTGTGTGTGTATATGTGCTTGCATGTGTATGTGGTTTACCCACATAAATCTTCTTGCTGTTATTCCACTGAATGTGAATATCACAATTTGTGAACAAACGACCTGAAGAGACTGAGAGAGAGAGAGAGAGAGAGAGAACGAGAGGGAGGGAGGGGCGGAGGAGATAGATAGATAGGATAAGAGATGGAGAGGGAGACAGTGAGGAAGAGTGAGAGGTAGAAGGAGAGGAAGTGGGAGCGGGAGAGACAGTGGAAAAAAGGAGAGAAAACAGAGAAGGATAGCGTGGGAGTGAGGGAGGAAGACAGAGGGAGAGAGCTAGAGAGAGAGGCACAAGAGAGGACGTGAGAGAGAGAAAAAGAGGAAGAGTGTGAGGGATAAAATAGAGACAAGGGAATGCAATTCTTAACTCAGGGTGGGATAAAGTTAGGACAGGATAACCTTGGTCGCTGATAGCGTAAACAGTAGAAAATGAAAGGGCGAACTTAGAAGGGATGGTCGAGTAAGTACGGCTGGAGAGAATCGAAGCAAAAAATAACAGGACGGACGAATTTCGTTACAATGTCTAAAGTAACACGTTGGAATGAAATGATACAATATGCGAGAGAGAGAGAGAGAGAGAGAGAGAGAGAGAGAGAGAGAGAGAGAGAGAGAGAGAGAGAGAGAGAGAGAGAAGGCAGAATGTTAGACGGGCCTGTGTGCCTAATTCTTAACCATTTAAAATAAGGTTCGTTCGTTATGTCTGTTTGTCTATTTGTCAGTATGTTTCTCTGTTTGTCTATTTGTCAGTATGTTTATCTATCTATCTATCTATCTATCTATCTATCTATCTATCTATCTATCTATCTATCTATCTATCTATCTATCTATCTATCTGTCAGTATGTGTGTGTCTGTTTATCAATCTGGCAGTATGTTTGTCTTTGTCTATCTATTTGTCAGTATGTTTGTCTATCTGTCTATCTTCAGCATGTTTGTCTGTCTATCTATCTGTCAGTATGTTTGTCTGTCTGTCAATCAATATACCTCCCTTTCTGTCTATCTCTCTATCTATCTTTCAGCATGTTTGTCTGTCTGTCTATAGACCTCTCTTTCTATCTGTCTGACTGACTGCTTGTTTGTCTGTCAATCTAGTAAGTTTATGAATCTGTCTAAATATTTGTTTACCCTCTTTCGTCTATGTCTATACATTTCTCCTTCTTGTCTAACCGTCTGTCTATCTACATATGATCAATCGCTCACTCTACGTATATTTACTCATCTTTCCAGTTGACAATAACAACTTCCTTGGCTTGCAGCTATCATGAACCTGGTGGGGAGTTACTCTGGTACATTCATGTCTTCTATTCGACAGCTCAAAGAATAACATTTTCACACGTCTTCAAGCAGTGCCTATAGATTATTACGTGAACGAGTTTATAGAAGAACGGTTTATTTTTTTATTTTTTATGCCGGTATTTATTTCCGTGTGGTGCAGAGATGTGTGGACAGATATGAGAAACAGGTTATTGTTTGAATATGGTTCTTCTTCTTCTTTATTTTCTTCTTCTTCTACTTCTTATTCGAGAGTGGAAGGTCACAATGTTAGACGGGCCTGCGCGCCCAATTCTTATTCCCTTGAAAAACATTTTCGTTCGTTCGTTTGTTCTTTTTCTTCTTATTTTTCTTCTTCTTCTTCTTCTTCTTCTTCTTCTTCTTCTTCTTCTTCTTCTTCTTCTTCTTCTTCTTCTTCTTCAAGTATCATGTCTGGTGGGGTAGTCGATCATGTGTCTCCGCTACTTCCTGTCTCCAATACTTTTTTTCACTTTTATTGAATTGTTTCACTGTCATGATGTTAAACTGCCAAATATCTTATCTCTTTGTTGTCCTCTGCTTCTTTTGCCTTCACTAGGATATGGATATGGTACTTAAATTGTTTTGTGGAGAGCGGTTGAGGTTGTTAAATTGTTACACCGTTCTGCCTTTGTTTTTCTTTGGCAACTTGATAACGAACATGAAACCAATACCGCAGTTAGCTCCCTTGTAATAATCCTGTGTCTTAATAACGCATTTACATATTCGGACAGTGGTGATTTCTGCAGTAGCTAGTATTATTAAATAAGATCGCTGGTTCTATGCCCAACCTTCCTTGTTATGGGGGGGGGGGGGGGGGGGGGGGGATTTTCAAAAAGATCCACACGCAAGAAAGAGTTATGTCGAAAATATAAGGAAATTATAATTATTATCCCCCCTACTTAGTTTGTCTATTTTGTTTCGTTTTTTTTTTTTCGTACTTAATCTTTTGGTTCAACTTCCTGTGAGAGCAAGGCCAGGTTGATCAGGTGTAGCCACTTTATTTTTCATGTCAGTACTTAGTTCTCACTTTCTGTCCTTTCTGTTTTTGTTCGTTTGTCCCTGACGAAGGCCTTGTGGCCGTAACGTATGTTTTTTCTTCGTCATTTGTCCGAGTAAGACGTATTCCCCCTTTTTTCCCCCTCCTCCCCACTGTAGATAATATAATAAACATTAAGGCGGTTGAGCAGATCCATGGATTATTTGGTTCTCTGGAGAAGAGGGCGCTTGTGTCATTCATATATTAATTGTCATGTCAGCTGGTGTTGGCGATCACGTTTTTTCCCATTTCCTACGGTCTCTGGTGTCTTCGTTCGTTTCCCATGTCACGTGGTCAGTTTTAAGCAATCAGTGAATACCTCTCAGCTTCCCGTGAAGAACAGGTCCCTTCCTCACTGCCCTTTCCTTCTTTAACTTAAGAGCAAAGTCAGTTACCAATTTACAGCTGGGTAGACTGGTGCGTGTCGATACCGTGAATCTAACCCAACACCTTTGTGGCGACAGACCAGCGCTCTAACCGCTCTGTCAATCGGACACTGTGTAACATTCGCTAACATTGTGTATTGGAACTAGTTTATGAAAGCGTTAATATTATAAATATTGGCAACCCAAGGCAAAAGAAAACAATACAATCATTGAGCAATCTGATTATGTTGTACGTGCATAAAAAATAGAATCAATTTCTCCGGTCCGCTGATGAAGCGATCTAAAGACAACAAAAGAAGAAAAAACAAGAGAGAAGAGGTGGTTGAAATGAGGTCTGAGGGGCGCCAGGCGTAAGTAAAAAATATGGACAAAGGTCACGTGGATAAAACTTGTAAAAAAAAAAATGGCAAATTTGCAGCTCGCCTCGTGCGTCTCCTACCTAACTCTCTCATATTCTGTCTCTCTAGCACGTAAACTGATCAGCAGGTAAGCACATTTACTAAAACACACACAAGCACAATATCCCACACACACACACTCACTGATATACACGTACGAACACCCAATATTGCATTAACATACACTGACTCACATACACGAGCTCACTAGCGTGCAGACATATACATTAGCGCAGAGGTACACTTATGCACACTTTGACAAAGGCACTACCGCGCTTACATGACGCACGCAGTACCCCACACGAATTCCCCAACACAGACTCTCACACCAAAAGACACGCGCTTACACTCACACACGTACAACTTTAGCAGGTGCCGGTGGCAGGAATCTTGCATCAAAGATGTGGTCTTGCAACGGTCGTTTCTGTAGAAATTTGTGAGGTTGCTAACCCCACACATAACATTATATCAGTGCCCACACTTGACATAACTGACATAACAGAAGTCCTTTTCTTTATTTAATGCCCCCCACAGAGGCCCCCGAAAATTTCACGGTGCAAAGACACTTCACGCCAAAAAATAGGGGGGGGGGGGGGGGGGGGGGGGGGGGGGGAGAGACCAAGGTCGTGGCCCAGAAAATAAAATAGAGAACACTGAAGGTCTGAGCATTTTAAAAAAGAACAGATTACAAAACTCTTGAATGATATCTACAACACTTGACACTTTCTTGACATCTGCTTTAATTCATTTTCATTTCTCTGAAATAAAAACGGAAACAGAAAGGCAGAAAACATTAATGACAGAATAAAATAGAAAGACAAAAGACAGACGTATAGAAAGAATGCGTGAAAGAAAGAAGAAATTAAAGATAGACAAGTAAATAGTTAGACAGACTGACGAAATGTCCTATAAACGAGCAGACAGATAGAAAGATGGTCGAAATGAATGAAAGAAATAAAAGAAACAAGACAGAAGGACAGAAAGATAGAATGAGAGAAAGAAGAAAGAATTACAGACAGACTTGCAGTAAGGCAGACTGGCGTACGGACATAGAGACGAACAGACACAAAGATTAAATCCAGACAACAGAAAAGATAATATATCTAAAAAAGCGGATGAGCAGCCGACAGTTTCAATATGTGTTCCAGCTGAGTTATTCTATTGGCAACCATAATTCGACATTAGCAACGCTCGTCAAGGTGTTCAGGCTTCCTAAAAGGTTGTCAGCGACTGTCTTACAGGCGCGGGAAAATGGCGTATTGATTTTTGGTAGCATAACCTTGACACATATAGTAAATTACCCCGTTTACTTCCCGGTCTATTTAGACCAAGAAAGAATATAACTTGTGCACGTAGCTGACAACATCTTCATATAAAACACATTGCTACATAAACCACAACTACAATTGCTTGTCAATGTTTGGTGCAGGCTTCCTGGAAGGGGACTAGCTACAGTGGTGTTTCCAAACTTCATCAATAGCGAACAGGAAAGTTATGATGTAGCAGATTATTCCAGTCTCCTTATCCTTATCATTATTTCTGTGTGCGCTCCCTGCGGAGTATGAAGCCACTACGTGGCCATCATGAGACCTCGCACCAATTTCTAGAGCCTGCTCTGGCTACATACAGTACATAAGCTGGAGGAAGATACTCCAAGAATATAATTGTGACTAGGTTGTTGGAAGTGTCAATACTTTCGTGTACTATTACTGTTCATATTATTTGAACTTGATCAACATTCGTCTACGTTTATTTTTCAAACATCACTTGGAATATCACAAAGAGTGTAATTGGTTTTATTTATTTATTTATTTTTTTGCCTTCTTCTGGCGAGGCGAGGCGCGTTCCTTTCAACCTTTGTGGTTATATCAGAGCGCATTTACCATCAAAAAAAAAAAAAAGTCAACTCTGTTGACTGCTAGCTTTGATAGATACCAAGTCCTGAAGAGGACCAACATTATCTATCTGCTAGCATAAAGCCCTAAAAAGGACTCGCCAACTACGCCAACGCCCGAGCTAGTCCAGATTTTGTGTCTTTTCTTGAGTGTAATAGATTTTTTTTTAAATAGGTCTTTTCTACTTTTCTTTGTAGCACGCCCCTTTCAACCATCTACCATATACATGGAGCTGGTTATATCAGGACGTGTTTCATTTATTGTAATATGCTTTTGTTAGTATTTATTTTATACTATATTATCTCTAGTATGGTTTTTTATTTTTTCTTTAAATGTTGTAGTTATAGTTCAATGTTGTTTTATTAACCCAAATATGATATTGTCTAAACTGATATGTTTTTATCTAACACTGGAGGGTTTTTGGTCAATCCGTATTTAACTGGGGGTAGTCTTTCACCAATGTATAGACTACTGGCTCGCATCGAATGTAATAGATGTTGTTGTTGTTGTTTGATGAGGTGATTGGTGGAGAGCGGGCACTTAACAGCTGACCGTTATTGCCTCTTCTCGTTCCATCTTGGTCTACCCTGTTCAACCTGAAATTTGGTTATAATTGGGGTATTTAGTGTCATTTTATTTTTTAATTTTGTATTCAATTTAAATAGCTATTGTCTTTAGCAGTTGCTGATTTTAATTTATATTAGTATTTGTCCATTTTATTTTCTCTTTTGTATTGTTTCTTGATAACTATTGTCCTTTACACTTGGTTTTACTTTGTATTAGTATTTGTTCTTTTTGAGTTGTTGTTTTTTATTTTATTTAATACCTTGTTGTCTTTCCTTGTCCTATGTGTAGTTAGTAAGTTTTTTTTATTTTGTGTTTTTTGTGTTTTTTTGTTACTAACCTTATATGTTTTCCTTTGTTTTATGTATATATCTTTGAAGTATTGATTGGGCATCTCTTGGGGCATCTATACTTAAATCCTTATCACCTGTCAAGTCTATATTGTGATTTCTATAGTAAGTTTTTAATTCAAGCCTTTGTTGTTCGTACTTTTTACAGTGGATCGGGTAGTGGTTGTGGTGAAGTGGGATGTTATAAATATATATAGGGGACTTAGTGTACTGACTGAGATCAGCTGTGAAGGTATCTATATCTATTAAGAGTAGTGTATTATAGATAACCTTACTTGCTACCACATATCTCTATATCTCAGTCAGAATTATTCTGGAATAGTGTGATGCTACGTTATGTGTCTAGGGTATGTGTATGATGAAGTGTAAGTCACAACAACAGACAGATAAACAATTTAATGTAATCCACTACTCTTGACAACACTGTGACACTCACATACATATAACACTCTACAAAGATATCTTAAAAGAGTCACTGATAAACTTTCAAATAACAATATGTATTCATTACTGGCATGAATGAATATGTGTCCTGATTCAACTACAAGGGAACCAGGAATCACAATCAATTTAAATTACAAGTTATGTACAGAATGTATTTAATATGGATATTGTAGTGACATATATTATTACAAATGTTCTATGTGTGTCAGTTGTGTAGTAGTAAAATGAGGTAATACTGGTTTTGTTTTGTTCAAGCTCTGTTGGTATTTGTCATCATGACTTCAATAGTTTGTCTTTAGGGACTAGTATTGGAGATGTTCACAGTTCCTGATTTTAAGACAAGTAAATTCCCCTCTTAATGTTAATTTTACAAAGTCAGTTCAAGATGAGGGGACATAATGTTGAGCTCAGCTGGCCAAGTTAGCTTATCTGGCGTGATGGCGGCAGGAAAGGACTCCTCTGCTCGAATTCTCCTCTGGGCTCTGGAGACACCTCACTGATAGCTAAAAGGACCAAGGAGTATGCTGTCCGACACTGGATTCAGCAAAGCTCTGACTAGGTGCTGCTCAGTACCATCAAGACCACTGTCCCACAATTCATACGAATAAACACAGATACGTTGATTAGCAATGAATTCTGGCACAAACTGGCACAAATTTCCATCTGCCTATGTTCCAGGCTTTTATTTAACACAATTATGAGCTGGCTTCAACGCACTGTTGCTTTATCAAGATCATTTAAACAAGTGGTCTCGAACTAACGCTCCCAAGTGTGTATATCAGCGAGACTGGCCAATGAGCCACGTTTCGACAAGTGTTTGAAAAAATGTTACCTTTTCCCGTTTCCCCTAACAACGAAAGATAGTATTTATAGTTCGACCAATCGTGGTTAGGCTTTCATTTGTTGCGCTCCAATCAATTTGGAGTTTACATGGTAGGCTATTTATGTAACGTAAGGTTTTTTTCAAACACGTTATAAAAAAATTTTATGAGCAGAAATGATTTCATGCTGTCAGGCAGCCTCACTATTTTATTTTGGGTATAATTTATTAATTCCTGGACTATTGGCGTAACGTTTTACATATTATTTGTCAGCAAGCCCTAAGGAACCCAATTTTCCCACTTTAAAAGAGCTACGTGGCTGCGTTCAAAATATGTATTTTCTACCTCCTGTTTCGAAGATATGCTGTCTGGGTACTGTTATGTTTTCAACCGTAAACCCATCTATTGTTATCTTTCCTAATAAGCGTTTTTTATGATTTTAAAACCTAACTCTGGGGAAGGGTAGTGTATTTTATCACTGTCCGTCTGAAAAAAAAAGTTAGTGCTTGTAGCCTAACACGCGTGATAGTAGTAATTGTGTATCGCGCGACGCGTGTTTAATGTTCGGCTTTCTGCCTCTCCCTTCTCGCTATCCTTTTGTCCATCTGTTCGTTCGTTTTGGTAACGTAATGTAGAAAAAGACATGAATGGAATTTAAAATTTAGGTCATTACGCAGTCTGCCTCTTAATGTTTTTCCAAGAAATACAGCACACGTTTCATTGAAGAAAGCGGGTATAATACAGTAAGCTTTTACTATCAACGTGAAAGCGTTACAATTTGCAGACGAAGCAGAAAACAAGGGGGATTTCGAGTACATTCTTTGTGACAGCACTGTCATTTTACCATTGCTCTTTTCTTTATTATATGTATTTATTAGGCTTTATATTTAATTGATAATTTATATATATGTGGATTAGAATATTCCATGACACCTCCCCTCTTAAAACAGACATTATATGTCAGTCCTTTATTCTATATACACATAGAGAAATTTATTATTATTTCTGGGGTTTACGGTGATTCTCATCACACGGATGGCGGCTTAAAAAATCCGCTCCCAAATTGGTTTTTCCAGATATATACTCGATGCTAAAATTATATGGAGCCAAAAGTAAAGACCATCGGAGTAACCTGGAGTTCTCATGCTTAGCCTGTGCTAGAAACGATAAAGGTTTGTGATCTGTTTGCAACTTAAATGCCTTCCCATATAGATAAATATTGAATTTCTTTATTGCCCATATTACTGCAAGACATTCTTTTTCGCTAGTTGAGTAGTTGATTTCAGCTTTATTCAACTTTCTGCTAGCATATGCCACTGGGCTTAATTCCCCATCCAATGCATCTGATTTCTGTAGTAGAGTTGCACCTAACCCAATATTACTTGCATCCGTCCTTACTATGAATTCTTGACTTAAGTCAGGTAATTTCAAAATGGGTTTACTTGTGAGCTTTTCCTTCAATTCTTGGTAAGTCATTTCACATTGTGGTGTCCATGTAATGCGATCTGGAAGTCCTTTACGTGTCAATTCAGTTAACGGTGCACATATGGAATTAAAGTTTTTGATATACTTCTGGTAGAAACCACATAATGAGACAAAGGATCTCACGTCCTTCTTGGTTTGTGGTCTCGGGGCTTTCTGTAGTTTTCTCTAAATTCTTTGGGTCAGGGGTCATGTTTCCCTGATAAACTGTGTGTCCCAAAAATTCCAATTCTTTACATCCAACGCAACATTTGGTTGGTCGGGCTGTTAAATTTGCCTCCCTAAGTCGATCAAACAGCATGTTCAGAGAGTCAATGTGTTCCTCAAATGTTTCTGTTGCTATAAGGATATCATCCATAAAATTTGTTATACAGGGATTATTCAGAGGATCCAATAATTTTCTCATCATTCTAGAGAAGACACTAGGCGCATTCTTCAATCCAAATGGCAATCTATTAAACTCATAGTGTCCTTCTGAGGTACTAAAAGCTAGGTATGGTCTAACCTCAGGCTTTACTGGAATCTGATAGTATCCTTTACTCAGATCCACTTTTGAGAAATATTTCGCTTTATTTAGTCTGGCAAACAGCTGATTTGTATCCGGCAATGGATCCACCTGTCCTTCTGTAATAGCATTCAGTCTCCTGTAATCTATACAGAGTCTATGTTCTCCAGAGGGCTTCCTTAAAAGTACAACACCGGAACTATACGAAGACTCACTGTGCGAAATAATTCCTTCCTTCAATAGATAATCTATCTCTTCCTTCAAAGCTTTCTCCTTAGCAAACGGAATCGAATATGGTTTCATACAGACAGGTGTGGAGTCTATTAGTTTCATATCATATTCCAATAGGTTTGTATGCCCTGGTCGGTCTGTTAACACCTCTGCATGATTATTTAGAACCTGTTGCACTCTCTCTTTCTGAGTTTTCGTTAAATGTGTACTGATTTTCACCTGTGCTGCTGTCTCACAGGGGTGTAATGGATATTCAAATGATGAAAGTGGTTCCTTTTTCATCTCCATGGCGATGGACAAGGTCAACAAGTGTGTCTCTTCCTGATGTTCTCTTTCCAAATATTTCTTCAGGAGATTCACATGATAGATTTTTTCTTTCCCCTTCTTATCTATCTTATAATTTGTTCTAGACACCTTCTCTAAAACTGTATATGGACCCTGCCATCCAATTTGTAACTTATTCTGACTCCCAGGCAAAAGAAGCAGTACTTTCTCTCCCACAGCCAAATTTCTGTCTTTCGCCTTCCTGTTATAATAGGCAGCATGTTTCTTCCTGGCTTGTTTCAAATTTTCATTGGCAAGTTTCCAGCCAGTTTTCAACCGAGTGGTCAGCTCATTCACATATTGGTATGAAGATGTAATGTTTTCCTCTGCCTTTTCATCAGTCCACGTTCTTAACAAAGCTTCAAGTGGACCTTTTATTGGCCTTCCAAACAATAATGTTGCCGGGGCCATACCGGTTGAACTATGGGGTACCTCCCGATAAGCAAAGAGGGCGGCGTGCAGGTACTGGTCCCATGTATCTGGTTTTTCGTGTGCCAACTTTCTCAGGATCGACATCAATGTGCCGTTAAATCTTTCCACTTGGCCGTTCCCTTGGGGATGATACACACTACAATGGAAGTGTTTGGCCTGGAAGATCCTGAAAACTTCTTCAGTTAGTTTCCCCTTGAACTGAGAGCCATTATCAGTCAAGATTTGATTGGGAAAGCCTAACCTTGTGAAAATTGTGAGCAATGCCTCTGCCACATGTTTAGAATCAATCGATGACAGGGCTACTGCCTCTCCCCACATAGAACAAGTGTCCACCAGAGTCAGAATGTAGCTGTTCCTTCTCTTGGTTCGGGTGAGAGGTCCCACAAGATCCACGGCAACTCTCTCAAAGGGTGTTCCCACTATGGGCATTTCCCCCAGAGTTGCTGGTGCAGTCCAATGTTTAGGTGCTACTCGTTGGCACTCTGGACAGGATTTTACATATCGTTTGATATCTTCAGTTATTCCTGGCCAGAAATAGTGACAAGCTATTCGCTGTCCTGTTGCGCTGATTCCCATATGACCACTGAAGGGAATCGCATGCCCTAGTTCCAACACTTTAGTCCTATATGAAGTGGGAAGGACCAGCTGTCCGTGACCATTGGATTCAGATCCAGCCTTCCTATATATCAGTTTGTTCTTCATATAAAACTCTCCCTTGCCTGGAGGTGTATGAGATTTGGGCAACTTCTTGAAACATGGCTTGAGTGTTTTGTCCTCAGCCTGTGCCTTCCTCATCTCATCTGGGTGAGTATTTATGGGATTATCCTCCTCCTTCTTTGACTGTGATCTGGTCTGCACTGTTGCCAATATCACAGGTCTCTTGGGATTCCCCAAGAAGACATATCTACACCCCAATATTAGAGGGTAGATTGGCTCATTTATCACTGCTGCTTTTATGATCCTTCCACATATCGCGTTTTCACTTTTATTCGGGCGACGGGAAGTGTCATGGTAGCTACATCCTTGGTTGCAGTTTGAATCTCCACTGTTTCTGTGGTGTATTGATCGGCCTGCACCAGGTGAGAACTCACAACGGAATCGTAATCTAAACCGGTATCATATAAACATCTTATAGTGACACCATTACAGATGACATCTTCACACACTGGGGGGTGGTATGGTTCCTGTAATTCTTCAGGTTTGCCCTTCTTTTCCTTTTTCCCCGATGTCATAGCAGCAAAATGAGGAGGTTTCCTTCTACAATGGTCAGTGTCATGATTGTTCATCTTACAATTTTTACACCACCTTTTTCCTTGGTTGAAAGATTTTCTTTCATCATATTTCCTTTCATCGAATTGTGGGAATTTATTTTTATTTTCATACCGTGGCCTATCAAATTGGTGCTTACCTTTATTTTGATCCTTAGGATCAAATTTATTAAAGTTCTGTGGTGCCCTAAAGTTGTCCACCTGTTTCTTTTTATTACCTGTTACCTCTGCTTGAGCTGCTTGATACCTTTCAGCAACATTTAGCAACTCACCCAGCCTCTCTGCACCTTGTTCCATGAGAAACTTTCTCAGGTCTGGAGCCATGGACTCTCTTAATTGCTCTATAAGGACCATTTCCTTAAGATCTTGGGTTTTCCCCAGAGAAGTCCATTTCTCCAAGTATGTCTCTATTCGTGCAGAGAACTGGTGATAGGTTTCACCTGACAGTAGTTTAGCATTCCTAAATTTTTTCCTGTAAAACTCTGCATTCTTTTCATACCTTAACAAAAGAGCCTGCTTTAGCATGTCATAATTTTCCTGATCACCTCTGCTCATTTTTGCAAAAACTTCATAAGCTGCCCCACGAAGTCCCTGAGATAACTTTAAGCTCCACCTTTCTCTCTCTAACCCATACGTGGTAGCTAATAGCTCATACCTATTTAGGTAGCTCTCTATATCATCGTCTTTCTCAACAAAATGATCTAAATGAAAATTCATAGCTGAGGTTGAGGCTCCTTGAGTAACCGTAGCATCAGAGGCAAAGGGACTGGCACCATTTTCAGGAGCATGGCCTTGAAACTCAAACTCCCTTAGTCGTAACTCATGTTCCCTTTGTAATCTTTTATCTTCTGCTTCCCTTTCTGCAGCTAATTTCCTCTCTTCTGCAGCTAATTTCTTCTCTTCCCTTTCTGCAGCTAATCTTTTGTCTTCCCTTTCTGCAGCCAATCTTCTGTCTTCTCTTTCTGCCTCCAATTTCTTAGCCTCAGCCTCAATCTGCAACCTCTTAGTCTCAGCCTCAGCTTCAAACTGTAACTTCTTAATTTCCTTGTCAGCCTCTAACTTTCTTTCGGCTTCAAACCTTCTTTCTTCACGTTCAATAAATTTGTCACATTCCGTCGTGACATAGGCAACCATAACTTGCCCATCTAATCCTAACTCTTTTGCAGTCTGAACCGCAGCAGATCGAAATTTGGCCAGGTCCGCCATTGTCTATTATGTAAATTTATACAATGTCTAACCAACAATTCAATCTCTAATGGACAACACAGGCACCGTGAGCTCAACCTTATTTAATTCCACCCAAGGATACCTTTTAATTCTTATATTCCCTGAAGTGAATTACCCCCAATATTTTTAATAGGGAAAGATTCAAAATCTCGGGAGCGAGACCCCAATATATGTGGTGAAGTGGGATGTTATAAATATATATAGGGGACTTAGTGTACTGACTGAGATCAGCTGTGAAGGTATCTATATCTATTAAGAGTAGTGTATTATAGATAACCTTACTTGCTACCACATATCTCTATATCTCAGTCAGAATTATTCTGGAATAGTGTGATGCTACGTTATGTGTCTAGGGTATGTGTATGATGAAGTGTAAGTCACAACAACAGACAGATAAACAATTTAATGTAATCCACTACTCTTGACAACACTGTGACACTCACATACATATAACACTCTACAAAGATATCTTAAAAGAGTCACTGATAAACTTTCAAATAACAATATGTATTCATTACTGGCATGAATGAATATGTGTCCTGATTCAACTACAAGGGAACCAGGAATCACAATCAATTTAAATTACAAGTTATGTACAGAATGTATTTAATATGAATATTGTAGTGACATATATTATTACAAATGTTCTATGTGTGTCAGTTGTGTAGTAGTAAAATGAGGTAATACTGGTTTTGTTTTGTTCAAGCTCTGTTGGTATTTGTCATCATGACTTCAATAGTTTGTCTTTAGGGACTAGTATTGGAGATGTTCACAGTTCCTGATTTTAAGACAAGTAAATTCCCCTCTTAATGTTAATTTTACAAAGTCAGTTCAAGATGAGGGGACATAATGTTGAGCTCAGCTGGCCAAGTTAGCTTATCTGGCGTGATGGCGGCAGGAAAGGACTCCTCTGCTCGAATTCTCCTCTGGGCTCTGGAGACACCTCACTGATAGCTAAAAGGACCAAGGAGTATGCTGTCCGACACTGGATTCAGCAAAGCTCTGACTAGGTGCTGCTCAGTACCATCAAGACCACTGTCCCACAATTCATACGAAATAACACAGATACGTTGATTAGCAATGAATTCTGGCACAAACTGGCACAAATTTCCATCTGCCTATGTTCCAGGCTTTTATTTAACACAATTATGAGCTGGCTTCAACGCACTGTTGCTTTATCAAGATCATTTAAACAAGTGGTCTCGAACTAACGCTCCCAAGTGTGTATATCAGCGAGACTGGCCAATGAGCCACGTTTCGACAAGTGTTTGAAAAAAATGTTACCTTTTCCCGTTTCCCCTAACAACGAAAGATAGTATTTATAGTTCGACCAATCGTGGTTAGGCTTTCATTTGTTGCGCTCCAATCAATTTGGAGTTTACATGGTAGGCTATTTATGTAACGTAAGGTTTTTTTTTCAAACACGTTATAAAAAATTTTATGAGCAGAAATGATTTCATGCTGTCAGGCAGCCTCACTATTTTATTTTGGGTATAATTTATTAATTCCTGGACTATTGGCGTAACGTTTTACATATTATTTGTCAGCAAGCCCTAAGGAACCCAATTTTCCCACTTTAAAAGAGCTACGTGGCTGCGTTCAAAATATGTATTTTCTACCTCCTGTTTCGAAGATATGCTGTCTGGGTACTGTTATGTTTTCAACCGTAAACCCATCTATTGTTATCTTTCCTAATAAGCGTTTTTTATGATTTTAAAACCTAACTCTGGGGAAGGGTAGTGTATTTTATCACTGTCCGTCTGAAAAAAAAAGTTAGTGCTTGTAGCCTAACACGCGTGATAGTAGTAATTGTGTATCGCGCGACGCGTGTTTAATGTTCGGCTTTCTGCCTCTCCCTTCTCGCTATCCTTTTGTCCATCTGTTCGTTCGTTTTGGTAACGTAATGTAGAAAAAGACATGAATGGAATTTAAAATTTAGGTCATTACGCAGTCTGCCTCTTAATGTTTTTCCAAGAAATACAGCACACGTTTCATTGAAGAAAGCGGGTATAATACAGTAAGCTTTTACTATCAACGTGAAAGCGTTACAATTTGCAGACGAAGCAGAAAACAAGGGGGATTTCGAGTACATTCTTTGTGACAGCACTGTCATTTTACCATTGCTCTTTTCTTTATTATATGTATTTATTAGGCTTTATATTTAATTGATAATTTATATATGTGGATTAGAATATTCCATGACAGTGGTCTATGTCATTCTCTTCCTGACATTCTTGGCAGTGTGGTTCTTCTATCATAAAGTATGCTGCACCGAGACGGAGACGCCACAGTTTTTTGTTTGATGGTATCTTTAATTCTTCTCTGACCTGGCACGTCCTCGTTGGTTCTTTCAGCAGTTTGAACGCGTGCCTGCCTTTTCTACTTTTCTTCCATGTTGTCTTCCATTCCTCGTTTATAGTTAGCTTCACTTGGCTCTTGATCTCCGACCTTCCCAGTCTTGCTCTTATATTGTTTTTACTTGTTCTTCCGCGGTAGCATAGTGGTTAGTGCACTGGCTTCCTAGCGCAGTTGTCTATGGTTCGATCCCCAGATGAGGTGGGATTTTTTTAGGCCACAAACGGCTCCTGGGTCGACCCAGCCCCAATTGGGTACCAGAGCAACTCTGGGAAGGTTAAGGCGGCCGGTGTGATGCCGACCACATCACCCCTAGTGTGCCGACGGTCAAGATAATATGGGCCTAACACCATATTCCCAATATGCCTCAATGGGCGTGTAACAGGTAACTTTTTTTTTTACCTTTTTTTCCATTCTTGGCGTTCTGATCTGCCAACTCGTTACCAGCAATACCTATGTGTGCTGGAACCCACACTAGCCTCACACTACATCCTCTGTTCCCTAGTGATGTATTAATTGCTAGAATTTCTTTCTTTATGTCTGGCCGGCTACATTTACCTGGGTGTTCTAGTGCTTGTAGTGATGATAGTGAGTCTGTAAATATCGTAAAAGCTTCTGGTGGGTTATCTTCGATTATTTCTAAACTTTTAAGAATTGCTACCATCTCTGCGGTAAAAATCGAAGCCCCTTCAGTTAAACTGTAGCTCTTTTTTATTCCCCAATGTGGTATTACAGCTCCGGCACCTAGTTGCCCACTATTACCCTTGGATCCATCAGTGTAGACGGCCAGACTTTGTTTAGTTAGTTGATCTATGAACTTTCTGCTTATCATTTTGGCTTCCTTATCTTCTATGTTTTGTTTGATCTTTTCAGTAAGTGAGTAGTCTATGATTGGTGTTTTTAGTTCCCAGGGTGGTATTTTGCTTCTGTATTTATTACTATTTTCAATTGTGTTTGAGTTCTTTGAACTGCGTTAGGTCTTCTATAGTTCTCCACCCTGTTGGATATCTATCTTTATTTAAGGGGACGTCCCATACACTTGGTTGGTTTTGACAAATGCTTTATGTACTGGGTGGGTCACTTCTTGTGCTACTTTTAGCGCTTCTACTGGTGTCGATATAATGTAATAGATTTTTTTTTAATGTAAAACTTTTGCCTCGTTTTGGCGAGGCGCGTCCCGTTCAACCTAGTCGGTTATATTAGGGCGCATGTCCAAATATAAAAAAACCCTTAGGTCTGAGAGATTAGGAATGAATTCATTTTTATATAATATTGATATAAATTCTAAGTCCATTAAAATCAGCTTATGCAAATTTTAGAAACCGGAATTTCTGACATTGGCTCCTTGATATATTCTGACCTCGAACTTTCTATAATGTAATAGATTCGTTCGTTCGTTCCTTTGTCTACTATGTGGCTGTTATACCCTGTTCAACATGAAAGTTGGTTATAATTGGGGTATATATTGTATTTAGTTTCTTCGGTGCTAGCCGGTTGTTAGTCCTGAAAAGGACTGGTCCTAAAAAGGACCACTAGCTGACTGTCTGGATACCTCTTCGTTGCTTGTCTGTTTATGGTGTCGTGGCGTTCTCATGGTGTTCATATCCTGCCTTACGGGTTACAAAAGGTTATATTTGGGTATATAGGGTGTTAATGTCTGCGCTGGTATCACGTTCCTAGTCCTGGAGATGGTTAGTCCTGAAAAGGACCACTGACTGCCTGTTCGGTCTCTACTAGTTGTTGTCTGTTTTGGCTATGTGTTATTCTATGGCTGTTGCTATTATCTTTGGTAAGAAGCCCATTATGGTTTCGATGATTATTTGGTGTTCCGCTTCTTTTCTTCTTTCTTGATTTCTTTTTAGTACTTCTACGATTTCGGTTATTATTTTGTCTTTAGTTTCTTTGTTTTGCTCTCTACTTTTTGTAAGGATATCCTCAACGATCCTTCTCTCTGTTTCAATTCTTTTGAGGATTTCTTCGTTCTCTTCCTTTAGCTCTGTGAGTTTGGCAATGTCGACTTCTATCTCGTGTTTGATGGATTTCATTTCCTGTAACATTGCCTGGACGCTCTGTAAGGCTCCTATTGTTTCGTCTCTTAAGGCATCTGAGTCTTCGTTGTGTTGCTTGTTCGTCTCGACTTTGAGTTGTTGTTTTATGTCTCGCACCTCTGTGGTTAGTTTTACCAGCTGGGCTCTTGTGTGCTGTTCCTGTTTGACAGTGCCGCCTGAAGCCACTCGGTTTCTTGCTTCTCTGAAGGAGATGTTTTTTGTCACAGATTCCTTTCTTGTGTCGATCGATTGTTGTCGACCCCTCTTATAACTATCTTTTTGGTCTTCTTGAAGATCTCCATAGTAACTTTCATCTGGTGGGGCAGCTGGACTTCTTTGTGTCCGGACTCTAGCTCGATCATCAGTTGGTTTGTCTTCTCTGTGTTATTTAGAGCTATTATAACTCCGTTGTCGTGTCTTGCAACTTTAGATATGCTCCTCCTGCCCGTTATTGCCTCAAGGATAGCGATTACTTTATCGTCGGGTAGGGCCCTAAGCGAGGCCTCACCTCCAGACATCTGAGTGATCTTAATTATCCTCTCCTGTAGTGCCACGCTGGAAACGGCATTTTGTTGCTTGTGAAGTTGGCACGTTCCAACTTCTGTCTCAGATTGAGCGTGTGGTCTGCGGGACGGATTTACATTCTGCTTCATTGTCTGTCTCTGATCTCGTTTTACCGAAGTTGCCCGGGCACTGCATGATGGAGTCTCGACTAAGATGACCTCTCGTTTTGGCGGTGGATTTGCTTTGTCGGGTTCTGTCGTCGATGTTTTGTGGCCGTGTTTTGCAGATGCTGTCTGGTCACTGCACAATGGGGCCACTGCCTCGGCATCTTGTTTTAGCGGTGATGTTGCTTTGTCTGGTTTCGGAGATTGGTTGTCCCCTGCCTTCGAAGCTTTGGGTTGCTCATCGGTCGTGTCAATGGTTGCGTTGAACGGCTTCTGAGAAGGACCGGCCACGACGCTAGTAGTTTGAGTAATCGTGCTCTCCGGCTGACTCTCTTTGTTCTTTGCAGGTTCTTGTTTGCTGCTGCTGACAAGTGTTTGAGGGCTTCTATAGATTTTCCTCATTTTCGCTTGTGGCTTGGTACGAGTCATTTTAGTATATTGCTATCGTGCAATGATCTGATGGGTGAGCGCTGCGTACGTCCTTAAAAGGACGCTGGTTATAGTGCTGTTCGGCTGGAAATGACTGGGTTCGTTCTGGACTCCTGGTGTTGGACTGGTTCGGGTTCAATAATGTAATAGAAAGTTCGAGGTCAGAATATTTCAAGGAGCCAATGTCAGAAATTCCGGTTTCTAAAATTTGTATAAGCTGATTTTAATGGACTTAAAATTTTTATTAATGGGTGATAAAACTATGACTTATTGATTCGGAAACACAAGGCAATAATCTATAGTTATGCCCCTTGAGGAACAGTCGTGTTTTTAGTTTGGAATTTCTGGATTGACTAGCTGCGCGAACTTGGGTTTGCACGGGATATTTGTATTTAGAGCGAACTGTTTGTTTGGGAAATAGCTATCGTTGGAAATCGTTTTACAAAATATAGTCAGTTCAGATTTTGACGCGTTAAGCGTAGGTTGAGATATATGGGTTCTCTCCCAAGTGGTTAAAGATACTAAGAAGTGGCAAATGATATTAGGGGGTGTCAACCAGACAATATGCCAATGAGTTGGTTGCTTTCTGTGGGGACAGAAATATGTACTGTTGTATAGCCTCTTAATCGCTTAGAACGTCACCATGATAGTTATCATATTTAATTCAGTATACAAGAGACAGTGTTCACATCACAAGAATGTTGAAGTATTTTCAAGACATTTCGAATCGAAACCCAGGTATGTTGTGTAATTTAAGTCGTCTAGCAAATGCAAGAGAAGAACAATAGACAGTAGCTATTCCTTCTGTGGTGAAACATGTTAAGAACCCAGCATTGCTCACTAAGCTTGAGGTTGTCACTTTAACTCCAGACGTAACTCTAGCTTTTTACCTGGTTGGCTGCATGTAGGAGCATCTCACTATGGACCCATGATAAGGGAGCTAAGAGAGGGCTCTGTGTAGGACGTGACAATTTCTTGCGAGAGCCCAGAACCAGAGCACAGAATTTTAGCTCTGCATATTTGGAGAGCCCCCATGGATGGCTGGGAATGCACAGTATGCCACACGCTTCTTCCTCCTAGCTTGGGACCAGAAGTGATGATCCTGTAAATGCCAGCCAAGCTGGAGAAACTGGAGCTCATGACTTCAACTCAACACATTTCGGAATGGCAGAAAAGCCACAAGAAAATTCTAGATCTACGGTGCAAATATTATCAAGGAGTCTTCAACATGATATTGGCTGTTAAAGAACGAGAAGCTCAGCAGCTCTAGTTAAACTGCATAAGTAAATAAATAAATAAATAAAGGTAATTAACAGGTACTCGTTGGACATAAAGGGTGGCACTAGACAACAGAAAAGAAAATATGAGTGATAGGCTTACCGGGAATCGATCCTAGGACCAACCAGTCGACGCCATCGCCTTGCTGTGACACTTCTATTACACAGGGAGCCTTCACAAGATATTCAGAATAAGCGAGAACAATACTGCTTTGGCTGACTATGTTAACTCTGTAATTCTGCCAACGCTTTTGTGAAGGATTTAAGCACTTATTACTTTCAGCTCGTTTAAGCCCCCACCCCTGATTTACTCAGTGGAATTCTATTATTCTAGTATAGCTCTGTTTAGAGTGTGTGTAGTATATTTGACTGAGACAAACATGCAGTAACTTTAAAATGATAAAATTGAAGTTAAATTTGTAACATTGTGACGGTATTGCCTCCCCTGGTTTGCAGTAGTGGTCCAACAGAATAAGCGAGAACAATACTGCTTTGGCTGAGTATATTAACTCTGTAATTCTGCCAACGCTTTTGTGAAAGATTTAAGCATTTATTACTTTCAGCCTCCACCCCTGATTTACTCAGTGGAATTCTATTATTCTAGTATAGCTCTGTTTCGAGTGTGTGTAGTAATTTTTGACTGAGACAAACATGCAGTAACTTTAAAATGATTAAATCGAAGTTAAATTTGTAACATTACAAATAACACAATTTAATAATCACTTTATGTTTTAACAGTTGGAAAATAATTTAAATAGTTATGGATCAAGAAAAGTTATAATCACAGTATTTATGGAATGTGAGATGTTACAAGACGTTCAAGTAGCAGCATAGATTTGAACTTAGCTGCCATTGACGGTTCTGCTCCTTCTTATGGGTTGGTTCTTTTCGCTCTGCTCGCGCTCGTCTCTGATCAAGGTTGTCGGGGGTAGCTCGTTTCCTAGAAATGTCAAGGAGAGTCTACCACGTGGGTCCTATAATCACAGTCTTTATGGAATGTGCGATGTTACAAGACGTTCAAGCGGCAGCATAGATTTGAACTTAGCTGCCAATGACGGTTCTGCTCCTTCTTATGGGTTAGTCGGTGGTAGCTCGTTTCCCAGAAATGTCAAGGAGAGTTTACCACGTGGGCCCTTCGTCTTAAAGCTTAGGCCACGGTTCCCTTCTTGTTCCAGAGATAGTACTTTCTGCAGGTACCACCAATAACTATGGTAAAAGAATAAAACGAAACGCTCTTCTGAGTATGGCGTTTTCCACCCCGTAGTTATGGGTTCCTATCTTCCTATACCACCATCCTAATTACTAAAATTTACCCTCGATGAGAATTAAATTTAATCCCTCGGGATAAAACTTTCTTTACATTTAAATAGAATAGCTTTCATAGTTACTTTATATTTAAATGACAAGGTTAAAAATACAGATAAAGTCTGTTTACATATACATCTCCACTGATTGAAAAGTGTTCACAATATAAATTGAATATGTTTTCATTTATGTTTTACACTGGTTGAAAAGTTTGAAACTTCCATTACTTTAAAATGAATATTTTCACAAAGACATTTACACTGGTTTAAAGCTTGAAAACTTACATTAATTTTGAAGTGAATATGTTTATAGGGACATTTACACTGCTTTGAAAATGTAAGCATTATACTTAGAATGTACATCATTTCTTTCATCTTTCCCTCCCTTCCCATGCCTTCGTTTGTCATGGAGTTAAATAAACGCTCCAATCATATTCAAACAGGTCGGGTTATGGGGTAATTTCAAAATATTCCGACATCGGATAATTTTGAACGTAAGGCAGAGGTCAACTCTCCCATATATGGTAATAAGATGTCCGATGCCCTTGTGTACAAACTTACAAACACACCGGTAACCGCATATGACCATGTGTTCTAGATGTAGCAATCTTACTTTTATCTAAAGTAATCTTGTCATTTACAAAACAACTATGTCACCAGCCTACTGCTATGGAAACACCTGTTAAAGGTAAATTAGGGAATTCAATACCAACAGAAAAAGAACAAATGAAGAGATGGGCTGAGCACTTCATGGAGGTGCTAAACAGACCACCACCAACAGTAACACCTGATTTTAATAATGAAACACCCACAACCACCTTGCCAATAACTTGCGATGAATTCACGCTGGACGAGATCAAACAAGCCATTAAAAGATTAAAAAATTTTAAAGCTGCTGGAGTTGACGAAATTTCAGGGGAAATGATTAAAGCAGTTAATGACAACAACCTCTTGAGAATTTTAGATATTATAAATGAAGTATGGAGAGAAGAACAACCACCACAACAATGGAAAGACAGTATTATTGTAAAGTTACCGAAGAAAGGTGATCTATCAGACTGTTATAACTGGCGTGGTATATCTCTATTATCAGTACCTGGAAAATTATTATGTTGCATGATGTTAGAAAGACTTAAATTGCATGCTGACGAAAAGATCAGAGAAGAACAAGCGGGTTTCAGGCCGAAACGATCATGTATTGATCAAATATTCACACTAAGAACAATTATAGAAGAATCAGTGGAAATGCAATCGCCACTTATTATCACATTCGTCGATTTTCAAAAAGCCTTTGATAGTCTACACCGCCCATCATTGTGGAAGATACTTACAATCTATGGTTTTCCAACAAAATATGTGAATATAATCAAAGCGCTATATGACAATGCAAGATGTTGTGTTAGAACAAATAAAGGGAATACAGAATGGTTTACAGTAGAAACAGGGGTGAAACAAGGCTGTATTATGTCACCACTACTTTTTGGAATAGCTATTGATTGGGTTATGAGAAACTATACCCACAATGAACAATAAGGTATAAAATGGACAAATGGAAAATTCCTGGGGGACCTTGATTTCGCAGATGATTTAGCATTCTTAAGTTCAACACCCAGACAATCCCAAGAAGCAGTAAATAATTTGTGTCATCTCTCGGTTTAAATAGGTCTCCAAATAAATGCCTCTAAAACTAAAGCTATGAACTTTTCTAACGAGACCTTTGATATCATCTTGAACGGGGAAAAACTACAGAAAGTTGAAAGTTTCAATTATTTAGGCAGTAAAATGACTCAGGATGGTGACACAACAAGAGAAATCCATACTAGAATTGCTTTGGCAGCTAGCGCCTTCAATAGATTATCTAACATTTGGAAATTACGATCATTGAATATACATACCAAGCTTCGTCTGTTTAATTCAAATGTTATCTCAGTGTTAACATACGGCTGTGAGAGTTGGAAAATAACAAAATCATTGGAGAACAAGCTGAATACATTCGAGAACAAATGTCTTAGAAAACTCATGAACATCAGTTGGAAAGAATTCAAGACTAATCGACAAATAAGAGAAGACTCTAGGCAGAAATATGTCTCTGACTATATAAGGAAAAGACGATGGTCATATATCGGTCATGTCCTACGAATGCAAAACAACAGAATACCACTACAATGTGCAAGAGCGAAGAGGAGTGGCGTCACAACGAACAACCTGGAGAGCACTGGTTTCTGCCTTATGCACCGTGTTTGGTGCTTAAAGAATTTATTATTATTATTATTAATCTTGTCATCCGTGTCTTATCGGTGATTAAGCCAATAGCGCTGGCCGATGTACGTGTTAATCTGCCGTGCCTATAATCAACAAATCTGGGCAGCGCTAAGCAAATGTGATTATTATCACCAACAGGGAGTGTCGAATGCTTTGATAAATTCAATTGTCTGCTACTTAGCAGAAAAATAACGAAGAAAGAAAGAAAGAAAAGTGCGACAATTGAGAGCAAATTATAAAAATCAGTACCACAAATGTACCGATACTGCCGGAGAGAAACAAAGGTCGATAGGGGCCGCCCCGTTTTGTCACAATGCACACTCAATGTCTGCAAATAGTGTTAAAATACTGCTTATTCGAGCAAGTCTTAATTCACACCGATATCTACGGAACATCTTGTCTCAACGACATGTGGTGCAAACCACACTCTTACGAAAGGCGTACTACCTTATATATAAATATATAGACACTTCGTACTATGATAAAACACTTTCCAGAAGAAATAGCTATACTATATGATATAGGTACACTTTTATAAGTGGATATACCACACAATCATAAAGTGGCTATTTCACACTGTAGAACACAAGCACACGCCTCACATGCGATCAGCAGACTCTCCTAATAGTCCAATCCTTGTCATGACTAGCAATATCCATATGTCATCATTCCTGATGATTTCATACCATTTCATGTATATAGTTGGGAGTGCAAAGCGGTACAAAAACCCCAATAAAAATTGATCAAAGTTTTTACACACCGCAAAGAAAACCTCAACATAGGTACAGTTTCCACTCTCTTCGTTCACCCAAAATCAACGTTTTAAAATTCCTAAAACCATCCAGTAAAACTACTCATTTCCAAGGTCTAACTCACAAGGAGGCGATTCCCCATAATCCCACATCAACCTGGAACTTTCTCATTTTGATGGGAGCATAGCTGTCGTCTGTTTCCAGACTCGGATTTATCTATGGGATTTAACGCCCCTTTCTCGTTGTCTCTGGCGGGAACAAAACACAAACCAGCACAAACTGGAAGTTAAGGATGTTATTTTTCATTCTACTGAAAATCACAAAAAAGGTCACATACCGGTTGCCGGTGGTTCAATATCCGTTGTAGTGATTACGATGACGTCACGAGGAAGACGTCTGATTACACGGGTTATAAAAGAAGCAGACGCGGGATAAATTTGAGAGATGTCCTGCTGAGAAAAAAGTCGAAGTTTTAAAGTAACGGAGTAATTAAAATTATAATTTTCTGGTAATAAATGTAGTTAGGTCTTTATCAAAAAGGTATTCCCTAATGAAAGTATCTTTGCTAAGCTCACATTTAATAAATACCAGCTCCTCGATATTTTACCATTTCAATTCCCCAAGGAGCATGGGCCTTCAATAAATTCATGCCAAGCCTTCCTGGCTTGTGCCATCCGTTCAAGGTCTTTTTATCTCTTATTTTTCCCCTTTGTGCCTGTCTCTAGTTCTCTTTCAAAACTTCCAGTATCAACTCCGGAGATTTCAGTAGCCCTGCCATACTTTCGGATTTTTCCTGTTAGCGTTTCGAACCTCTTAAACAGAAGATCGTCTTCCGTCTAAGATGGCGGAATAAATTATTTGCTTTAGTGGACTTGTTCGTATTGCTGCTGCATTTTTTTTTTCACTCAAAGTTTCCACAGGATTAGGGTAGCCGGCCCCATGTTCAACCTTTTTAGTTTCCTTATTTGTATATGACTATTTTAATGGTTATCGCATCCATTTATTTATTCTCTTTACCTTGTGTGTGCCTTGCTTGTTTTAGTCGATCAAGACACCCCCCCCCCAACATACACACACACACACTGAAACGTCCTGTTTGTAGTGTTCCATTGTAAAATTGACAAACGTGCCATATTTTTTATTCATAAGTATATCGCCTTGCCCCAAGTAGTGAAGAAACATACAAAGAGTTATGACTACTGCACCCTCATATATCGTACAAGGTGACTAAGATGAGGTTGTGCGTGAGGATGATGTCGTCATTATGTCAACCAAATCGCCCCAGAAACCACTACTGCAAGAGGAGATAAGCACTTGGTGCAGACCCTAACACAGAGACCAGCTACAGTAGTGGCCTTGTACGACAGCATATCATAACAACAATTATCTCTGAAGAAGGTACCGAAAGGGTCATCCAGATCGGGAATAGGCTACTGGACTATAGGTTTTACTAGTCCCTGAATTTAAATAATAATTTTAGTTTGGCTTGCCACCAAAGTCCCATGGTATAGTACCACACCCCAAGGCTGCCGCATGTCCCCCTTTACGCAGCTTAAAGCGGCTGATTGTAAAAGTATGTTTGTGCGTGATGTTAACGTTGGTAGAGTGGGCGTGTCTATTTATCACCTGGCCAGTCCAATGTTGCGGTGTATATCTAGGTCACCAGCGTGAGGCGCTGCCAGAGTGTAATAAATACATTCACACAAACAGCATACATGTTTTCAGGCGTGTAGTACTTGGAATATGATGTGGTAAGTGTGGGTGTAGACGAATGCGTTTAGGCTCTTGGACAGCTATACACTGAACCCACTCACCCACATGCAGAAGTCAGTGAAGGTAGGTAATACTGTTGACGTTTCAGAATATTTATTATACGACGTACGATAGTATGGACGACACAGTCAATGGCACAAGAATCATGGACATTATATGATGGTAATGGTAGTTAACACTTTGCATCAGCTCAGATATATGGTGCCAACAATAATGGCCTGTCAATCTACGTTCTGCTTTCATATACTGAAGTTCTGGTACCCTGACAGAACCCGTCAGGTACCCCTTTGCAAATATACCGCACGGGAAAGGCGGTTTCAATTGCCTAACAAAAGGCTGTGACTTCTTCTGGCATCACATGCCAGGCACTACTTCTCATGAAGAATAAAGGCCGTAACAACGGGCCTCTATGGCGACAGCATCAGGCCGCAAGTAGCGGGCCTCAAATATAAGGTAACCTTAGTGTTTTATCTTTCCGTGTACATATTCCTGCCAATCCTACCGCTTGCATAGCGGGTTACTCAAGTAGATAACTTTCTCTGGGCTTCTAATGTTCAAAAGACAACTTGGTCTTGGTTCCCGTATCAAGCACCAATAATGGGGCTCTATATAACATATCAGCTGTGAGCTCTGTTCAACATGTCGCCTTAAGGTAATCAAATGTACTTCTCTAACCTAGGCATACGAGAAGATCAAAAATGACTCTATTACCTTGTTTCAGAATCCTATAAAACACTAAACACAACACTGCCATTCCTGGCATACAGAATTAACTAGGGGAAGGAAAGATGACATCTCAGTCATACAATGAACTTCCAAATCCCCGAAAAGATGGCAAGGAAAAATCTTCGGACCTCTGTCCGATCACAACGCCCAGGGTACACTGCCAAGACGGAAGTCTCCCGGTCTTTGCGCCAAAACCTGCGCATGTGCAAACAAGCACAGACCTGAGCGAAACTAACCACACGACCAGGGCGTTTCCTCAAGCGAGAGGCAAAGCCACTCCGTATATGATTATGTGGATAGAGACTTAAGACGTGACAACAATTCAAGACCTTCCCTGCCACAGGTCAACATAAGACAAGGGGAAGATAACCACAAATCAAACCTGTCACTAATGTAAATCACCAGTTCTCTATCTTAGACCACCAAAAGAATTAACTAGGTTGATGTCTTTAACATATATGCCAAATAGACAGCAACACTGATGTAACAAAGTAGTTTTCATATCGCTTCATTTCGCAGATCTACGTCATAGTGACATCAGGAGGAAATCCAGTGATAGCCAGCATGGGTATAGTGGTAGACAACAGCAACACTAGACGTTTTGTGTTCGACGACAGGAAGGAGATCTACTACAGGGCTGAAGTGCAGAACCGGGTTTACAAGAGGGAGCTGGTTGAGGTCAGTGTGAGTTGTTGTACTTGGTGGTGAAGGCTAACAAAACTTTTTGAATACCATATGTTGCAGAAGAAAATGTATCAAGGGCAGAATGAAAATGAAAAATACGTCGTAGATGTAAGAAAGTCTGGACGGTTTCATAATTGTGTGCTTGGCGGAAAGGTTGAGAGCAGCAGAAGTAGAGAATGACCGCGAAAAATGTTTATTTGACAACACAGGGCGTGCTTGAACTATGACAAAAGTGTCTTACTAGCAGACAGAACGAACAAACTGCATTTGAAAAGAATTAAAATTTGGCCAAAAGGTCCGTCTAACTTTCTGTTCTTTTTCTCAGCTTACATGTTTTGGGGACCTTTTTCACTTCTCATGGAACCATTACTGCATCTGGTCCATTCTGTTCCAGCGGGGGTTTCTGTAGCAAAGTATTTTACAGTCTGAGGTTGCAAGCTCCATGCACAACTTCATATTAATCGCCTGTTACGACATGCCAGAGTTAGCAGTAGGTCTATTCTTTATTTGGCTCCTCACAAGCCCCCAGGAAGATGATAAGGACAACTCGCACACTATCCTGAAATAATCTAACTAATCTTTACGTTTTCACATACAACAACAATAAATAAGGATATACAACATTCTCACATACATCTACAACATTGTACAGTATTACCTTCACACTCGTACATCCGCAATATGCGGTACTAGCATATCCCAATATTTATATGCTATTATAAAATTCTATTACAAATGTCGTCTCTATTCACAGCTGGATCAACAGATAGCGCGCCTCGAGCGGCTTCTAGAGATTCCGTTACAACCTTATCCCATTCTCACAGAGGAACTTCTCTACCTCCTACCCGAGTCTAAAGTGGATGGCACTCCGCAATGCCACAGGAGGTATAAAAGAGAGTTAGAAAGGTGAGGGAAGGGGTGTGTGAACTGAGGGACATAGGTATTAATTTGTTAATATATGAAATCAAACCGATAGCTCAAATTATCACACACACACGCCATGGGACGCTTTGCACGATTACTAATATTAATAACTTTATTGAACATTGGTAATAAAACTTTGAAAAAGATTTTCCGCATGGATTAAATGTTATTGTTAATTTTTTAAATGAAAAAAATGGTAGGGTTGAAAGGGGGAGGGGGGTTTCGCTAAATACGAAAAAAAGGGATGCTGGCCTTACGCCTATCAGTATGGAAATCACCGGGTATTAGATAGATACATTTATTAACAAATAGATAAGTGGATTGATATGTTTCTTTATTTTGTTCTGCTGCCTGTGCGAGTGCTAATTTGGCAGCCTGATGTACTGGGAACCACAAGAATCTAGCACTGTGCTTTCCTCCACAGCTCGTACACTTTCTGTTCAAGTTTGTTTCTTTGTAATTTTTGTCCTCATTGGCTTTGGTTAATGCATGTCCTTCAGCACAATAACTATGTCTGGTGCTGGCCCGGCAGGCTTTCCGGGAATGTTCTAGCCTTTGACGATTTGAGCATTGTGTGACCTTCAGAATTTATGTCACAGTGGGTTCTATTCTGTAGTTGAGTTGCATGTGAGTTGGTACGTCAATCCTTTCTACCGTGACTATTATTACTGGTCTCACTGATTGATTTTTCTGTATTCTTTCTAAATTTGTTTGTTTGTTTCTTATAGGTTTTCATTGTTCAACATTGCTACTATCTGATCTTCTGTCAGTTTGGTGTCTATATTTTTCATTACAAATCTTTTGTTTCTTTTGCTAGTTCTGTTATCACTTTAACCTGGTGAGGAAGTTCCACTTCCATTGGTTTGTGTTGGATTTCTTTTATGATGAGTTTTGTCTTCTCTATTTCGTTAAGAGTTAGTATTCTGCCACTTACTGGTTTCTTGATTTTGGCAACTGATTTTTTGTCTAATATAGTTTCTAAGATGTTTATTAGTTTATCATCTTGGAGTGAAATTAAAGTAACCTGTGTGCCTACTACCTGTGTGCCTGCTACCTGTGTGCCTGCTACCTGTGTGACTACTATCTGTGTTATTTTCACCCTTCTGAGCTCCTGCTCTTCTTGGGTCATGGTTGTGATTTCCTGGTTTGTGTTGGTACTTCTCTTTTTGGTATGTAACTTGTTGTTACAACTGTGTGTGTGGAATTGCTGTAACACCTTCTGCAGAATATTTATGGTGGTTGGTGTGCGTTGGGTCACTGACAAAGACAAGTCAGTATGGTCGGGCTTACGGGTGGCCGACATACATTAAATATGTATACATCAAGATACGCGAATGTCGTAAGTAGGTTCATAGTTTAAATATCCATAGCACACACAGTCACCCATAGCAACATTGGATCATGAAGCAGGAACTAGTATAATATTCTACACAGTTTATTAACATCACAGTCACGTAGACATCATAAGACGACATTTCATAGCAAAACATGGAGCTTCAGGTGAGGAATATCCAGGTAAACATAGATTCCAGAACATGGTATCAATTATCCGACAAAATCAGTTACACAAACCGATACAGCAGCTCATAGAGCGTCAAGTACAAAAATATCCATGGGGACGTAGTAACTCGTAGCATAAATCCTTTCAATCAATATTCTTATAAATGATGAGGATAGTGGCCGGTATAATCCATGGCCTAGCATATCAAACGTATCACTGGTCGCTAACACAGCACCTCGCTATATCATCAAGTAACAGAAAAAGAAAATCCATCCTAGGCAAAAATCACAGTACCTTCGTAAGCCAAAATATCCCAGGCTTTGAATCAATGAATATAATATATCAATCTTCAATAACGTACATTCTGGAATTATCAAATATTCCTTTTCACAAAAATATATTCTGGAAACACACTAGCGAAATGGTAAACGTCCATTTCCCAGCTCTGCCAGAAAACGTACTGTCACGAAAAATCAGCTGCTCAAAACAGCTCAGTAAAAATTCATTCAAGCGCAAACTCGCAGCTTGAGATGTGAGCTGAATTCATCCGCCTTTCCCCCCAAAACTAATTCATAGAACGTTCGACTAGTTTCTCTGTCCTATCTTTAAACAAAGTAACCACTAGTCAGGTAACAGTTTAAACATTACTGCGCATACAACCCCCGACTAAAAAATTCTCTCATCACGCAGAGCGTGTTTACTAGCGTGTACAAAAAATCCGACCCGTACATTCCAGTCTTTAACACTTAGCTCCCCTTAATTAAAATATGACTTAACAGATTACACCGACCCCCGGGGGAAAAAATGATATGATCATTTTTGTTGTTGTTTTTTTTTTTAAATACATCGACAAAAAATTAAAAACAATTGAGGTCGATGCAATCATAATATCTACACATAAGGATTACACTATGTTAAGTCATGTTAACAAAAAAAGAACAAAAGAGGGATAGAAGTAAGTGTAAAGTAAAAAAATGAAGTATAGAAAGATAATGAGATAAGCATGCAAAGATCAACAAATTCCAAGAAATATGGAGTATATCAAGTATAGACTAGCTATGCCATCATCAGTGAAAAGTGAAAAGACCAGATGAAGTACCAGAAGAATGAGCAGACAATGATATATCATGGTAAACACTAAGGTAAACAATGCATATTTATAACAAAAGACAAATAACTAGTTACCATTTTAAAAATAACATAATGTGCATGATAACCAAGTTAATAAACTTATAAAGTACCAATGATGAACTTATTATAGACATCAATTAATAATATCGCTATGCGTAGTTACCCCTAGCGCACAATCAAGCGCTGGGCAAAGAAAAAATACATCACAACCTCAGAAAAAACATTTTTTTTCAATGTACTAATATCGCTATACATAGTTACCCCTAGCGCACAATCAAGCGCTGAGCAAAGAAAAAATACATCACAATGTCAGAAAAAATACCTTTTTTCTTGTCTTCATTAAAAAAAAAAAAATTGTACAATACCCAAATGTATCGTAATAATCAGTTACGTAAAAATAGTAGCATCATTACAATTGTCATACGTTCAACATTTATCAAAACATTGTAGTATAAGAACAATATGGGAATGAGATGGTGCATTATCAGAACAAAGTCATATATTTAAAAAAAAATATGGTAATGAAATGGTGCATAAAAATGAATCTACATATTATCTTAAAGACGTTATGCCATATCCTAATACAATATTATATAATATACTATACTATACGATACTATCTACTATCATAAAGAAGTTGCATAGACAGGAAAACTCCGGTAGTCTTGGAGCATCTTATAAACACGAAGATACCAAAAACATCTAGTGTGGCGTCAAACTGCCGAATGGTTTCATTGGAACAGCAAATCTTGCGATAAATACCACAGCCTACTCAATCAATATAGCAGCTCTGATTTTCATGGAAAAAATCGTTGCTGTGAAAAAAAAAACACAAATGAAAATCTCTGTTTGGTAAAGGTAGGATTTTATGAAATACAACAGTCAATTTTAATTTTAATCTATCAAATGTGGCCGTGTAAACTTCCGACCCCTGTACGATGTTAATCAAACCTTCCTCCATTACACAAGAAAAGGGTAACAGAGAAAGTAGCACAGTCTAAACTGGAATCATTAATTGTATAGGGCGATTTAAGTGTTCGAGAAAAATAGCAGTGTGCAAAGATGTATGGAAAAGTTGTGAGTATACACATGATACCCATGTCAAAAGGCAAATCTAGAAGATGGTAATGATGACTAAGAGTGTCATGATGGCTGACAATCTGAGGTTTTGCGCAAGACAAAGGAAATGCAGTAGACAAAGGCGTACATCTTAAAGGCTGAACTGAAGTCATAGCCTGTGTACTGAGCAAAGAAAAAAGTAAGAAAGATATAGTAAAGATGTAAAAGCATACAGTAGTAAACTTGGACCTACGTCGAAGTTTAAAAGGAGCGCAGTGAGTGCGACAAAACGTCGTAAAAGACGAAGATACTGAGCTAACCGGTCCAGCAAGAAAGCTAAAGAAACTCATAGGGTACATATATGCACTAATAACTAAGTCCGTACATGTGGCAAAGAAAACACTCGTCATTGCAGCAAATAAGTTGCAATCAACGTGACTGGATGTAGATTCAGTCGTAGCGATAGAGTTAGTGTGTATATCAGACAAAACAGAAGGATCCTCTTCTATAATAGTAGTTAAAGAAGAATCAGAGTTAGAGCAACGACGTACTGAGGTATGTCGAACTGGGTTACAAGAAGCACTAAAATTAGTATGATGAACAATCGTATCATCAATACTGCAAGATTGCACCAAATTAGCAGAATGTACTTGGTGATATGATTTTGGCATAGTGGCGGCAGTAAGATTATGTTGCAGTTCCCAAGTAGCAATTTGTACTGGCGTACACACCTTTATACCATGTATCTGTCCGACAGTAAGGTCGGCGGTAGGCGCTCTGAGCATACATGCGTGTATATAACCAGTAAAAAATGGTGTGGCAATGTGGACTATGGCAGTCGGAAAAGTCTCAACTGCCCCACCAAATGTCACACATTTCACCATATTACCTGTAGCGCAAGATGGATGGACTAGAGACTGTCTAATCCCAACAGTTGTGCATCCAGAATCAAATAGAACTGAAACGGGATTATTATTTACAAATCCCTTATGAAGAGTAAGAGACCCTCTTCCGTCATGCGCAGCTGAGGCAGGAAGAGTAGTCGGAAGAGGATGACCGCAACTCAATGTAGTTATAGCTGTAGGTTGGAACAAAGCTGTGTACTCCGGGCACTGAGATGCTCTCTCGAAATCGAAAGCAGAGCAAGCAGTAGCATTAGAGACACTATTATTATTGTTACCTTGATCATTAACACCCTGGGGCTCTTGTTGAGCAGAGTTAGCATGTCGATGCGATCTATTATTTGGAGATCTACCGTCATATCGCGATCTATCGCGACTATTATCTCTATTGAGAGCATTGTTATTTGCTCTATTGAAAATATTGTTCTGATTTGAACCCCAGTTAGCATTGTCGCGATTACTATTTCCCCTTTGATCAAAATATCTATTCGATGGATTTTGTTGTCTCCGAGAAAAATTATTGTAGGGTTGATAATCTCTATTGTAGTTACCCCTTCCAAAAATTCCATAATTGTTGGAACCAAAATGTTGAGGACCGTTAAATTGTCTCCAGTTCCTTGAAGAAGGAGAATTACTACGTGATGGGCCCCCTTGGTACTGTCCAAAATCACGATTATCTCTCCTACCAAAATTGCGATCCGCACTTAGAGATCTACGGTGCAAATTAGGACCATATGGTATTGCTGAAGCCACGGGTAAACCTTCTCTGACCTCAGAGTGGCTAACAGTCACATTTGGGTGTGCAGTGACGTATTGGCGACAGTATTGTTCCATATCTTTCAAGTTTGTAGGTTTTCGCTCATGTAAAAAAGAAAGAAAAGAAGCGTTTACAGACGACATGACTTTGTCACGAAGCAATAAGTCCATGAGGGCTTCGTATGTATGTTCAGTTTTTGAAAGTTCCACCCAACGTGAAAACGTAAGGCGAATATTTGCTATAAAGTCTGAAAAATCTGTCCCTGTCTCTGGCAATAGAGACTTAAAGCGTAGGCGATAACCGTCTTCATCCAGTTGGTATTTTTTTAACAAGACCGCTCTAACAACATCATAGTTATTCTTGTCAGGGCCCTCCAACATACTTATAGTGTTCATAGCTTCACCCTTAAGTATTTCCATAAGTCGTGCATAATATTCTGACTTGTCTATCTTATGAGATTCGCATGAAAGTTCAAATCTATTCAGATAGAATGAGATATCGTCATAGGCAGAGTTGAAAGCAGGCAATCTGATTTTATAAGAATTAGTATTTGCCTTATTAGAAGTTGTTTGATTGTTTGTCTCATTTTGTGTATTACCAATATTCACTACCTTTATTTTCTCCAGTTCCATAGATAATATCCTTTCCTCGTGTAGTCTTTGGTTTTCTTCAGCTTGCACCTGAAGCTTCTTTTCTTTCATTTGCATTTGCTTTTGAAGTTTTTTCTCTTCCATTTCCATTTATCTTTTCCTATCTTCAGCCTCCAATTTCTGTTTTTCATTTTCCAACTGACGTTTTCTCTCTTCTGCCTGCATTTGCAATTTCCTATCATCAGCCTCTAATTTCTGTTTTTCCATTTCCATTTGCTGTTGAATTTTTCTATCTTCAGCCTCTAATTTCTGTTGTTCCATTTCCATTTGCTGTTGAATTTTTCTATCTTCAGCCTCTAATTTCTGTTTTTCAACTTCTAATTTCTGTTTCTTTTCTTCTGACTTCTGCGCCTTGGCATATTCGACAAGTGCGAATTCTTTTACTTCCTCAGTAGTCATACCAAGGGATTTCCCTTGTGTAATGAAATAATCCAAACTAGACATTCTGCTGTATTTTACAAGATATGTAAGTAATGTAAATATCCAGAAGAAACTCACTCTATCCCAACTTCGTGGGTGACACGTTCTTGCTTAAGAACTTGTATAATTACCTTTACAACTATTAATAATGTTATTAATCACCTATATATATTATGCATTATAATATTGACAGTGCATGACAAAATAAATAGTACAAACAAGAGTGACAAAGACAAGATATAAAGCACAAATGACCACGTTCGCAGAATCAACTAAATCTGAAAGCAAAACCAAAGAAAAAATATTGCAAAGAGTGCAATGACACTGCGAAAAGTAAGACAATGCAAGCGACAATACAGTGTATACACGAAAAATTTGTATATAAATCAAAGATAGTAAGGGAAGGAAGACACTCACAAACAAATTAATCAAAAAACTAAGGTACAGAGAAAAATATAATGACAACAACACTGAGACGTTTCGTCACACCTAAACAATTACTGTCGTGAGGGACAAGTAACGGTCTGAACCTCGGCAAGGTTTTTAGCCTTGAACCGGAATTACCGCTCAATTGAGACTCACAAACTGGATCCTATAGATCGCTCATGAAGGCCATGTGGGAACTGGGATATTCCCTTCATAAGTCACCACTCCAACCTCCCACATAAATATGGAACATATAACATCCAAAAGAAGAAATAATGCACAACAAAGGAAGGCTTGTTAACATATAAAGTGGTACAGTTTACGAACAAACAGCCACTTATCTTGAAAGAAAGAAAACTCCCGGCCTCCGCAACAACAAGAATGATGTACATCAGCTGTCACACAGTCCGAATAAATCCAACAGTGATAGGTACTGGAACTTCTAGGTGACAATGGCGTTCAGACGGAATTCTTGACATCGGGCGCTGAAATCTTGTAAAATTTGCAACCTCGTACTTCTAGTAGAAACTTGCTCACGAAAAACTTAAACTGGTCATACTGTAGATCTTGTAGAACTGGAAACGCTGCACATCTTCACTTGATCTCCTTGTAGTTGGTAGAGGTACAATGTCAAACACACCACTGTATGTTAGTGGTTGGTCTGGGGAATACAGTTCAACTTCTGTGGGTAACATATCGCCCCATATCACTGGCGACCACTTATGTTACAACTGTGTGTGTGGAATTGCTGTAACACCTTCTGCAGAATATTTATGGTGCTTGGTGTGTGTTGGGTCACTGACAAAGACAAGTCAGTATGGTCGGGCTTACGGGTGGCCGACATACATTAAATATGTATACATCAAGATACGCGAATGTCGTAAGTAGGTTCATAGTTTAAATATCCATAGCACACACAGTCACCCATAGCAACATTGGATCATGAAGCAGGAACTAGTATAATATTCTACACAGTTTATTAACATCACAGTCACGTAGACATCATAAGACGACATTTCATAGCAAAACATGGAGCTTCAGGTGAGGAATATCCAGGTAAACATAGATTCCAGAACATGGTATCAATTATCCGACAAAATCAGTTACACAAACCGATACAGCAGCTCATAGAGCGTCAAGTACAAAAATATCCATGGGGACGTAGTAACTCGTAGCATAAATCCTTTCAATCAATATTCTTATAAATGATGAGGATAGTGGCCGGTATTATTATTATTATTATTAGTGGCCGGTATAATCCATGGCCTAGCATATCAAACGTATCACTGGTCGCTAACACAGCACCTCGCTATATCATCAAGTAACAGAAAAAGAAAATCCATCCTAGGCAAAAATCACAGTACCTTCGTAAGCCAAAATATCCCAGGCTTTGAATCAATGAATATAATATATCAATCTTCAATAACGTACATTCTGGAATTATCAAATATTCCTTTTCACAAAAATATATTCTGGAAACACACTAGCTAAATGGTAAACGTCCATTTCCCAGCTCTGCCAGAAAACGTACTGTCACGAAAAATCAGCTGCTCAAAACAGCTCAGTAAAAATTCATTCAAGCGCAAACTCGCAGCTTGAGATGTGAGCTGAATTCATCCGCCTTTCCCCCCAAAACTAATTCATAGAACGTTCGACTAGTTTCTCTGTCCTATCTTTAAACAAAGTAACCACTAGTCAGGTAACAGTTTAAACATTACTGCGCATACAACCCCCGACTAAAAAATTCTCTCATCACGCAGAGCATGTTTATTAGCGTGTACAAAAAATCCGACCAGTACATTCCAGTCTTTAACACTTAACTCCCCTTAATTAAAATATGACTTAACACTTGTTTTCATTGCGTAGGCCTACCCTAGTTAGTGCTGCTAACTTTGCCTATTCTGTTCTTTTTTAAACTCTTGTTTTCGCCTCGTTGCGAATATGATAACTGTGTTGTTCCTTTTCTTTTCGTATCTTTCTTCTCTGCTTTATTGACTTAACCATAGCCGCGTATGATCTGTAGATACTTTTGCTACCAGTTTGAGATCTAGTGATCGCCGGCATTGTGATATTTCTTGTTTTTTTATATTATAATACCTACGTGTGTCGTAGTAATAATGTTTATTTTATGTATGTTATTAGAATATGGGTGTATGTGTAGGTGTCCGTGTCTGTATTTGAACACTATAAAATACTTGAATTAGCAGAGAGACAAACAACAAGTTGATATCCTAGCTAGATATTTCTTCACAGTAAGTGCAAAAGAAAGCCTGGGACAGAAAGAAATATATAGAAGAGAGAAACTCTTAATGGAACTAAAGAAAGAAGAGATAGAAAATGTGGACATACCTAAACTCTGAAATAACAGTTGAGAAATGGAGAAAGGGATAAATGAAAAATCTAACTCAGCTTCAAGACAGGACATCCTGAGCTATGAAGTTTTAAAAAAGTTACCCAAAAATAATACATCGGAAATAATTACCTCTGTTTAACATATGTATGGAACACAGGAAATATACCAAAGGCCTGAAAAGTAACAATTGCGATACCAATACTAAAACCAGATAAGGAGGCTCATAATCTGAGTTCCTACAGACCTATAGCATTGACATATCATTTGGGAAAACTAATGGAGACTGTGGTGAACAACAGACTTAAATTTCTCATGAAAAAAAAATCTGTACAGCCCAAACCGATCTGGGTTCAGGAAAAACAGAAGCACCATGGACCAACTTATTAATCTGGAACATGAAATAAAATCACGTTTCAAAAGGAATGCAAAATCAGTGGCCATATTCTTAGATGTAGCAAGAGCATATAATGATTGCTGGTGAGAATGAATACTCTAGAAGGTTAGCAAGATAGGGATAGCAGGAAAAATGTACAACTACATAGGAAAATTCTTATACGAAAGATTCTGTAATCACAGGTAAGCAATGATAAATCAGAGGTTTAAGAACAACAAAATGGTATCCCACAAGGATCGGTATTATCGCCAACTTTATTTGCTGTAATGGTAAATGACCTAGGAGATGAATTCACAAACATTAGAAACAAGCTATCGCTATTTGCAGATGATGCAGCAATCTAGAGAACTGGAAAAAAACCTTCCAAAAATATATAAAGATCTACAAATTCAAACAAATAAGGTTTCAGAATGGATGGCAAAGTGGGTCTTCCAATTAAATGTTAAAAAAACCAGTAGGAATGATATTAAATAGAGGTAGAGTAATAAAAAAATAATGTTATAGACAAAGATCCTGGGACAAAAGATAAAGACAGTAAAAACAATAAATTAATTAGTTATGAAACGTCCAACAACTCAACTAGAACAAACATATAGATAAGCTGGTGGAGAGCTGCAGAGGACTCCAGAACATGATGCGATACCTAAAAGGTAATGGATGTGGATGCAAGAGTAAAGGTTATGCTTATGTTCTACAGACCATTTGTCATGTGGATTATAGGCTACGCAAGAATAATGTACGACACAGTAGGACCCAGCAACAAGAACAAAATTTGTTAAAATACAACACCAGGCACTATGCACAATTGCAGGTGAAATAAAATCAACATCACGTGAAGCACTAAAAGCAGCACTAGGAACAATGCCACTAAAGTTGATAAGAAAAGAACTTAGATTAAATTATATGGCCAAGGTACTAACCGACAAAAATCACCCGATCAGATGAGTGTTTGTGAAGAATCACCCAAAAGTATGTGAAACCTTACAAGACCCAACCAGATACCAAATATGATGGAAGTGCCTGGAAGAAGTAGAACATCAACAAACTATAATTAATAAAATAAACTGTAACAGCAAATACACACCAGTGATACCACTAAGGGAGCACAAGAAACCAGATATCGACCTTCATCTAGCACAAATAGTTAATTAAAAATAAGGTAGAAAAAAAGCTGTATCAAAAACATAGCCAAAGAATATATAGATCAAATAGCTAAGTGCAGCTTAAAGGTATGCACTGATGAATCTGAAGTAGAAAATGAAGAACTGGGTATACGAATACATATCCCAGCATGGAGGCTAAAGAAAAATTATATTACTACTCGTCAAAAGTCAAGGGCCACCCTATTATTTTCAATACACTTTTATATAAGCGCATAGAATGATTAAATGAAGGAAGTTTTTAGTAAAAATGGGTGCAATATCTTCCTCTGACAGTCCTCTATGCACGTTAAGCATAAAAACAACTCACCGACAACCATGGTGATCACGTGCAATTTGGTTTGCTGACCATAAATTTACATTTTTAATCTGTTTTTTCAAACTTCCGTACAACCAAACAGGTGAAGTAATCGTGCTGATTGACATTCCACGTGCAATGGCGACTTTTCGTGAACATAGTTCACTCTTAATTTGTTTTACAATCAGCAGACTTAGGGTAGTTTCATCACTTGCAAAAACCATGCCACCGAGAAGAAGTCTTGACACCTTACAAAGAATGAGGGCTATAGCGTGGGTTGAAAGTGGTTTATCTGTCCGTGAGGTTGCTAGACGGCTTGCAGTGTCACATCCAAACCCAAAGAATTTTGGAGAGATTTCAGGCCACAGGAAGTGTGGAGGATCGCCACCGGCCAGGTCGCCCTAGATGCACTAATAGACATGATGATCGGTACCTCTTGTTGTCAGCCCTGCGCCATCGAACAGTGACTTGTTCCACTCTAAGATGTCAGCTGAGACAAACTGTAAACGTTAATATCAGTCAAAGCACCATTCGCAGACGTTTACATGAATTTGGACTGGCTGCTCGACGTCCTGCAGTCAGAATCCCTCTTACTCCTGCTCATCGCAGAGCCCGTGTTGCTTGGTGTCGCGAGCACATCCGATCAACAAGGCAACAATGGAGTCAAGTTCTCTTCACTGATGAATCTCGCTTCACTGTGTCATTCAATGATGGCTGGATTCGAGTTTGGAGACGACCAGGAGAGCGATTTACTGATGACACAATTCGAGAGGTGGATCGTTATGGTAGGGGTTCTGTCATGTTCTGGGGAGGCTTCTACAGACATGGCTGGACCTCACTCTACATCATCCAAGGCAACTTGACCGGCCCAAAATACCAGAACGAAATCTTGAGACCATCGTGTGGTGAATGCGTTTATTCAGCAACATGGGATCATCAGGATGGCGTGGCCAGCTCATTCACCTGACCTTTCTCCGATTGAGCACCTCTGGGATGTCCTTGGTCGAAGATTGTCAACAAATCACCCCCTGCCAATGGATGTTGTACAGCTGACTGCATTTCTGCTTCAGGAATGGCAAGCTGTTCCTCGGGATACTCTTCGGACCCTTGTGGACTCGATGCGTCTACGCTGTCTTGAATGCCTTGCTGCAAACGGTGGTCATACTCGATTTTGAAATGTCTATTTGTCCAATATCTATTGTGTGACTTTTGAAAAGGTGGGTGACACACTTCACAGCTTCATTGCGTTTGAATGTGTGTTTCCATTTCTTTACGTGACATGTCACTTTGGTATTCAATAAATGCCGTTTTGACTGATACCAATTACGTTTATATCAGATTTGTTTTATGGTTTCAACCAAGGTTTTTCTAAGTGGCCCTTGACTTTTGACGAGTAGTATAGTATAACTGAAAGTGCATCTATCTTCACAGCAGAAATCGTTGCAATAGCAAAAGCGCTGAAAATAATTACTTACATTTCCCCCCCCCCCTCCCAATATGCAAACGATCTAACTAACACACTATCATTAATACAAGCACTAAATAATGTACATGAATGTAGCCGACCAGACATAGCAGAAGAAATATTTTAACTTAGCATATGCTTAACAACAGAGGCTGCACAGAACTATTAACATGGTTAACTTCACACGTGGCAATAGAAGGAAATGAGGTAGCAGACAAGGAAGCCAAAACAGGAAGAAGCAGTCAATCGCATAAACACAGGTTTGGGCTCAACAGAGATCAGAAGCATAATAAAAATGTCAAATAGCAACGGAGTGGACAGAAGATTGGAAGCAAAGCCAGAAAGGTAAAGATGCTTATAAGCTGCTGAAAGATCCAACACGAACATGTCAGATAAATAGACAGCCAAATGTTGTATGCAATAAAAAACTTATTAGACTACAACTAGGAATAGGATGTTTTATGGTAGAGGAACTTAACAGTGAAGCATGTCTTGAGAAAAATACCATAGAACATTATGTGCTAACATGCAAGAAATATGAACATCAAAGACAACCACTTAAAGAATATTTGAAAGCGCAAAACTCATCATCACCATCACTGGAAACTGTACTAAAAATTGACCTTCCCGGAGAACTACATAACATAATACAATTTTATATTACAAAAACACAAATTAACATCTAACTACCAGAACAAAGAAAAATGATTAACAACGAAAACAAAATCTAAACAAAATATCCACCACAAATTTTCAGTACGAAAATAAGATAAATTACAAAACATTACAAAGCAGTGCATTTTCAACAGAAATACATGAGTCTATCTCAAGGGCAATAAATAACAAGGTAGCATACAATAAATTAAAATGCAAACATCTCATAACTCAACAGGGTGGCGGGAAATATACTCAAAACAGGGAAGAGATACATCAACAGATCTTTGAAAATTCCACAAAAGTCAGAGAATATTCAGTCTGGAAAAACAACCCATGTAATATACTATAGAAAAAAAGAACACTATATACCCTTCAGTTCGTTCCGTCGCACACACTGAGACACCATCACGAAGTCAACGAGTCTAGCCACTGCGCGTTCCCCACTGGACTTTTGATACTGACACCCCTTATAGTATACACCGCCTATCGCCCCTGAGTCGCAGCCCGTTCACTAGTCCACCACAAAACTCAGCGTATTGTGGACTTAGAAAAATTCCTGGTGTTTTCTGTACCACAGCGTTTATTGTTACGATCTCCATTGCCCATTGCGGTTGTTCCACAGCCAGCCTGATGCCTTTTCGGCAGTTTCACTAAGCCTCTTCAGTGCCCTTGTTCTAGACTGTCCCCTCAGCCCCAACAGTTTCAATAGATCATACACTGATGCAGCCACAAGCCCTCTTGCGCCCACTTCAACAGCCATGACCCTTGCAGTGAACCCATCGTGTCTCAGATCCGCGGCCAGATCACTATACTTGGCTGCTTTGAACGAATGTTGCTCGTCTAATCTGGATTCAAATGGCACGGTCAGTTCAATCAGTATAACCTGAAGCGCTGCTGAAGAATGAAGCACTATATCCGGTCGTCTCCGCGATTTTCGGATACTCTCTGGATATGCCCCTCGTCCAGGTAGGTCTACCGCCATCTCCCAATCGTTTGCACAGTCAAGAAGAGATGGTAAACTGCTACCAGGTTTATTCGGTTTGGGGTGTGCTGACTTTCCTGCCCTCAGAAAGTAAGTATTTGCGGTTCTCGGCCTGGGTTTGCTATTCGCCTTCATCCTTGCCAGATCTATTGTCGCTGCAAGCTCATTTAGCACTTTGTTATGGCGCCAAGTGTATCGCCCTTGCCCTAATGACACCTTACACGCTGAGAGCACATGGTGGGTAAGAATATGGATGTTGCACCAGTTATCACTATCGATAACTATGAATTGGCAGTGGTGCACCATTTCAAATACCTGGGGTCTAACATCAATGACAAACTCTCTCTGGACACAGAAATTGACAGCTGCAGCCATCTTTGCCCGCCTCACATCGCTTGTTTCGGGAAACTCCAAACTCACAACGAAGACCAAAGCTGAAGTATATAACGCCTGCGTCACCAGCACACATCTGTATGGCAGCGAGACATAGACAACCTATGCTGAGCAAGAAAGAAGGCTCAATACCCTCCATCTACAGTGTCTACGCCTCATACTCCGTATTTCGTGGAAGGACAAATGTCGAGGTGTTGTCACGTGCTGGTCTTCAAAGCTTAGACAGCGCATACTACGCTGGCTTGGCCATGTCCGCCACATGGAAGATGGTCGCATCCCGAAAGATATCTTCTACGGACAGCTGGCAGATGGCAAAAGAACAGTTGGACGACTGCAGCTGAGGTTCAAAGATGTGTGCAAGAGAGATATGACGTCACTGGACATAAATCCAGCAACGTGGGAGAATGAAGCTGCCGATCACACCAAGTGGCGTTACTCTCTACGATACCACCTTAGACGACGCCACCTTAGATTGGGCGAAAAGAAACTCTCACGGCAAACAGAAGATAGGAGAAAACATCGAAGGAACACCGGGAAAATAAACAGCTGATGACTGTCACTTCAGGGGCACATTGCCATAGTCAGTTATGACTGGAGGCTATTATGATATATATATATATATATATATATATATATATATATATATATATATATATATATATATATATATATATATATATATATATATATATATATATATATATATATACACACACACACACACATATACGAGGGTCGTTCAGAAAGTAATGCACCACATCGTTTTTCTCAGCTAATAATGAAGATAGAAGCATGCAATTTTGCACACTTCAAATATGGCATGTGCAAATTGCGTGCACCAAATTGCACCGCAACCGGCCAAATAATACGGCTGCCCTAAACCGTTGAAATGGAGCGTGTTAGCAACTTGCGTTATAAGCAGCGAATTGTGAAAGAATTTCTCGTTGCAGAGAAGGAAACTGTTGTGAACATTCACAAGCGTCTATGTGATGTGCATGGAAGTTTTGCAGTCGACAGGAGTACAGTCAGTCGCTGGGTTCAGAGAATCAAAGAATCAGGAAGTGGAGATACGGAACTGCTTGATCGGCCGCGCTGTGGACGTCCTGCCACAGCCACCAACGCAGAAATGTTGAAATGTGCTGAGAGCATTATTCTTACTGATAGGCGAATCACTACTCAAAAATTGGCCTTACAGCTGTCAGTCAGCATTGGTAGTGCAAATGCAGTTATAAAAGCTCTCGGATTTTCTATGGTTTGCGCAAGATGGGTTCCTCGAAATCTGACAAATGACCACCGATTGCAAAGGAAAGCAATTTCTTCTGAATTGTTGGAGCGTTTCAATGCTGATGGGGAGAACTTTTTGGCTAAGATCGTTACAGGTGACGAAACCTGGGCACATCATTTTGAACCTGAGACAAAAAGACAGTCAATGGAGTTGCATCATCCGCAATCACCATGAAGAAAGAAATTCAAGACAATTCCTTCAGCTGGAAAGGTCATGATCACTGTCTTTTGGGACATTGAAGGTGTGATTCTTGTGAACGTTATGCCAAAGGAGAGACAATCAATTCGCAAGCTTACATTAAGACATTGAAAAAACTCAATTAACGTTTTCGCAGAGTTCGGCCGCAGAAGAGTCTAGCAGACCTGCTTCTCCTTCACGACAATGCGCGACCTCACACAAGTCCGGCAACACGGGAAGCAATCACCAAATTGGGTTGGACTGTACTACCCCATCCACCCTATAGTCCCGATTTGGCACCCTCTGATTTTCATCTATTTGGTCTCTTAAAGATGCACTCCGTGGGACAAGGTTTGAAGATGATGAATGTCGTGAAATATTCTAATCCACATATATAAAGTGTCAGGTAAATGTAAAGCCTAACAAATAAATTCTAATAAAGAAAAGACCAATGGTAAAATAACAGTGCTGTCACAAGGAATGTACTCGAAATCCCCCTTTGTTTTATGCTTCGTCTGCAAATTGTAACGTTTCCACGTTAAATATAAGCCACTGCATAAATACAAGCGTTTCCACAACACATTAAAACGGGTATTGCATTTCTAAGAAAAACATTGAGAGGCACACTGCGTAATGACCTAAATTAATCCTAACATTAATTATACTACGTTACCAAAACGAACGAACAGATGGACTCAAATAGAAAGAGAGAGGGGCGAATGAAAATCAGGAACGCATGCAACACTAAACTCGCGTCGCGCGATACACAATTACTACTATCACGCGTGTAAGGCCACATGCACTAACTTTTTTTCGGACGGACAGTGATAAAAACACTAACCTTCCCAGAGTTAGGTTTTAAAATCTTGAAAAACGCTTATTAGAAAAGATAACATTAGATGGGTTTACGTTTGAAAACATTACAGTACCCAGACAGCACATCTTCGAAACAGGAGGTAGAAGAAATTGCATATTTTGAACGCAGCCACTTAGCTCTTTTAAATTTGTATATTTGGGTTCCTTAGGGCTTGCTGACAAAGAATATGTAAAACGTTACGCAAATAGTCTAGGAATTAATAAATTATAACCAAAATAAAATAGTGGGGATGCCTGACAGCATGAAATCATTTCTGCTCATAAAATTTTTTTTTTAACGTGTTTGAAAAAACCTTACGTACGGAAATAGCCTACCATGTTAACTCCTAATTGATTGGAGCGCAACAAATATAAGACTGAACACGATTGGTCGGGCTATAAATACTATCTTGCGTTGTTATGGGAAACGAATAGAAGGGGTATTTTTTTGAAAAGATGTGGAGACGTGGTTTCATTGGTTAGAGCTGCGAATATACACAATTCAGAGCGTTAGTTCGAGACCACTAGTTCAAATAAGCTTGATGAAGCAACAGTGCGTTGAAGCCAGCTCATATTTTTGCTAAATAAAAGCCTGGAACATAAGCAGATGGGAATTTGTGCCAGTATTTGTGCCAGAATTCATTGCTAGTCAACGTATCTGTGTATTTCCATGAATTGTGGTAGGTTTGAAATATTCAATATCTTTTAATGAAAATTGAATGTAAATTGTTAATTTATGCCTGTATATATGTGTAGTTCAGTAGCGAACATGAGGAAAAGCCTATAATGCTCCAGCCTGAACAGAAGGTGTCGGAGGAAAGTAAAACGGCATGGAATGGCCAAACAGTACACTGACACCTAGATTATTGATTAGACAGAAATAATGCTGGAATTGCAGAGGCGTAGTAACCATTAGGGAGGGAAATACTGGTATAAAGTATTTCAGATGAAGCTGGCAGTTGGCCTAACGCTCTGAACTCAATGTTTGTGATGTATTGTGCTCAGTGTAGAACTAGAGTATCAATTAGTTATGAAGTAGAAGGTACATCCTTCTTGTTTTCAGGGACTGTGGTCTTAACGTTATTGAGCAGCACCTGGTCAGAGCTTTGCTGAATCCAGAGTCGGACAGCATACTCCTTGGTCCATTTAGCTATCAGTGAGGTGTCTCCAGAGCCCAGGGGAGAAATCGAGCAGAGGAGTCTTTTCCTGCCGCCATCACGCAAGATAAGCTGATGTGGCCAGCTGAGCTCAACATTATGTACCCCCATCTTAAAATGACATTGTAAAAATAACATTAAGAGGGGAATTTAATTGTTTTAATATCAGGAACTGAGAACATCTCCAATACTAGTTCCAATAAAGACAAACTATTGAAGTCATGATGACAAATACCAACAGAGCTTGAACAAAACAAAACCAGTATTACCTCATATTACTACTACACAACTGACACACATAGGATACTTTTAATAATTTATGTCACTACAATATTCATATTGATAAATTCTGTACATATAACTTGTAATTAAAATTGATTGTGATTCCTGGTTCCCTTTGTATTTGAATCAGGACACATATACATTCATGACAGCAATGAATACATATTGTTATTTGAAAAGTTATCAGTGACTCCTTTAAGATATCCTTTAGAGTGTTATATGTATGTGAGTGTCACAGTGTTGTCAAGTGTAGTGGAATAACTTAAATTGTTTATCTGTCTGTTGTTGTTTTGACTTACACTTCATCATACACATACCCTAGACATATAACGTAGTCATCACACTATTCCAGAATAATTCTGACTGAGGTATACATATGTGGCAGCAAGTAAGGTTATATATAATACACTACTCTTATTAGATATATATACCTTCACAGCTGATCTCAGTCAGTACACTAAGTCCCCTATAAATATTTATAACATCCCACTTTACCACATATATTGGGGTCTCGCTCTTGGGATTTTGAATCTTTACCTATTAAAAATAGGGGGGGTAATTCACTTCAGGGAATATAAGAATTAAAAGGTATCCTTGGGTGGAATTAAATAAGGTTGAGCTCTCGGTGCCTGTGTTGTCCATTAGATATATATTTAGAGATTGAATTGTTAGTTAGACATTTTATAAACTTACCTGATAGACAATGGCGGACCTGGCCAAATTTCGATCTGCTGCTGTTCAGACTGCAAAAGAGTTAGGATTAGATGGGCAAGTTATGGTTGCCTATGTCACTACGGAATGTGATAAATTTATTGAACGCGAAGAAAGAAGGTTTGAAGCCGAAAGAAAGTTAGAGGCTGAAAGGGAAATTAAGAAGTTACAATTTGAGGCTGAGGCTGAGACTAAGAGGTTGCAGATTGAGGCTGAGGCTAAGAAATTGGAGGCAGAAAGAGAAGAGAAGAAATTAGCTGCAGAAGAAAGAAGATTGACTGCAGAGAGGGAAGCAGAAAAGGAGGAGAAGAGATTACAAAGGGAACATGAGTTACGACTAAGGGAGTTTGAGTTTCAAGGCCATGCTCCTGAAAATGGTGCCAGTCCCTTTGCCTCTGATGCTACTGCTAGCCAGGGAGCCTCAACCTCAGCTATGAATTTCCATTTAGATCATTTTGTTGAGAAAGACGATGATATAGAGAGCTACCTAAATAGGTATGAACTATTATCTACCACGTATGGGTTAGAGAGAGAAAGGTGGAGCTTAAAGTTATCTCAGGGACTTCGTGGGGCAGCTTATGAAGTTTTTGCAAAAATGAGCAGAGGTGATCAGGAAAATTATGACATGCTAAAGCAGGCTCTTTTGTTAAGATATGAAAAGAATGCAGAATTTTATAGGAAAAAATTTAGGAATGCTAAACTACTGTCAGGTGAAACCTATCACCAGTTTTCTGCACGAATAGAGACATACTTGGAGAAATGGACTTCTCTGGGGAAAACCCAAGATCTTAAGGAAATGGTCCTTATAGAGCAATTAAGAGAGTCCATGGCTCCAGACCTGAGAAAGTTTCTCATGGAACAAGGTGCAGAGAGGCTGGGTGAGTTGCTAAATGTTGCTGAAAGGTATCAAGCAGCTCAAGCAGAGGTAACAGGTAATAAAAAGAAACAAGTGGATAACTTTAGGGCACCACAGAACTTTAATAAATTTGATCCTAGGGATCAAAACAAAGGTAAGCACCAATTTGATAGGCCACGGTATGAAAATAAAAAATAAATTCCCACAATTCGATGAAAGGAAATATGATGAAAGAAAATCTTTCAACCAAGGAAAAAGGTGGTGTAAGAATTGTCAGATGGACAATCATGACACTGACCGTTGCAGAAGGAAACCTGTGTATATGGCAACCCTTCAGGTCAGGTCGACCTCAAGACAGGAGGAGGATATTATGTTGGATACCACTCCAGAAGAGATGAGGAAGGCACAGGCTGTGGATAAAACACTCAAGCCTTGTTTCAGAAAATTGTCAACTTGTCATACAACTCCAGGCAAGGGAGATTTTTACATGAAAAACAAGTTGATGTATAGGAAGACTGGAGCTAGATCCAAAGGTCAGGGACAGCTGGTACTTCCTAAAAGATATAGGGCAGACTTAATAAGGAGCCTACATGTGAAACCAGATGGGGACCATGAGAAGATAGGTACCATCATTCAAAAGGTGGCTCACAATTATTATTGGCCCAAGGCAAGATGGGACATTGAGAATTTTGTAGAAAGGTGTAGCATAGCACATGAGGGAACACCCACAAGTGGGAACATGGATCAGGACCTGGACACGCCACGGGGCAAAATTAGGCCTGACAATAAAAGGAAAAATAAATTTGATAAAGTGGACCAAATGGAATGGGAAGCCCCTTTTCACGGACAAGCTTCACTTAACTGTTTTACAATGGCCACTATGCGGAGAGTGCAAAAAGATGTCTTACCCCAGGATAAGCCGAAAATCCCTCAATCGGACTTAAACAAACTGGAGGAAGAGGATGTAGAGAGGAAATCTCTCATCAAGAATTTTAAGTGGGGAGAAAGCCCCAAAAGAAAAATTGGTAGCGGTCGTTTTGTGAATGATAATTCTGGGAAGAAAAATCATCACTATAGAGCTTCGAGTGGAAGAGACCATACCGGTGCATGGACAAATAGGTCCACAAAATTAAAGGTCCATATGTAGCTTTGTTAAGATCGTGGACTGATGAAAAGGCAGAGGAAAACATTACATCTTCATACCAATATGTGAATGAGCTGATCACTCGTTTAAAAACTGGCTGGAAACTTGCCAATGAAAATTTGAAACAAGCCAGGAAGAAACATGCTGCCTATTATAACAGGAAGGCGAAAGACAGAAATTTGGCTGTGGGAGAGAAAGTACTGCTTCTTTTGCCCGGGAGTCAGAATAAGTTACAGATTGGATGGCAGGGTCCATATACAGTTTTAGAGAAGGTATCTAGAACAAATTATAAGATAGATAAGAAGGGGAAAGAAAAAATCTATCATGTGAATCTCCTGAAGAAATATTTGGAAAGAGAACATCAGGAAGAGACACACTTGTTGACCTTGTCCATCGCCATGGAGATGAAAAAGGAACCACTTTCATCATTTGAATATCCATTACACCCCTGTGAGACAGCAGCACAGGTGAAAATCAGTACACATTTAACGAAAACTCAGAAAGAGAGAGTGCAACAGGTTCTAAATAATCATGCAGAGGTGTTAACAGACCGACCAGGGCATACAAACCTATTGGAATATGATATGAACCTGATAGACCCCACACCTGTCTGTATGAAACCATATTCGATTCCGTTTGCTAAGGAGAAAGCTTTGAAGGAAGAGATAGACTATCTGTTGAAGGAAGGAATTATTTCGCACAGTGAATCTTCGTATAGTTCCGGTGTTGTACTCTTAAGGAAGCCCTCTGGAGAACATAGACTCTGTATAGATTACAGGAGACTGAATGCTATTACAGAAGGACAGGTGGATCCATTGCCAGATACAAATCAGCTGTTTGCCAGACTAAATAAAGCTAAATATTTCTCAAAAGTGGATCTGAGTAAAGGATACTATCAGATTCCAGTAAAGCCTGAGGTTAGACCATACCTAGCTTTTAGTACCTCAGAAGGACACTATGAGTTTAATAGATTGCCATTTGGATTGAAGAATGCGCCTAGTGTCTTCTCTAGAATGATGAGAAAATTGTTGGATGTAAATATTTCGGAGGAACGTAATGAATCCCTGAGTTGCCTCTTTGATTGAGGATATTCCGAATGTTTCATACAGGATAATAAGAAGATTATGGGATCCACTACGAAAACTCTGCTATCACCAGGTATATGTTATCTCCTCATAACGTACATTTTGAGGGAAATATAATGTTCTCTGGACATGCAGACTCAGAGAAGAGAAATGGTGAATACGGGTTGCGAAGCAGCATTAAGACAAGCACTCACACTTGCGGCTGTTCAGTAACATAACCGAAATATATTATTGGTTGTAGAAGTCTGAGGCAGATTTCATGAGTAGTGCCTACTCTGAATGGACCCAACTACATAAAACCATGATAGCACCACAGCAGAGTAAAGTCAAGTTGACTTACATTTATCTATGTGTATATAGAATAAAGGACTGACATGGGATGTCTGTTTTAAGAGGGGAGGTGTCGTGAAATATTCTAATCCACATATATAAAGTGTCAGGTAAATGTAAAGCCTAACAAATAAATTCTAATAAAGAAAAGAGCAATGGTAAAATAACAGTGCTGTCACAAGGAATGTACTCGAAATCCCCCTTTGTTTTATGCTTCGTCTGCAAATTGTAACGTTTCCACGTTAAATATAAGCCACTGCATAAATACAAGCGTTTCCACAACACATTAAAACGGGTATTGCATTTCTAAGAAAAACATTGAGAGGCACACTGCGTAATGACCTAAATTAATCCTAACATTAATTATACTACGTTACCAAAACGAACGAACAGATGGACTCAAATAGAAAGAGAGAGGGGCGAATGAAAATCAGGAACGCATGCAACACTAAACTCGCGTCGCGCGATACACAATTACTACTATCACGCGTGTAAGGCCACATGCACTAACTTTTTTTCGGACGGACAGTGATAAAAACACTAACCTTCCCAGAGTTAGGTTTTAAAATTTTGAAAAACGCTTATTAGAAAAGATAACATTAGATGGGTTTACGTTTGAAAACATTACAGTACCCAGACAGCACATCTTCGAAACAGGAGGTAGAAGAAATTGCTTATTTTGAACGCAGCCACTTAGCTCTTTTAAATTTGTATATTTGGGTTCCTTAGGGCTTGCTGACAAAGAATATGTAAAACGTTACGCAAATAGTCTAGGAATTAATAAATTATAACCAAAATAAAATAGTGGGGATGCCTGACAGCATGAAATCATTTCTGCTCATAAAATTTTTTTTTAACGTGTTTGAAAAAACCTTACGTACGGAAATAGCCTACCATGTTAACTCCTAATTGATTGGAGCGCAACAAATATAAGACTGAACACGATTGGTCGGGCTATAAATACTATCTTGCGTTGTTATGGGAAACGAATAGAAGGGGTCATCATCATGTGACATATTCTTTCCAGAACGTTGTCTCCATTACAGCTGCTCTGAACGCATCACGATTCTGGGCAAGTCGACCTGCATCAGCCAAAGACAAGTTCAGACTCTCTGTGATGTCCTGGGTCCACCGTCGTCTAGGTCGACCCCTTCCCCTTTTTCCAGGGACCATGCCTTCCATCACTTTTTTTTCCAGACTATTATGTCTTTTTATATGACCGAAAAATTTCAGCTTCCTTATTGCGATGGTATTTAGGAGCCAATGTTCCTGTACGTTTAGTGAGTGCAGTACTTCTCTGTTGGTCTTTTTTTCTGTCCAGGGTATTCTCAACATCCTTCTGTAGCATTTCATTTCGAATGATGTAATCTTTTTTGCAACTGTTTTATTGAGTGTCCAAGTCTCGCAGCCGTATGTTGCTACTGGGAATATACATGCTCTGATCAGTTGTAACTTTGTTTCTTTGCTTGTGCCTTGCCATAGGTTTTTCATCTGTATTAGCTTAATAGAAGGGGTATTTTTTTGAAAAGATGTGGAGACGTGGTTTCATTGGTTAGAGCTGCGAATATACACAATTCAGAGCGTTAGTTCGAGACCACTAGTTCAAATAAGCTTGATGAAGCAACAGTGCGTTGAAGCCAGCTCATATTTTTGCTAAATAAAAGCCTGGAACATAAGCAGATGGGAATTTGTGCCAGTATTTGTGCCAGAATTCATTGCTAGTCAACGTATCTGTGTATTTCCATGAATTGTGGTAGGTTTGAAATATTCAATATCTTTTAATGAAAATTGAATGTAAATTGTTAATTTATGCCTGTATATATGTGTAGTTCAGTAGCGAACATGAGGAAAAGCCTATAATGCTCCAGCCTGAACAGAAGGTGTCGGAGGAAAGTAAAACGGCATGGAATGGCCAAACAGTACACTGACACCTAGATTATTGATTAGACAGAAATAATGCTGGAATTGCAGAGGCGTAGTAACCATTAGGGAGGGAAATACTGGTATAAAGTATTTCAGATGAAGCTGACAGTTGGCCTAACGCTCTGAACTCAATGTCTGTGATGTATTGTGCTCAGTGTAGAACTAGAGTATCAATTAGTTATGAAGTAGAAGGTACATCCTTCTTGTTTTCAGGGACTGTGGTCTTAACGTTATTGAGCAGCACCTGGTCAGAGCTTTGCTGAATCCAGAGTCGGACAGCATACTCCTTGGTCCATTTAGCTATCAGTGAGGTGTCTCCAGAGCCCAGGGGAGAAATCGAGCAGAGGAGTCTTTTCCTGCCGCCATCACGCAAGATAAGCTGATGTGGCCAGCTGAGCTCAACATTATGTACCCCCATCTTAAAATGACATTGTAAAAATAACATTAAGAGGGGAATTTAATTGTTTTAATATCAGGAACTGAGAACATCTCCAATACTAGTTCCAATAAAGACAAACTATTGAAGTCATGATGACAAATACCAACAGAGCTTGAACAAAACAAAACCAGTATTACCTCATATTACTACTACACAACTGACACACATAGGATACTTTTAATAATTTATGTCACTACAATATTCATATTGATAAATTCTGTACATATAACTTGTAATTAAAATTGATTGTGATTCCTGGTTCCCTTTGTATTTGAATCAGGACACATATACATTTATGACAGCAATGAATACATATTGTTATTTGAAAAGTTATCAGTGACTCCTTTAAGATATCCTTTAGAGTGTTATATGTATGTGAGTGTCACAGTGTTGTCAAGTGTAGTGGAATAACTTAAATTGTTTATCTGTCTGTTGTTGTTTTGACTTACACTTCATCATACACATACCCTAGACATATAACGTAGTCATCACACTATTCCAGAATAATTCTGACTGAGGTATACATATGTGGCAGCAAGTAAGGTTATATATAATACACTACTCTTATTAGATATATATACCTTCACAGCTGATCTCAGTCAGTACACTAAGTCCCCTATAAATATTTATAACATCCCACTTCACCACAATGAAGAAGTGATTCATGCAGCGAAGAAATGGCTACATGATCAAGACAAAATCTGGTACGGGCTAGGAATACATGCACTTGTTTCGCGCTGGCATAAAGCCGTACAAGTTGACGTGGATTATGTTGAATAATACCGATGTTTACATGACATATCCATGTATATTGTGTATAAATTTCATGCTTTTTGAATAAACAGCTCCTGAGAAAAACAATGTGGTGCATTACTTTCTGAACGCCCCTCGTATATAGCATTTTATATTGGTTGTTTATCTTGTGTTAGTTCTTCCATGATGTCATATCTCTGCCGTTTGTTGTGGCGTTGTAGCACCTTCCATGTTCTTAGGTTTATCTCTCTTCGTCCTGTTGCGCTTTGCGGAATTCGTAGGTATTTTATTACTGTATATTTTCCCTCCTTTTTTTTTTTGCAATTGAATCTATCCCGAATGTGGGGCCTATGTACAGTGTTGATTTTCCATGGACTGGCCAGTTTATTTTACTTCTTGTATTGAATGTTCTTTTTCATTGCCATTTTAGGTGCAATTCCATTTCTGATGGAGGAGAAGGCGTTGTCTTCGATATTTCCGAGAACGACGACATTCTAATGGAGATGACCTTCACCTCCATGAACCCGATGCCCTTGATCAACAAACGTCACAGCTCTGTTGAACCGCCCAAGAGCAGTAGCTCGACTTTGGAGAAGCTCACGAGAAGTCTCAGTATTGGAGGAAGAGGTGATCGAGGGCAGAAACGGAAAAAGGGCCGAGCGTTACCGAAATCTCCTTTGCCTGTTTGTTTATCTGACTCTAACTTTATGAGTAAGGTCAGCCATGTTGATGATGTAAGAACAGGTCAGCTTGGCGTGTACAGAGGTGAGCCATACCGGTACTCACACGATTTGACTTACTTGTATTCTGAGAAATCCACTAATTTTGCGAGTTCTTGTGTGAATTTTAATAAAAGCCCATTAGTTTTAAGGCGTGATAAAATAACACAGACCAACAACGAGTCTCCTTTTAAGGTACAGGGCAGTGCTGATATTAATTATGCTAATGTTACAGCTGCCAGTAATGCTGAACTCATCAAATTCCAGACAGACAACAGCAGAAGGACCCATAAGGGGGACAATGAGGAGAATTTATTCTGTGACACCTCCAACTATATTCACCCGCAGCTGTTCACCTCTAAACAAGGAAAGATGTTTGCTGTACAGAGAATTCAGATTGAGTCGGTCGATGATGATAGTAACAGCAATTATGACGAGAACGACAGCACAGAAGAAACCAGGTCAGGTTGTCTCAGCCAAAGCAGTGAAATAATTCTGTCAAATGACGCAGACGACCAGAGCTACAGCGATCTGCGTTCAGGCAGATTTCAAAGCAAGGCGTCTGATGTCAACAACTCCGGCAGCCTTAACTACGGCTCAACGCCTGCTCTGAGGATAACCTCACAAGAAGGTAAAGTGGCCACTTCTTGGTATGAAAGGAACGCTTGTTTGGATGTTGCAACAGAATATGAGTCTGGTGGGTCTTCTAGTTTGTCGGTGTATGAGTCACATGGAGGCCAGCACACTCTGAATATAGACTCAGCAGGCCGTCCTAGAAGTGCCAGCACACCGAATCCCCCAACAATCGTATATCTTTCGTATTCATCACCACTGCTGCAGCCAGCAAAACCATTTACAACGAACATTGCAAGTCCTCAAGTACATAATCCTGCCCCATATCCTGCGTGCCTCAACCAATATTATGTCTGTTCTCACATATCACCAGAAAGTATTTTATCGTGCAATGTTAATCCCAGCGCTGTGCAAAGACCGCATTCATTGCCTCAGAATCAGTCTGATTTAAAGGGAGACAATTTCACTCAAACGCCTAAGGAAGAACACTCGGATAAATCACAAAATCTGCCATTAACCTCACAAATCCACCACACATCTCCACTGAAAATTACTTATGCAAAAGGAAAAACGAAGTCTTCTTCATCCTTGTCTACTCAAGATCACTTACCCGCACACTCAGGATGTTTATCTAGACCAGTATTTTTATCTTTGAGGGAAACTTCGCTAAACCCCGTGCAGATATTCCCAACTGATGGAAGACAAACGGAAATTCCAACGGATTATCATCGTTCGCCGTCATCGACAGTTCACAGTAAGCCTCATAAGCCCCTTCCAACCAACATCTAGAATATCCCAGATCACAAAAAGAATATGATGTGTCATTGGCAACCTATTTCTTAACAACAATTAATAAATGTGGGGATCTGTGGTTGTTATAATTAATTCAATCAAGTTTCATGCCAAAAGTCATTGGCAACCTATTTCTTCCACAAAATATATTTGTCAGCATTCCATACTAAAAGTAGTCACTATATTTCTAGCCATCTTGTCACATCATGTTACATCTTCCCTCTCTAATTAAAGGTGCATTTTCTGATCCTAGATCGTTCTTGTTGCCAGAAGCTTCTCTAGACTATCCTTCCTAATTCATCAAATGTAAAAGTATCATAGCAGATACTGCCACTGAGGACAGTGGTGTTACACTACACTAGGTTCAGCTTCAAGAAATGGGATGACTGGTTCCCTCCCTCGCTGCCTTTGCCTTCTCTAACTCATGAACAAGGTCAGGTATCCTTTGACATATGAGCCTGGGTAATAAGCCACTCATGTCTGTTGTTTTTCTGTTGTCTAGTGTTCTACTTCTTTATTTCCTACGAGTGCCTGATAACATACCTTTATATTTGTTTCATATTAATTTATCCTTTGACAGGCGGGTCAACTAGACCTTAACGACACTATGCATCGAACTCGATACTTTAGCAGCGAGAGGCCAGTACTCTAACAACTCTGCCTATAGGACGCTCTTCTCATTTGTAGACAATGAATTTTTCCCCCTTTATTATACAAGACTTTGTCAGATAAAACGGGGCTGTGTGCTGTGACCTGATCTCTTCTCTCTCTACAGTGATAATATAATGAGATCCAAAGGCAACATGGCAGGAATATCAGTTGGTGGACTTAATATAAACAACTTGAGATATCTTGATGATACAGAGTCTTACTAAAAAACGTGAAAAAGATTTACTGAAAATGATGGGTATAATAGTGACAGAAAGTTAAAAAAAAGTTTTATCCTTAATAGACAATAAAATGAATGAATTAATTAAAATAAAAAGAAGTAATGGTCATCTCACAGAAAAAAAGAATGTGCCATCAAAATAAATGGGTCATTTCTGAAACAAATCAAGAAAATAAAGCACTTGGGGACATTTAAAATGTCACATGGAAGATGTGAATTCGATAAAACATTTATGGAAATTATGTCAGACAACTGAAAAAACATGTGTCCTCAAGATGTGAAATTCATAAAGTAGCAAATAGGAAGTCTCCTTTGCCACAGTGTGATGTTGTCAATAAATGTTGAATAATCTGCATAATGAAATATGGCAACTGTGTTTCACATCAACATTTCTTCACTGTAAAGAATACAACGTGTACCATGCCCATCAACATTTCTTCCCTGTAAAGAATACAACGTGTACCATGCCCATTAAGATTTCTTCACTGTAAAGAATACAACATGTACATGCCCATCAACATTTCTTCACTGTAAAGAATACAATGTGTACCATGCCCATCAACATTTCTTCACTGTAAAGAATACAATGTGTACCATGCCCATCAACATTCCAGCTAAGATCTTAGACACCCACTAATGATCGCAACATGAACGTTTTGTGCATTTGATGTTTTAAACACTGACTTTGTATAAATGTATTTCCAAATATTGTACTAGCATATATATTCATTTGTTTATTTTCTTGTGTACACCTTACAGAACATAGAGCCACCATTACTGCTGGTCACCTGGCAGGAAACCTGCACCAAGCCTTCATGTGGACTTGCTGCAGTGGTGTCTGTAGCAAGTTGTTTTACATGATGAGGTTGCCAGCCACATGTTTAGTTGCCTCTTAAGACATGCCTGAGAATGGATTTATTCTATTCTTTGTCTCTTCAGAGACTCCTTATATAAGATCAGAACTGACCTATAATAATAATAGCCCATTCAGTCATAACTGACTATGGGAATGCACCCCTGAGGTGACAGCCCTCAGCTGCTTATTTTCCTGGTGTTCTTTTCCACGTTTTCTCCTCTCTTCTGCTTGCCGTGAGAGCTTCTTGTTGCCCAATCTTTAGAGGACATCACCACTTGGTGCAATCGGCAGCTTCACCCTCCCAGGTTGCTAGATCTATGTCCAGTGCCCTCATGTCTCTCTAGCACACATCTTTGAACCTCAGCTGCAGTTGCCCAACTGCTCTTTTGCCATCTGCCAGAGCTGACCTATATTGTCATGACCATTCAGATGGTAACAACACATATTTGATTACAGTAAATTTTTCTGAGACAATTAAAATCAAAACGTGTAAGATAAAAAAGATTTTAAACAAACATGTTGATAAATATTATATATGCAATTATGACATTAAGCTCCATACCAAGCATGGGGCCAACACTGTAGACAACCCCCTTGAGGATGCCTATATCAAAACTCATGCTCTTACAGCAGTGGTTCCTGTAGTTAATTTGTTGTACATGATGAGTTTGCCAGCCCCATACACAAACTCATATTTATTACCTCACATGACATGCCTGAGGGCAACAGTAACCATATTCTTTGTTCATATCTTCAGAGACACCCCGGAACTATACAGGATAATAAAAATTTTATAAACTCTTAACTGCCAGTTTCAAACACATTTACTATCTAAGGCACACAAGAGGAAAATGACAACATGCGAGACAAGATAACACCACAAAACTAGCATGTCAATGTAAGAGACAGAATGAGAAATCAAAGTTTATGAGAAGAACACCAAGCATTAAATATATTGAGAGATAAAAATAAAGCTAAAATTACAAGCTTTCATCGGTAGAAGATCTGCCTTTTTGGGCACCCTAGAGGAAGACTGGGACTTGATAGTTGTCTTTAAGAAGTGTCATCTAATACTAGCCAAAGCAGCACATCTCTTTTAAGTATGCAAGTTTTATATTGCACTTGATGGCGTAAATGGGATTATGTCAAGTAAATCCTAATGTTGAAAGAAATTTCTACACATTAATTTTAAAATAATTCAATGCATGACTTTCCTTCAGAGAAATTGTGAAACAATAATACTGTATCAGACTGAATCTATCAAGTAGAAAAAGTAATAATAGATTGAGAGAATCTGCTAAGAGGAAAAAGTAATAATAGGTAGTGGGAATTTGATGAGAGGAAGAAGAAATAAATAGATTGAGAGAATCTGATGAGAAGGAAAAGTAATAAATAGGTTGAGAAAATTTGCTGAGAGGAAGAAGAAATAAATAGGTCGAGAGAATCTGATGAGAAGGAAAAGTAATAAATAGGTTGAGAGAATCGGATGAAAGGAAAAAGAAATAATGGATTAAGAGAATCTGCTGAGAGAAAAAAAAGTAATAATACACTGGGAAAATCTGCTGAGAAGAAAAAGTAATGGGGAAATAAATGGAAACATTTACAGAGAAATAATTTATTGATCTCAGACAATTATATTAATGTTACAAAGGAGAAATTATGAAGAAAACAAAGCAAATAAAACACTGTGAGTAGTTTTGTTGATAAAATGAATAATGCTTTTTATATACATCAGTACAGCAGTAAAGCATCTAACCATTTCCAAGCTGTTCTAGACGTAACTGTGACCAAGATTTATTTTGTCCCTGTCCTTCCTTAAAACACTGGGACATTTTTTCCAGACCATTTCTAAAGTATTCAGGACCCAGAATGTTGTTTCAGTCATAACTATGGGAATGCACCCCTGAGATGAAGCCATCAGCCGCTTTTTTTTTTTTTCTGATGTTACTTTCAGGGTGTTCTTTTATTTGTGCTTGTTGTGAGAGCTTCTTTCCGCCCAATCTGACGCAGTAGGGAGCATCAGCACTTGGTACAATCGGCTGCTTCATCCTCCCAGGTAGCTCGATTTATGTCCAATGCTTTTATATCTCTCTTGCACACATCGATGAACCTCAGCTGCAGTCACCCGGCTGTTCTTTTGCCATCTGCCAGTCGTCCACAGAAGATATCTTTAGAGATGCGACCACCTTCCATACGATGGACATATCCAAGCCAACATTGTCTGTGTTGTCTAAGCAGTGTACACATGCAATTTAGGCCAACATGTGATGGCAGACTATTCATATTAGAAGGAAGCAATCCACTCTCTTTGAGAAGGTGAGGCTGGAATATAAAGCGACATCAGGAAAGACATAAGAAAAAAGAGACAGATAACAACAAAGATTGAGAAAGGACAACAAAGACAGCAATTACTGGACAGTCTGACTTTGCAGCATGAAAAGAAGTAATTAACAGAACTGATGAACAGCAATTAACAGCACTGATAAACAGAAATTATCAGAACTAAAGAACAGCAATTAACAGACCTAATTAACAGAACTGATAAACAGCAATTAACAGAACTTAAGAACAACAATTAACAGAACTAATAAACAACATTGGGGACATGGGTCTATGGAGAGATATGATCAGTTTGTACGGTACTGAAGGAGAAGTTTTATTGTAGCATCGTTGTAAATGTTAAAAAATCTGAAATTAACGCTAATGAACTCCATTGCTACTGCTTTCGAACCATTCTGAGCATCATGTTTGGCAGTCTCAGCTCATCTTGTGTTTGTATTTACATGTATTATTAAGTGGAAATTTAGCATTTATTTTTGTACATAAAATTTTCATAGACATAATGTCACGAAAAAGAAAAAAAATCCTAGTAAGAATTTTGGATGGAGCAAGTGCCAAGAGGAAACTTGTATATTTAGAATTAAAGGAAAATTAGAAATAAAATTTGTGATATATTCATTATACCTTTTGTGAGTAATTTCTTTTGTCACCATCATCATCACCTTTTAGCTATCCAAGGTGCAAAGGCCTGCAACAAACTTATGTCAAGTCTTGTGCCATCAGATCTTGGGTTCTTGATAATTATGTCTCCAGTTCTCTTCTCCATGTTTCTTTGGTCCCCCTCTGTCTCTCTTACCTTGGAGATTCCAGAATAAGGACTGCCTTGTACTGCTATCAACAGGTTTCCTCAGTCTGTGTCTTATCCAACTCCAGTGTCTTGTAATCTCTTGTTCCACTAGCACTTGTCTGGTTCTTGTCATCAGTTCCACATTAGTGAACTTGTCATCAGTTCCACATTAGTGACCCTGTCATCAGTTCCACATTAGTGACCTTGTCATCAGTTCCACATTAGTGACCTTGTCATCAGTTCCACATTAGTGAACTTATCATCAGTTCCACATTAGTCATCTTGTCATACTATTTCAATCTTTGTATTCTATGCAAGCACCCATTTATGAAAGCCTGTAGCTTTTTTATTGTTATTCGTTTAAAAAAAAATTTGTGTTAGAAGCATTTGCATATGCATGTACTGACTACCTTCTCTCTGCCACTTGTGTGTCACATGACTGATGATTTTTCTGGTCACATTAGCCTTGTGATCCTAAGAACAGTATTGAGCTCCATGATACGGTACATTACTCTCCCAATGGCTGCCTAATAATATGCCCATATGGTTATAGTCAGATCTCTTCATGTCTATAATAAGGTGTGGAACAATTTCCATCATCTTTTACCTGTGGCTTTGTAAGTAACATTGGATCACCACTACATGGTATCACCACTACATGGTATCACCACTACATGTCCCCCCCCCCCGCCCAGGAACTGCAGGGGTCAACTAGCATTTCAACACTGCTTCATCATTAAGATATTTTTTTAATCTTCTGTCACTGTCGTGTATACAACCAGCGAGCTACAGAAACAGTTAGCATTCACTCTTCAACATATACTGAGGGAGACTGAGAACCTATGGGTTTGCCTGGAGTACAATGATGTCGATTTTGTTGAACAATAACAATTATCTTCTTTCACTCTTTAAGACACATGGGGTTAATATTACAGTTGGACTACTTGATGGGAGTATGTACCAAAACATTGTTGTAGTCATGGTTTCTTAAACAACTTTGTTTCTTTTTTTTTAAAATAGAGTTCCCTGCAGGACTTGGATATTTTAAAAAATTAAGACAAAAGAGTCATAACAGTCATATGATGGGGAAGAGACTTCTGATGATCAGACTGGCTTGTTTTTACACTCTGTATAGTTATCTATCATTCAAGTAGAGATGAAAAGAAGACGCTGGCAATGGATAGGAAGGATACTCAGTGAGGAAACCTGTTGATAGCATTACAAGGCAGGCATTATTCTGGACTCCCCAGGTAACAGAGGTAGAGGAAGAAGAAAATACATGTGGAAGCGAGAACTCAAGACAGAAATGAACGGGTGGAAGATGACACGGACAAACACTGAGCTGATGTCACAGGACAGGAAGACTTGACACAGGACAGGAAGACTTGGCACAGGACAGGAAGACTTGGCACAGGACAGGAAGACTTGACACAGGACAGGAAGACTTGACACAAGACAGGAAGACTTGACACATTGAAACATCATTTTTGATGATGCTTAGATGGCAGGGCGGATAGTGTGATTCGCTTGCATGGCTAGGCGGCGTTGTCGCACGGAAGGTCCAGTGTTCAAATCCTGGGTAAGCCACTCATGTCTGTTGTTTTGCTGTTGTCTGGTGTTCTACTTCTTTATTTCCTGTGAGTGCCTGATAACATACCTTTATATTTGTTTCATATTAATTTACTGTTTACAGGCCTTGGGTTTCCCTCCTTTATGTGTAATAAATGTTAACAGGACAGGAAGACTTGACACAGGACAGGAAGACTTGGCATAAGTTATTGAAGGCCTATGCTCCCTGTGGAGTTGAAAGGTGAAGAAGAAGAAGGAACTGGTTTAAACAGGTTATTTATCAGCTGTCACTTCGTCTCCATAGAGATGTGTGGATGCATGAATAGTGAAGCCAGTAAGCATTATCATTCTGACATCTTGTTTCTATTTCTCTGTCCATTCTACTACCATCCTCTCTGTCCATTCTACTACCATCCTCTCTGTCCATTCTATTACCATCCTCTCTGTCAATTCTACTACCATCCTCTCTGTCCATTCTACTACCATCCTCTCTGTCCATTCTACTACCATCCTCTCTGTCCATCTACTACCATCCTCTCTGTCCATTCTACTACCATCCTCTCTGTCCATTCTACTACCATCCTCTCTGTCCATTCTACTACCATCCTCTCTGTCCATCTACTACCATCCTCTCTGTCCATTCTACTACCATCCTCTCTGTCCATTCTACTACCATCCTCTCTGTCCATCTACTACCATCCTCTCTGTCCATTCTACTACCATCCTCTCTGTCCATTCTACTACCATCCTCTGTCCATTCTACTGCCATCCTCTCTGTCCATTCTACTACCATCCTCTCTGTCCATTCTACTACCATCCTCTCTGTCCATTCTACTACCATCCTCTCTGTCCATCTACTACCATCCTCTCTGTCCATTCTACTACCATCCTCTGTCCATTCTACTGCCATCCTCTCTGTCCATTCTACTACCATCCTCTGTCCATTCTACTGCCATCCTCTCTGTCCATTCTACTACCATCCTCTCTGTCCATTCTACTACCATCCTCTCTGTCCATTCTACTACCATCCTCTGTCCATTCTACTGCCATCCTCTCTGTCCATTCTACTACCATCCTCTCTGTCCATCTACTACCATCCTCTCTGTCCATTCTACTACCATCCTCTGTCCATTCTACTGCCATCCTCTCTGTCCATTCTACTACCATCCTCTGTCCATTCTACTACCATCCTCTCTGTCCATCTACTACCATCCTCTCTGTCCATTCTACTACCATCCTCTCTGTCCATCTACTACCATCCTCTCTGTCCATTCTACTACCATCCTCTCTGTCCATTCTACTACCATCCTCTGTCCATTCTACTGCCATCCTCTCTGTCCATTCTACTACCATCCTCTCTGTCCATTCTACTACCATCCTCTCTGTCCATTCTACTACCATCCTCTCTGTCCATTCTACTACCATCCTCTCTGTCCATTCTACTACCATCCTCTGTGGTTGTTCTCATCATTTTCCTTCTGCCCCTTATGAAGCATGGAGCAATCATTACAGGTTGGTCCTACAGGAAGCCTGCACAAAACATTGACATGCTCTTGCTGTGGTGGTTTCTGTGGAAATTTGTTTTACATGATGAGGTTGCCAGCCCTACGCAAAGCCTCATTTTAGCTACCTTGTTCGACATTGTGAATATGTTTCCTAGGTAACAGAACTCTTTGACTTGTTCAAATTTCGTGATATGAATGGTGAGATATCCAAGTTAAAAGTTCTTATCCCTGCCATTTGCAACATGTCTGGCAAGGTGCTGTTGTCCACCAGCTCTTTGCTCCACATTATTAAGTCAAGAGATCCACACAAACTGAAATTTTACAAGACTTGATAGAATCATGTCAATGAAAACTGAACATAACAATACTTGTGTGCATTGACTGTACTGCACTAATATAGTTTTGTGCTGTTGTGCTGTACTAAAATAGTTTTGTGCTGTTGTGCTGTACTAAAACAGTTTTGTGCTGTACTAAATTAGTTTTGAGCTGTTGTGCTGTACTAAAATAGTTTTGTACTGTACTAAAAGTTTTGTGCTGTTATGTTGTACTAAAATAGTATGGCCTTGTGCTGTATTAAAATAGTTTTGTGCTGTACTAAAAGTTTTGTGTTGTGCTGTACTAAAATAGTTGTGTTGTGCTGTACTAAAATAGTTTTGTGCTGTTGTTCTGCACTAAAGTAGTTTTGTGCTGTTGGGCTGTACTAAACTAACTCTGTGTTGTGTTGCACTAAAATAGTTTTGTATTGTTGTGCTGTACTAAATTAGTTTTGTGCTGTTGTGCTGTACTAAAATAGTTTTGTGCTGTTGTGCTGTACTAAAATAGTTTTGTGCTGTTGTGCTGTACTAAAAAAGTTTTGTGTTATACTAAAATAATTTTGTGTTGTTGTGCCATACTAACATAGTTGTGTGTTGTTGTTCAGTCATTCATTCATAACCCTCCACTCCCAAAGGAGCATAGGCCTTCAACAAACACATGCTAAGTCCTCCTGTTAGTTCCATCATCTCAAGTTCTTTCCACCTTCTCCTCATCACCTTCACCTCTGTTTCCAGCTCTCTTCTCCATGTGCTTCTTGGTCTACCTCTCTTGCCCTGGGGGTTCCAAAACAAGGACTGCCTTGTAATGCTATCAACAGGTTTCCTCAGTGTGTATCCTATCCATCGCCATCTTCTTCTTCTCATCTCTTGTTTCACTGGCACTATTCTACGCAAGCACACATTTATGAAAGTCTGTAGCTTTTTGGTTGTTGTCTTTGTTGTTCTCAATGTTTCAGAGCCATATAATAGTAATGACTCCACATTTGAGTTGAAGATTATTTTCGTGTTGGATCCGATTTCTCTTGTTCTCCATATGTTTCCCAATGCAATGAAAGCTCCTCTTGCTTTTTGTATTCTTATTTTGATATCACTGTCCCTCCAACTTTGTCTATATTGCTGCCAAGATATGTGTATGATTCTATATCTTGTAGTGGTGTTTCTTCAAGTTCAACCCTGTTATCATTACCTGCATTTATTCTCATTATTTTTGTCTTTTCCCTGTGTATTTTCAGACCCAATTGCTGTGACCTCTCATCAAGTGTTTTCAATTTGTCCTGCATCTGATTATGGTCATGGGACAGAAGAGCCAAGTCATCAGCAAAATCCAGATCATCCAACTGCTTAGTCAGAGTCCACTGGATTCCATTTCCGTTGTTTGTTGTCAATGTTCTCATAACCCAGTCTATTGCTAGTAAGAAAAGAAATGGAGACAAGAGGCATCCCTGTCACACTCCTGTTCTTATCCCAAATGGTTCTGTAAGCTGTCCTTCATGAAGAACTCTGCATGTCATGTCTTCATGCTGTTGTGCTGCACTAAAGTAGTTTTGTGCTATGCAGTATTAAAATAGTTTTGTGCTGTTGTGCTGTACTAAACTAACTTTGTATTGTGCGGTACTAAAACAGTTTTGTGCTGTGCTGTAGTAAAATAGTGTTGTATTGTGCTGTACTAAAAGAATTTTGTGTTGTTGTTCTGCACTAAAATAGTTGTGTTGTTGTGCTGTACTAAAATAGTTTTGTGCTGTACTAAAACAGTTTTGTGTTGTTGTGCTGTACTAAAATAGTTTTGTATCATTGTGCTGTACTAAAATAGTTTTGTATCGTTGCGCTGTACCAAAATAGTTTTGTACCGCTGTGCTGTAAATGTGGAAGGTGTTTTGGTGATAAAAAAGTTCACAAAGAAATATTATAAATGCGCAAGGCAGATAATGTTAGTAATGGCAAAAACGAGATAATATGATGAACTCCAACAGGGATGCATGGAGGCATATCCAGAGTCATCCTTATATGACCACCAGCTATGCACAATGCTACAATATACATATATGGAAGTGAACATATGTCTGTGAGGCTAATTACACCCTCACTGACTCTTAAAATCATCCAAACACTTCCAAGGATTCCCCTTGTGGTAAAACTTGTTGAGAACCCAGCATTGCACACTAAGCTTGGAGAACTTACTTGAGCCCCAGACATGATTCTTTGGCTTTGACCTGGTTGACTGCATGCAGGAGGATCCCACTAAGGACCCAGTGATAGGCAGGGAGAGCTGTGAAGTGGCTCTGTGCAGGACGTGACAATTCCTTGGGAGAGCCCAGAACCAGAGTACAGCATTTTAGCTCTGCATAATTGGAGAGCCCCCTTGGATGGTGGGGAATGCACAGAGTGCCATGCACTTCTAACTCCTAGCTTGAGGACCAGATGTGATGATCTTTTAAATGCAAACCAAGGTAGAGAAAGGCGCTCATGACTTCAACTCAGCACATTTCAGAATGGCAGAAAAGCCACAGGAGAAGCCTAGATCTACAGTGTAGATAATACCAAGGTGTCTTCAACTTGGTGTTGGCTGCAAAAGAGCAAGAAGCTCAGCAGCCCCAGTTAAACAGCAACATCAACTGTAACAGGGAGACTAAGTAAGGAACAAAAATTTTATTTCATTTTAAAATTAAAACACATTATTGCACAGCTGTGTCAAATGTAAATACATTGTGTAATTTCATTCTTTACATGAAAACTTAAAAAAATATATGCTTGTAGGTTTTATTAAACAAAGTTTGATGTAAATGCAATGTATATATGATGGAGCTGTGCAGTATAACAGAACAGAATGGTAGAGTTCATGTAACAGTAGTTTAATGACAATTTACGCCTATAACAAGCACCATGTTGAGCTAATCATACAGAAGTGCAAGCAAGGTCTCACAATCCTAAGAAGTGTCCGCTGAGCACTTGGAGCAGAGACTACTGTTCCTCCTGTATCATCAGCTAGTCATGTCAGTGATCAGTTATGGGATGGTAATACTCACACTGTCAATATCACAATGTGAACAACATGAAGTGATGTGTAAAGTCTTTGACTGTTAGCTAGATACCCTCACTGTGATGATGAAGTACATGCTTAGATTGCTGTCAACTAGATCTAGATAGGTGACAGCCCAGCTAAAGCCTATATGAAGATAACCAAAAAGACAACTACTGCATGGAATATAGCTGATATCAAGGGAGCAAGAATAAAGAGAGGGATATCATAGATGGCATGGGCAGAGGCAGTCATTAGGCAGGTAACAACAGTTGAAATTATATTTAAGGGGGAAGAGTGGAGTAAGTCAGGTGAGAACTGGACAATCTACCAGCAAGTCCTCATCAGCCTAGGCACAGAGAGCAGAGCTTGTGGCAATGGGAAAGCAGAGCTGGATGATATTCAGCTGATGAATGATCGTGTCATGGATGATGATGATGCCATTGTGTAAGCTGATGGGTCCATACTTTGTGGTGATAAATTAGAATGAGGCTTCTTGGCTAGAGTAAAGGGCAGGTTCACTGCTAAGCAGAGCAGATCTTAAGTGACATCAACCTCCAGCTTGAGAATAGACACATGAGTAAGCTACTGTAACCTTGAGGTGGCAATCTGAAACTCCATTAACCAGGGCAGTTATTGTGTCAGACTCTCAGTTTATGCTTCAGAAATTCCAAAATGGTTGGCTACAGTAGAAGGAAAAAAACCATCCATTGAAGTCTAGAATCTTCAGGAACTGATGTGGATCTAGTCCTGGTCATACAGGAGTACATAGCAATGAGAGAACTGACAGACTAGCTTCAAGAGCACCCATAGTGGGGACACTGGATATGGATAGGGAAGAGATACTCAGGACAATTAATGATTTCTTTTTGTCTGTTAGAGAATGACACTCCAATAAAAAATATCATCATGGCTAAGACTGCTGGAATTTGACCTCAAACCTGAGACTAGCAGGGATGGATGTATGAGAGGATGCATCCAGCATGTATACAACAGTGTAACATAATACATTAAAATACAAAACTTCACATGGAAGATCATTAGGAAACAAAGTTTAATGATGGCAAGCTGATTAAGTGTTATTGTGTGTATCGTGAACCTTATGTATGAAGAGGACGTAGTCAAGCTTATATGCATACATAATAACATTTCAAACAGCAAAATTGGAATGAATAGCATTCATTACCTTTAACATTTGTTGAGGGAGACTGATCACCTAAAGGTTTGTCTGGAGTGCAATGATATTGATTCTGATCAACAATACCAATCATGTCTACAAAATCTTTTATGCTTGGACATAAACACTAATAAAAACATTTAAACTTTGTGTTTAATTTGAATTAGGTGTGCCTCATCAAAACTAAGCAAAAGTTCTATTTTCCAAAAAAAAAAAAAACATTTTTTATGGAGCATCCTATCCAGAACAAAAGGCTTTTCATTTTTGGATATGTGCCCTAATATGACCAATGGTTTTTGTGTCTAGGTTGAGCAGTGCATGCCAAACTAAAACAAACAAAACTCTTATTTCAAAAAATCCTAAGTTTGTTGCTTTAATCTTTTAAGATGGTCCAAAAATATTTGTGAACCAAAATATACAAACCTTTCCAGGTTGTTTCTAAAATATTAAGAATCCAGAGTTTTGCTTATCCAGGTCGGTCAAAAATATTTAGGATTCAAATAAAACATTGAAACTGTCTGTTTTGCTCTTAACCAATTTTGAATCCAGACTTGAAAGTATTATAATCACTTTGGTCATAAAGGCAGTGTAGTCATTACTTAGAATTGGTTTGATGCTTCACTGACATTAATGATAAAATGGTATTGTCATACAGCCAGACCTATTACACTCATAAAATTGGTCTGTTTCAGGTTTCTGTTATCTATATACAGTTTTTCCATCAAGGGGGTCAGTGATAGCCATACTGTTAGTTTGCTTCTCTTGCAAAGCCAACATTCCTGTAGGACATGTTCCATTTTGCTTGTATTCTTCACGCAGACACAAATCCTTTTGATCAGCTGCTAGTTTGTTAATGAGATGATATTTAGTCTGCAGAAGATGGATTTACAAGTTGATGATCAAGTCTGTCGAAACTGATTTTATTAATTGATGAAGTCTACAGCAGCTGGTTTTATAAGCTGATTGATCAAGTCTGTAGTAGCTGCTTTTATAAGCTGACTGATCGATGGCAGATAAATAGCAATTTCTGTAAAAATACTTTGTCAGTCTGGAAAAGATCTTTGTGTATGAAACTGGTGAAGATCTGAAACACTGAGCTAAAATTATTATTCTCATGAAGAGGGAGACAAACACAATAATCCTGAGGATACCTCCAAGATTTTACTCATACTGCTACTCCTCAAGCAGTTGAAAGATCCAAACTATCAAATTCATCAGCAGAATGTGCCACTGAGTAGCTAACACTAAGTGCTCTTGGCCCTGACTCTAATCCTACGATATTGATTCCCTCTATATGTTCTGACTTTGTCAGTGTGTCTTTCCGTGTTTCTGCATACAAGCTGTTCTCAAAATTTTTTACTCTAGAGGCTTCTAGCCGCAAGAAAGATGTTTTCCGGAAACCATATCGGTAGATAGCAAAGACGATGGCAACACATACGAGAACAATAGCAAGAACACCAATAACAATGCCAGAAGTTTCCCCACCAGTCAAACCACCAGAATCTGGAATATAATAAAGAGGAAGTTAGACATATTAAATCCTTCACGCTCCTTCTCACTATCTGTATTCTCAAAGTTGAAAGCATTTTTACGTGTTTAGTAATCAAATGCTTTCATTGCATCAAGAAATATATGAAAATCAAAAGAAATTATGCTGAACACAAAAATAGGAATCTTCAACTCATATGTCAAAGCAGTCCTATTATATGGTTCCTAATCATAGAGAGAAACAAACACAACGTTCAAGAAGTTAGACCTTCATAAATAGAGTGAAATGACATGATATGATCATCAATGTGACACATTTGCCAGAGGAATGGGAGCTGAGAAGAATACAATGGCAGTGGATGAACATACATTCAGGAAACCTACTGATAGCATTACAAGGCAATCCTTGTTCTGGAATCCCCAAGTTAAAAGAGGTAGAGATAGATCAAAAACACATGAAGAAGGGATGTAGAGAGGACATGAAGAAGGGATGTAGAGATGACATGAAGAAGGGATGTAGAGATGACATGAAGAAGGGATGTAGAGATGACATGAAGAATGGATGTAGAGATGACATGAAGAAGGGATGTAGAGATGACATGAAGAAGGGATGTAGAGATGACATGAAGAAGGGATGTAGAGATGACATGAAAGAAATAACAAAGATATGGAAAGACTTTGAGTGGATGGCACAGGCTTGGCATGAATCTGTTGTAAGACTATGCTTGTCTTGGAGCAACAGGATAATGATAGTCAATGAAAGCCTTACAGTCAGACATGTGTAAACAATCTCTGTATTGGTAGGATTATGACAAATGTCAGGAAGACTTGGAAAAGGCTGTGGTGGACAACTCAAGGCAGTAAATACTTGTATGATCTGATTGAAGGATTATACTCCTGAGGGAGCTCATAAGTGATGAAGAAGAATATCTGAAATGATCAAGGGGTGTATTTTTATAAGTAATAGTGAATGAGAGCGCAGATCTGCTAAGTGAACAACTGCAGCACCAACACTGCATTTTCACTATGTTAAATTCACATTAGTTTTCTATTAGTTTGTCTGTCAGGCTGTTGAAGTCACATCTTGTTTTCCATTAGTTTGTCTGTCAGGCTGTTGAAGTCACATCTTGTTTTCCATTAGTTTATCTGTCAGGCTGTTGAATTCACAGCTTGTTTTCCATTAGTTTGTCTGTCAGGCTGTTGAAGTCACATCTTGTTTTCCATTAGTTTGTCTGTCAGGCTGTTGAATTCACAGCTTGTTGTCCATTAGTTTGTCTGGCAGGCTGTTGAATTCACAGCTTGTTTTCCATTACTTTGTCTGACAAGTTGCTGAATTCACACCTTGTTTTCCATTAGTTTGTCTGGCAGGCTGTTGAATTTGCTGCTTATATTACTCCTCACAACAGTTATAACTGTTGGAAGATGAAAGTCAGAAAGTAATAGTATTTTGATAAATTAAAAGAGGAAGAAATTTCTAACTGATCAAAAACATAAGAAAACAACATATATAAACTTCACCGTTGATAATATGGTCTTCCACTCTCTGTTCCATATGGATATGCTTGAATTTTCTCCTCAGCGAGCTACATTCATTCCATACACTTCAGTTCCCCAAGCAGCATAGGCTTTCAACAAACACATGCCAAGTCCTCTTGATGCCGTGTCATAAGTTCAAGGTCTTCCCATGTCTTCCTCATCGTTTTCACTTCTGTCTCCATGTGTTTTTTTAGTCTACCTCTAATTCTCTTACCCTGGGTATTCCAGAACAAGAGACTGCCGAGAAATGCTGTCTATAGACTTTGTCAATGTGTGCCCTGTCCTATCTATTGCCAGCGTCTTCTTCTCATGTCTTGTTCCACTGTCACTTGTCTAATTCTTGTTATCAGCTCCACTTTATTGATTATTTCAATCCTCCTATTCTATGCAAGCATCCATTTATGAAAGTCTTTGTTGTTCTCCACATTTTAGAGCTATACAGTACGCTTGATGATGTTTGAGGTGAAGATTCTTATTTATGTGTCGCACTGGATTTTTTTTATCTCCATATTTTTCTGAATGCAATGAAAGCTACATTAGCTGCAAAAACTAGTCAACTAAAACTCCCATCTATAATGTGGGAATCTACCACTCAAGTCAACTGTAGCTGGCTGATGAAATATCATAACCAACTAAGCAGCCATTTTTATACAGTTTGAGAAAACCTGCCAGAAGTAAGACTCCCCCACTAACAGAACACTAAGGATGTGAACCCACATGAGGTAAAATCACTGAGGATATTCTCTTTATCTCCCCTAATCAAACTGTCAGTTTCCTTACCTTTTTCATGTAAAGGTATCAGACTTGATTTTGTTGTTGTTAACTGTCTTTGTGAAGATCCTGTTGTCAAGACAGTAACAGGTGATGAAGATGCATGTGTTGGAACATTTGTGGAACTTTCTTGTGGGAATGTGACTGGTACTGGAGTGGTTGGGATTGTTGGAGTTTTTTGGGTTTTGTTAACGGGTGGAACAGTCAGATGAGTTTCCTCAGCAGCTGCAAAAGGTAGCAAAAATATCCAGGTGAGAAAGAATGAAACATAATACATATAGTACACATTTTCATAATGAGAAGATTACATTCACAGATGATCTATTATCTGAAATATGGTGTAGGAAATCGTCTTCCTCATTCATTCTGAAAAGGATGTTGGTTGCGTTGTGTCACCATTTACAGTGAAGCTGTGATATTTGCGCCTTTTGGCCTGACACATCCAACTTCCGCACAGCATTTTTTGGGACTGGGTTTGCCTTCCCTCTTTGATGAGTACTCTCTCGGCCAGACTGCAGTGATGCAGCCTGTTTCCAGGACCACCACTTGGAGGTGGAGTAGGGTCTTGGTCAGCTATGGTTTGCTGACCCTGATGCAAGCAGTCAAGCTATAAGTCGCTGACTGCATCATCTCTTCTGTTGCGTCTTCGGTCCCATGTAGGACATGTATGGACAGAATGCACAGAATGTTCTCTAATTACACTGACTAACAAAAAAAAACTTTTTTTTTCTTTCTCTAACATTTCTATGTTTTTCTGGTCAATTTTAATGCGCTGTTTTTAAATCTGCAAACCGTTTTTCTCTATCAGGTCGGGATCTCTAGAAATACGCAATTGAAGTTTTTTAACAACGCATACAGTATTACAACATCATTTGTACAAGAAGTATAACAGTTATGTAGGCTTGAATTTCTTTGCAGTCGACTTTCGTCGGTGAATGGCATGTGGTACATCGCGATGAAGCATCCAACAATAATCGGCAAGCATGGTCACACTCCACCGTCCATGATAACGTGACTCCATTACGGCGATATCTTGATGGAATCGTTCTCCATGTTCATCGCTGACTTCGCCAAGGTTGTCAGGGGGAAAAGTCAAGATGCGAATCGAGCAAATGGATTTTGAGGGACATGTTACAGCCCATAATTCTGTATGCATCTATGCACTACTTAACAATATGCACATAGTCGACAGATTTGTGTGATTTCCCAGAAAGTTATCGACGATCGATTTGAATGCCATCAATGCGCGAAGTTCACTACCATGTAACAAGTTCTCGAATTGTTTGTCTGCAATAACTTTCCTAATCTGAGGTCTTACAAAGATACCTTCCTTTATCTTTGCATCGCTAATTTGCGGAAACTTTTCTCGAAGATAAGTGAAAGCTTTGCTCGTTTTCACTAACGCTTTTACGAAACACTTCATGAGCCCCAACTTTATATGTAACGGTAGTAAAATGATGCTGTCTTTGTTAACTAATGGCTCATGTATTACATTTTTATGCCCGAGCTGCATATGATCCCTGATAGGCCACACCTTTCTTGCATAATGTTCCTGTCTGTTGCAGCTGTCCCATTCACATAGGAAGCAACAAAATTTAGTATACCCAGTCTGCATGCCTGTGAGAATTGCAATGACCTTTAGGTCTCCACAAATCCGCCATTGGTAGTCATTGTACTTTATTTTTGCCAAAAGTATAGCCATATTGTCATAAGTTTCTTTCATATGAACAGAGTAGGCTACTGGAATTGATGAAAATAAATTTCCATTATGCAATAACACGGCTTTTAGACTAGTCTTGGAAGAGTCGATGAAAAGTCGCCATTCGTTGACTATGTGCTCATGACCGAGGTGCACCATTAGACCTTTTACATCTTTGCAATAGCAAATATCATCATCCATCTCAAAGTATTGAACACGTTCTCTGTGTCTATGACGAAATTTAGATATCGGAGTATTGGGCGCTAAAAGATTCCATTCTTTGAGTCGCGAACCGAGTAATTCCGCTTGTCCTTTGGTGAGAGCGAGATCACGTATTAGATCTGAAAGTTTTGAATGGTTAATTAAGTGAACACCATCATTCACCGGTCTATATTCCGAGTCAGAATTAGTTTCTAAAGCAGGTAAACTATCACTTTCTGATGGTTCATTCACGTCCAACGGATATTGTTCTGGTGGAACTGGGATCGGACACGTGATTGGATCATGAGGCACTGGTTTCGAAACCAATTCAACATTTGGATAAACCACAGACTTTCTAGTTTTAAAAGTGAAACCATAGATATTTGTCAAGCAGAAGTAACAATCAGTAGCGTGATTTGTCGGTTCACGCCATATTACTGGCACTCCAAAAGGCATCGACTTATGCTTCGGCGATTTTCGTAACCAACCTGCCAATGTATTTTCACAAGTCGAACAAACTGCATTTGGCTTCCAAGATTTATTTGCATCATCAACTTTCGAATCGAAATAAAGTTCATATGCTTTCTTTAGCAATGGTGTAAAGTTTTTCTGGTGAACACGATCTGTAAAATATCCGCACACGTAACAGAACAGATCAGCCGAATTTCTACAACTTCTAGAAGCCATATTTCATTCGGAATTATTTCAAAATACATGTTCTTTTCTATTTGAATACCTGTGGGGAGAAATGGGTCGTCACTGGTCCATTTCTCCCCGAACATGGAAGCGTTATACATGTATCCCATTCATCACAAAATATTTCCTAAATCTTAGTTTGTTTAAACAGTTGAAGAAATATGTTTAAATTCTATTAATGTAAACTATAAAACTAATCATTGTTAAACTATCAATGTAATCCTATTTTATAAGTATAATTATTATAATTATTTTATACAGTAAATTATTTTTTCCAGAAAAAAATGACTCGTGTTTACAAGAGGAAAACAGATAAAGGCAAAGTACCGGAGTCCATTATGAGAGCTGCTGTGACTGCCGTAGTGGAAGGCATGCCTGTTAGACAAGCTTCCAGGGAATATGGAATTGCTCGGACAACTCTGATCAACAATATTAACAAGTCCAAATCTTCAGAAGTCAGCCTCACCCCAAATTATCGGCACAGTCAGATTTTTAATGCTGAACAGGAAGAGAGTCTTGCAAATTATCTGGATAAGTGTTCCAAAATGTTTCATGGACTAACACCAAAAAATATTCGTACTCTTGCCTTTGAAATGGCAACATTGAATCATTTGAAATGTCCGCAAACATGGATTGAGAACTCAATGGCAGGACGGGAATGGCTTTTTGGCTTCCTGAGGCGGCATTCACAATTGTCAATAAGACAACCAGAAGCAACATCACTGGCACGAGCAACCGCATTTAATCGATGCACTGTTGCGGCATTTTTTAACATACTACAAGCCTCTTATACAAACCTGAATGTAAGCGGGGATCAAATTTACAATCTTGATGAAACTGGTGTAACAACAGTACAAAAAGTTCCTAGAGTCATTGCACCACGTGGGACCAAACAGGTTGGGCAAGTCACATCACGAGAACGAGGTGAACTTGTCACAATGTGCTGCATAGTTTCAGCTACTGGACACAGCTTGCCACCAGTGTTTGTGTTTCCAAGAAAAAATTTTAAACATTTTATGTTAAATGGAGCACCTGAAGGTTCTTTAGGACTTACCCACTCTTCAGGTTGGATGACAAGTGAAAATTTTGTGAAAGTGGTTGAGCATATTGTGAAATGTGTTAGACCTTCAGAGACATATCCCATCATTGTGATCATGGATAATCACAAAAGCCACATTTCCTTTCCTGCTCTGGAGTTGGCAAAGCAGAACCATATTCATGTCATCACTCTTCCACCACATACAAGCAACAAAATGCAACCATTGGATAGAACTGTCTTTGGGCCCATGAAAGCAGCGTTTAGTCATTTAGCAGATTCATGGATGATAAAGAATGTTGGAAAAACCCTCTCCATCTATCAGCTTGCTGAGCTTGGTGGCGCTGCATTTGTTAGGGCCTCTACCCAACAAAACATAATGTCTGGGTTTAAAGCTGCTGGCATTTGGCCACTGGATCAAGATATTTTCAGTGCTGAAGATTTTCTGCCTTCTTACATCACAGACAGGCCTCAGATTTCAGAAGCATCAGTCCCTACTTTGATTGAACCTAATTTAGGCCTGGTTGATAAAGGGGCCTCACTCAGTGGGACAAACTCCCTGGTTTTATTGACCAGTTCATTTCCTGTGTCACCAAATGATGCTGCCCCAAAAGTAGCTTTAAAAGTGTTTTCTCCTCCTGAGTTATTTAAAGGATTTCCTAAGGCTGCCCCTCGTAAGGAAAACAATCGAGGGAGAAAACGTGGCAAGGCAATGCTGGCAACATCATCTCCAGCAATGACGGAAATGCAGATGAAAATGAAATACAGATCAGAAAACAGAAAGAAGGTTACTATATCAAAGGCCAAGAAATCCCTTTTTGTGTCTGAAGAGAATGTCAGTCATTATGATGATGATACTGACAATATACCATATGATGATGACACAGATTCTGACATAGGCCTATCTATGGATGAAACTGGGCGTGACAGTGATGATGAAAGTAACAGTGTCAGAATGGAGGGTGTAGAAAGTGTAGACTTAAATTGTGGTCAATATGTAGTGTGTGAGTTTGAGACAGGAAAAAACACGAAATATTTAATTGGGAAAGTCATGCAGCTGGAAGATGAGGATGGCGATGTGGAAATCAATTTTTTAAGAAAGAGTGGTAAAATGTTTGACAAGTTTTTTTGGCCTGCTGTAGAAGATTTAGGGACTGTTAAAATAAGTCAAATTAAAGCAATATTACCACAGCCAACTTGCTGCAAGGGTACAAAAAGAACAGAAAGGTATCTACGTTTCAACATATCCTTTGGTAATTTACAATTTTATTGATTCATTTTCATGGACTATTTCTCCTGCATATGGTCCATTTCTCCCCTTCATCAAGTCCATTACTCCCCATACGCGGTCCATTTCACACCACTATGGTATCATTGCTTCAAATGTTAATTTTATAAAAAGTTTTAATGTTTAACCATTTTATGTAGACTATATTTTGAAATAAATGGGTATTTCACCTACACATATTAATAACATCTCAAACTTATTATTATTTCTATAGTTATATCGAATTTGGTTAAAAATGAAAAATGAGGGACCATTTCTCCCCATTCTCCCCTATGTATGACAGAACCATAGCTCTAGAGTGAATCATTTCTAGAGTATGTCGGGTCTTAGCCAGGGCCGGGATCACACACCTTAACACATTAAACACAATAAAGTCATTAGACCTCATTCTGAACCCCAGAAGGGGCATTTAAAAAAAAAAATTAAAAAAAATAACCAACTAGGTTGAACACGCCACAACGAGGCAAAAGTTTTACATTAAAAAAAAAAAAGTGGGCAAGTATAGTGAAGAATAATAAATTGTTTGGTTGTGACTTTTGAAATATGTTCACTAATTTCAGGGCATGTTGCCTTACAACAAGAAAAATAAAAAAAAGTACTTAATGATTTTTTTTTAAAAGTGTTATTTATGATTTTTTAAATAATTTATCAAATTGTTCGGAATTGATAGATTAATCTTCAATTAAAAAATGTGATTAATTGATTAAGATTTTTTTGTGTAACCAAATCCCAGCCAAACAAATATTTCTGAGGGAGTTGTAGTTATATTCTTTCTTTGACTCTTGAGAGACCTCCTTTCTTTGCCTCCTGAGAATGACAAGGGTCATAGTATCATCAAGTGTACATTTAAATATATCACTAGGTTTACCAGGTTTAGGAAGTAGCCATAGGTAACTATGTGCCTGATAAAGATCCCACACTGCTCAGCAGTTATCGAATTATCACACTGCAGAATGTCTATGGTAAATTACTTGAAAAGATAGTTGGAAGACAAGTAATGAGCCACCTCGAAAATGCATACATCCTTCCTGATACCCTGGATAGCTATAGGCCCATAAAAGCAACATGGGGAAATGCTAGAACAGTTGCGTATGATGTGTATGAGGGGTTCCAGGGTAAACAAGAAACGTTTGCTGTAGCAATTGACATAGAGGACACTTATGAAAGTGTGAACTTTGAAACATTAATGAAATGTAATGGCTTGTGTTCTTAACATTTGGCTAACAAGATGCATAGCAGCTGCCTTAACTGAGAGATCGGTGGCATTTTGCTTCGGAACATGGACATCTAACCAGTGTGCATATGCCTGGGACTACCCCAGGGTTCTCCACTATCACTGGTGCTGCTTAACATCTACACAGCAAAAGTAGCCACCATTCAGCCAACTGGCCTGGGACGGCCACTGACTTTTGCAGATGACATACTCGTTTATAGGACTGGTTATGACTGATAGGAAATGGTTAATAGAATACAGGAGACACTACATGAGGTAGTTAAATGGTGTGAGGGCACCGGTTCCAAGGTCAATCCCAACAAAGCCTGTGTGCTGTGGTTCTCCTTGAACAACTCCATAGTGAAAACAGATCGTCCACAAGTTACTTTCAGTGGGCAGAAAATTGAAAGGCAAGACAAGCTGAAATACCTGGGAATAACATTCAATCACAGGTTATCATACAAGTACTATGTTGATCTAATCATGCAGAAGTGCAACAGAGGTCCAGCAGCCCTAAAAACAATGGCCACAGCGCACCAGGAATAGAGACCACTGTTTCTTCTGTATCATCAGCTAGTCATGTCAGTCGTCGAGTATGGTCTGGGAAAGCTCATGCTGTCAGTATCCCAATGTGAATGATTGGAATTAATTAAAAATGAAGGAATGTGTGTAGTCTTGGGCTGTACATGAGATACCCCCATCGTGGCAATGCAGTACATGCTTGAACTACTGTTGATTGAATCCAGATACGCGATAGCCGTCAAAAACCTATATGCGAGTAACCACAGACAAAAGGCACCCCCTGCTTGGAAACAGGCAGAGGCAACGATTAAGCAGTTGACCACTGTTGAAAATATATTCAAAGGGGAAGAGTGGAATAAGTCAGATGAGAACTGGGCTAACTACCAGCAAGTCATCATCAACCTTAGTAGGGTGTGCAGAACTTGGGCCAATGAGAGGGCAGAGCTGCAAATTGATCAACTGATAAATGATTGTGCTAAGGATGATGATGCCATTGTGTACTCTGATGGGTCTGTAATCCATATGAGAAATCAGGGTGGGGCTTCTCTGCAAGAGTAAAAGGCAGAATCATTGCTGACCGTAAGGGGGCTTACATGATAACAACCTCCAGCACAAGAATGGAGGTAGAGACAGCAACTCAGCCTTAAGGTGGCTGTCTGAGACTTTATTAACAAGAGCAGTTATTGTATCAGACTCAAAGTCCAAACTTTGGAAGGTCCAGAGTGGATGGCTCCAGCATGAATGGAAGACCTCCATAGAAGCCTTGAATCTTCAGGAACTGGTGTGGATCTACTGTCCTGGTCATGCAGAGATACTAGACATTTATACAATGCCATATTATCTTTGTTCATGTGTACTAGATGTTTATGCCATATCATTTCATCTTTGTTCACGTGTACTAGACATTTATACAATACCATATAATCTTTGTTCATGTGTTCTAGACATTTATACGATACCATATCATCTTTGTTCATGTGTGCTAGACTTTTATTCAATACCATAATATTATCTTTGTTCAAGTGTACTAGACATTTAAACAATGCCATATCATCTTTGTTCATGTGTACTAGATGTTTATGCAATACCATATCATTTTTGTTCATATGTACTAGACATTTTTACAATACCATATCACCTTTGTTCATGTGTACTAGACAATAATACAATACCACATCCTCTTTGTTCATGTGTACTAGACATTTATACAATACCATATCATCTTTGTTCATGTGTACTAGACTTTTATACAATACCATATCCTCTTTGTTCATGTGTACTAGACATTTATACAATACTGTATCACCTTTGTTCATGTGTACTAGACATTTATACAATAATGTATCACCTTTGTTCATGTGTACTAGACTTTTATACAATACAGTTTAACCTTTTACCTTGTGTAGTTCCCAGGGGTCTCTGAAGAGACAAAGAATTAACAGGGCTATTGCTCCCTCCGCATGTCACAAAAGGTGACTAATAATGAGGCTGACAACCTCATCATGTAAAAAATATTGCTACAGAAGGCACTACTGATGCAACATTTTGTGTTCTGGTGTAGGCTTCCTTAAGAGGGCCATCTCCAGCGGTGGCTACATGTTTCATAAGCAGTGAAAAAGGTAATAATGATAATAACAAAGTCTTTCACATTTGTTCTCAAAGAAGACAGAAGACAACTTGTTCTCTTTATTCAGAATTAAGATTTATTTATGATGACATACTTGCAGGAACTCCACACAGGTAGCCATGCAGTTCCTCACAGTCAATATTAGCCCAGTTGCCATCGCCGTACATAGCCACACAGCCCAGTTCTATCGTGTCTTCATCAAACAATGACGGCTCATTTGGTGCCCAGCGGGTGTAATTCAGCACTGTAAAATCCTCCCAGCTAAAACCCTCTAGCAAACGATAATAAATAATAATCAAAAACAGGTCAATAGTAGGCACTTGGAAGAAAGAAAGAAGGAAGGAAGAATTGATTTGAAATGAATGTTATGAGTAAAATAAAGTCAAGCATGAATCAGAGGTGCTGGAATGTTCTTCCTTGCCAAGGAATGCCAAAGTTTGTTCCAGGGAACCTTATCAAATGCCTTCTCCAGATCCAAGAAACAGACATGCATCTCACCTTTATACTGAGGGCCTTTTCACTCAGCAGCCTGAGTGTGCCGATAAGGTCTTGAGTACTTTGGTTTGCTCAAAAGCCACACTGGACCTCATCCATCTGTGGTTTAGCCAGGCATCTGAGTCTCTGCTCCAGGATTCTAGAATAAACTTTACCAGAGGCACTGAGAAGAGATATGCTTCTTTGATTTCCACATTGTCTGTTGTCACCCTTTTTGAATATGAGTGTTATGATGGCTATCTCCTAGTTATTTGGTATGGTCTTGTGGCACCAGGCTGCCTGTTGGATCTTTAGGAGGAATAGATCACCTGCTGATTCCATGTACGTGACCATTTCTGATGTTATATCAGCATGTCATGCTGCTCTGCCCACCCTTATTTTCACCAAAGCTGCCTTCAGTTCCTCCATCTTGATGCCATCTTCATCACCACTGGTTTCTTCCTCTGTGATAGTGCTTATCATTTCTGAGGCTTGACCTTCCTCACCACTGTGGATCTCTGAGGAATATTCTTTTCATCCTTCCATTACTTCCTTTGGGGCAGTTGTTGTTGTTGTTGATTAACTAGGGCTGCTGAGCTTGTCACTCTTTTGCAGTCAATGCCAAGCTGAAGAATTTTCATGTGTTCTGTAGTTGTTGAGTGGTAGTGTATAGAGTGTTTGTGATTGTTGGGGAGCCCAGCAATAGCTTTCTTCTTTCTGTGGAGAGTCCTGGGCAGGTCAGCAGAACATGCTGAACTGTCTCAAACGGATGGGTTCAGTTGCGGCAATTATGCTCATGTGTGGGGTTTAATTTGTTAAAGTGCTTGTATGGTCTGGTGTGTTCTGTTTTAAGCTAGAAAATTGTGTCCTGCTCCACACATCATAAGGTTGTTGATGTTGTCCTACTTGTTGGGTTGGGTCATTTCATTATGCAAAGCACGGCCAGTAGACCCTTTTGCCCACTGGAAATGCCATTCCTCTTTGAAGTTGTTTTGGAGTATTCGTTTAGCTATCTGCATGTTGGCTGGAGTGTTTGTTTGAACCATGTTTGCACCTTGTTTTGCTAGTCTGTCTGCTTTTTCATTGCCTAGTATGTCTGTGTGTCCTGGTATCCACTGTAGAGTGACCCTGATGTTGAATGTTGTTAGCAGGCTGTCAATTGTTTCAGTCAGCTATATTATTTCTTTATTTTCAGTTTGGAGGTATTCTTCCAAAGCCTGAAGTTTTGATTTAGATTTGAATCAGTGAAGATTATGATATCTGAGGGCATATAGGCTTCTTGCTTGAACTGGCCGAATATTGCTGTGAGGGTAGTGTTTGTTGCTGTAATTTTTGCTTGGTAATTAGGACAAAATTCTCCACATGGTTCATATATTTCTAGTGTGTTGCCATCTGGGTACTTCATGTAAGCTTCAAATTCAGCATTTATGGTGGCCTTGAAGGCAGAGTCATCTGTGCATGCATGTATTGTAGTGTTAGGGTAGCTGTCTATAGTCTCATTCTTTGCACCTCACCCTCCACAGTTTTTTGCGAAGTTGTTTTTGGTCAGCCTCTCTTTTGCTTTCTTTCAGGGGTCCATAGCATAGCTGTTCTTGTGATGGCATAAGGATCTCTTCTGAGGACATGGCCAACCCAACTCCAGTGTCTGCCAGCTATAATGGTGTGCATGTCCTCTTGGTTGCTCCTAGCAAGCAGGTCTTGGTTGATGATGGTATTTGGCAAAAACATCTGGAGAATTTTCCTTAGGCAGATTGTGTGGAAAGAAAACAATCTCAACATTTCCTTGTCTGCTACTCTCCAGCATTCCGCACCATAGAGAAGCACAGAAAGTACACAGCTCTCATATAATCTTAATTTAATGTTTGTGCTGTACTGAGAAGACTTCCAGATGTTGTTTAGACTAGCAAAGGCTGTTCTTGCTTTATTCATTTTGATGTTGATGTCATTGCTTGTTCCACCATCTGATGTTACAATGCATCCTAGGCATTTAAATGTGTCTATTTGTTCCAGCTTCTGGTTCCTTATTGTTATTGGCTCAGGATTGCCCACATTGAGTGTCATAACCTCTGTCTTCTTTAGATTGATGTTCAGACCCACCTGCTGGCTATACTTATTCAGTGTATCTGTTTTTTCTTTGATGTGTTGATGTGAATGTGCGAGTAGTGCAATGTCATCTATACATTCCAGATCTTCCAGTGTAGAAAACATTGCCCATCTTACTCCTCTTGGACTGCCCTCTGTTGTCTGATGCATCACCCAGTCTATGACTGTCAAAAATAAAGTGGTTTAAAAGGGGCATCCCTGTCGTACTCCTGTCTTCACTTCAAAAGTTAGGTTGCTCTGCCTAACACTACATGTAAAGTTTGCACAGCAAATTTTTATGATGGAAACAATGTAGCTGGGAATTCCATAAGCCCTCAGTATTTTCCATAGGCTGTCCCTGTGTATGCTGCCAAAAGCCTTTTTTCAAAATCAACAAAGTTGATATACAGCTGTCTCTGCCATTCTGAGCACTGTTCTATAATGTTCCAGAGGGTGAACATATGATATGCACATCTTCTGTTCTTTCTGAAACCTGCTTGTTCTTTCCTCAGTTCATGGTCTACTGCTTTTGAAATTCTCTGGATAATTATCCTGCCTAGTATTTTGCTGGGAACTGAGAGGAGAGTAATTACTCTCCAGTTGTTGCAGTCGCAAGGTCGCCCTTCTTGGCCAATTTGACAATTATTCCTTTATTCCACTCCATTGGTGTTGTCTCTGTTTTCCAGACTTGTGCAAATAGTGGTTCTAATAGTTCTGTTGCTAATTCAGGGTCTGTCTTAAATAACTCAGCATTTAAATTGTCATAACCAGGAGCTTTTCCATGCTTTAACCCTTTGATAGCTGTGATGATTTCTTCCCTTAGTGGAATATCTGTATTTACGGCTAGATCATTTTCAGCCTCAGGAACATTCAGCTGCATCTCTGGTGGTTCCTTATTCAGTGTTTCTCTGAAGTGCTCTGCCCATCTTGTATCCTGAGATGTCCTTGTTTATCTCTTACTAACATAATATTGTTTGCATCCCATTTTCCACTGATGGTTTTAGTTATTTTATATACTGTGCTTTATTCACTTAGTGCTGCCTCTTCTGCCTGGCTAGCAAGATCGTCTAGGAATTCCTTTTGTTGGCTCGGTTTTGGTACTTTACTTATTTTATATATTTCCTTTAACCTGGGGGAATTTGCTTCTATTTTCTTTCTTTTTTTTTCTCATCGCTATTGTGTTTAATGTTTCTGGTGTTATCCAGCCTTGTCTCTTCCTTTCCTGGAATCCCAAACATAATTTGCTGCTTTCCTTATATATAGTTGAAATGGTGTTGAATTTCTGGTCAACATCATCAGTCGCTGTCTTTTCCTGACTATTGATAATCTGATATCGTCTCTTTACATTAACCACCAAAGCTTTTCTGGTGAGGGGGTCCTTGAGTTTGATGATGTTATACCTTTTCTGTTTAGTTGCAGCTGGTCCAGCAGTTCTGAGTTTCATCTTCAGTCTTGTTACTACTTGGTGGTGATTGCTTCCCACATCTGCACCTCTTCTTACCCTTATGTCCTGCAGGGAATGCTTCCATCTACCATTGATAATAATGTGATCTGTCTGGTTTCTGTCCCATCCGTTGAGTGATTCCCATGTTAATTTGTGAATTCCTTTGTATGGAAAAAGTGTTCCTCCAATGACCAAGTTGTTAATGCTGCAGAAGCTTATTAGTTTACCCCCATTCTCTTTCGCTGCTGCATTTCCCTAATACTCTTACATTATATGTATTATGTGTTCCAATTTTGTACTGAGGTCTCCCATTAATAATAATAATAATAAATTCTTTAAGCACCAAACACGGCGCATAAGGCAGAAATCAGTGCTCTCCAGGTTATTCGTTGTGACGCCACTCCTCTTAGCTCTTGCACATTATGTAATCCCAACGTTCTTCCTTCTCTTATTATTGTTCTTCTAAGTGTTTCTTTTGGTCTTCCTTTTTTCCTCTTACCCTCAGGAACCCAAGTGAGCGCCTGCAATGGTATTCTGTTGTTTTGCATTCGTAGGACATGACCGATATATGACCATCGTCTTTTCCTTATATAGTCGGAGACATATTTCTGCCTAGAGTTTTCTCTTATTTGTCGATTAGTCTTGAATTCTTTCCAACTGATGTTCATGAGTTTTCTAAGACATTTGTTCTCAAATGTATTCAGTTTGTTCTCCAATGATTTTGTTACTTTCCAACTTTCACAACCGTATGTTAACACTGAGATAACATTTGAATTAAACAGACGAAGCTTGGTATGTATATTCATTGATCATAATTTTCAAATGTTAGATAATCTATTGAAGGCTCCCATTACTATGATAAAATCATATCTAGGTGCGGTTTCCATCTCCTTTTGTAGCTGTTAACAGAATTCATCCTTGACCTCTTCATCGCTGTCATTTGTTGGTGCATAGCATTGTATTATTGTGGTGTTTGTGAATCTCCCTCTCAATCTTGTTCTTATCAGTCTGTTGTTGATGGGTTTCCATTCCAGTAATGACCTTTCTATTCCTTTCTTTAGGATAATCGCTATGCCTTCATTGTGCTGTCCATCATCTCTTCCAGAATAACGTACTGTTTCTCCTGTTGCTGTTTTTATTCTCCCTGTCCCAGTCCATCTGCTCTCATTTATTCCCAGGATATGTAATCTGTAGTTCTTCATTTCTGTTGTGATCTGCCTCAGTTTTCTTGCCTCATTCATAGTTCTGACGTTTCAGAATCCATTTCTCGTTAAGTATTTTTGATCAAGGCATCTGTTTTCATACCAATGGCTCCCTTTTGGCTTTTGCCACTGTCAGTCATATGAGCCTCAGACTTTGGATATCCATCCTGGATCAAAGCTTTTTCATCTGTTGCTGTTTCCATAGCGTTATTTTTTTTTTTTTACACAGACAGAGGTGGTGACCCTGTGCTAAATACCCCAACCTGGAGGACCAGGGTGCCAGCTTTAGTCTGACCCCTACCCATGCAGACTTGTCCAGCTTGGTAGAACCTGCCAGGAGTAAAACTCCTGCTGGCATAACACTGGTGGGTTGTCAGGGTACTCAAGTCACCTTATTTTTCATCTTATCAAGTTGAAATTCACCACATGCTTCTGCTGCAGCTGTTATGATGTCCTTGAATTTAAGCCTGAAAGCTTCCAGGTAATCTGATCATTCTTCTTTTTCTCACTGCTGTTGCAATAAGCCCCTGATACCTGGTCCTAACTTCTAGCTCTCTCACTTTGTAGTTCTTAATACTCATCTCTCCTGCTTGATTGTTTAGTTTCTTGTGTGGTGGTGGGCAATGCCTAGGCCGAACAACTCTTTCAGTTGTTCTTTTAATTGTCTGCAGGTAGTGATCATTTCCAATCTTTGGCCCTCTCCAGACTCTAGCATCCAGCACATACTTAAGAGCTTTTCATTACAATCGTACAGTCGATGATTGATTTCTCATCCTTTGTTTGTTCCTATCTGATGTATGCATGTATGTGCTTATAGGGGAACTTTGTGTTTGTAATGACAAGGTTTTGCTCAGTGTAGAACCTAAGGAGCTGCTTTTCATTGTCATTTAGTGTATCTTCTCCATATCTTCCAAATACTCCACCCCATCTAGTCATTTCTAACTCTGGCATTGAAATCTCTGAGCAGGATAACTTCATCGAGGTAGTCGTCCACTGTCTTTTGAAGCAGTCAAAGAACTCCTCTCTGACATCTGCTCACTCATCTTCATTTGACTCATACACAATGACATGGTTGACTATGATTCTCCTTTTAGATTTAGCACCGCAATGCGTTCCAAGACAAAGTTCCATCCTTTAAAGCTATTTGTTTGGTTTTGGCTACATTACAATGCCCCATTAGCTCTTTCAATTGTAGGAACTTCACTGTAGAACAGCATGTTGCCATCAAGATCTAAAATTCTTTGACATTTTTTCTTCGTGTCTATCAGAGCCAAGATTTTTTATTTTGCTTTTTTCATCTCCTCCGCCAGCTCCTTTTCTTTCCCCTTAATACTTCTAATATTCCATGATTCATAAATCGTAGTCCGTAACCTGTGCCTTTGCATTGCCTTTAAGGCCAGTCTGGTTTTCTCATTGTTGTTTCTTGTAATCAAATTGTAAGACAAATAGGTGACTTGCCTGTTGTATCTTTGCAAGGTTTCCTTACGGCCTCCATAAATGACGTCCGGCTGATTTAGTCTTACCCACTACTTCTTTAGATGCATGAGGCATTCAGGTCCAGTCAGAATGTCTCCTCCTTTCTCAGCACTGGCTTGGGACCAGCATAGGTGGAGTTGCATGGTAAACTACATAATTTATTTCCTTTCATGTTAAATAAGGGGTATAGAAAGGTTTACTAAAAGTCAAGGAGGTACACAGACCAAAAAGATCAATTCTTCTACCTGTGTGTTGTCTGATAGCACACATAAATTTTAACATTTTTATGCCCCTTCATAGGACTTGTATTTAGTGATACTTCATGCCTCAGAACTTTGTAATGGTACTCCATGTGACTGAGCCATACTGAACTTTGTGCATTATACTCAATGTGACTGAGTAATTCAGGACTATGTAATGATACTTCACGTGACTGAGTCATTCAGGACTATGTAATGATACTTCATGTGGCTGAGCCATACTGAACTTTGTGCATTATACTCCATGTGACTTAGTAATTCAGGACTATGTAATGATACTTCATGTGGCTGAGCCATACTGAACTTTGTGCATTATACTCCATGTGACTGAGTCATTCAGGACTATGTAATAATACTTCATGTGGCTGAGCCATACTGAACTTTGTGCCTTATACTCCATGTGACTTAGTAATTCAAGACTATGTAATGACACTTCATGTGACTGAGCCATACTGAACTTTGTGCATTATACTCCATGTGACTGAGTCATTCAGGACTATGTAATGATACTTCATGTGGCTGAGCCATACTGAACTTTGTGCATTATACTCCATGTGACTTAGTAATTCAGGACTATGTAATGATACTTCATGTGGCTGAGCCATACTGAACTTTGTGCATTATACTCCATGTGACTGAGTAATTCAGGACTATATAATGATACTTCATGTGACTGAGTCATACTGAACTTTGTGCATTATACTCCATGTCACTGAGTCATTCAGGACTATGTAATGATACTTCATGTGACTGAGCCATCCTGAACTTAGTGCATTATACTCCATGTGACTGAGTCATTCAGGACTATGTAATGGTACTTCATGTGACTGAGCCATTCTGAACTTTGTGCATTATACTCCATGTGACTGAGTCATTCAGGACTATGTAATGATACTTCATGTGAATCAGCCATACTGAATTTTGTGCATTATACTCCATGTGACTGAGTCATTCAGGACTATGTAATGATACTTCATGTGACTGAGCCATACTGAACATTGTGCATCATACCCCATGTGACTGAGTCATTCAGGACCATGTAATAATCCTCCATGTGACTGAGCCATACTGAACTTTGTGCACCATACCCCATGTGAGTGAGCCATTCAGGACTTTGCAATGATACTCCATGTGACTGAGCCATTCAGGACTTTGTAATGATACTCCATGTGACTGAGCCATTCAGGACTTTGTAATGATACTTCATGTGACTGAGCCATTCAGGACTACATAATGATACTCCATGTGACTGAGCCATTCAGGACTATGTAATGATACTCTATGTGACTGAGTCATTCAGGACTATGTAATGATACTTCATGTGACTGAGCCATACTGAACTTTGTGCATCATACCCCATGTGACTGAGTCATTCAGGACCATGTAATAATCCTCCATGTGACTGAGCCATACTGGACTTTGTGCATCATACCCCTTATGACTGAGCCATTCAGGACTAAATAATGATACTCCATGTGACTGAGCCATTCAGAACTAAATAATGGTACTCCATGTGATGCATGGAGGCATATCTGGAGTCATCCTTAAATGACCACCAGCTATGCACAATGCTACAATATACATATGTGGAAGTGAACCTATGGCTGTGGGGCTAATTACATCCTCATTGACTCTTGAAATCATCTACACACTTCCAGGGATTCCCCCTGTGGTGAAACTTGCTGAGAACCCAGCATTGCACACTAAGCTTGGAGAAGTCACTTGAGCCCCAGGCGT